>JAIEZT010001373.1:11828807-11878807 GCA_019594935.1 Periophthalmus modestus | reverse complement strand
CCTGTGAACACAGAGCAGCACTGTTACTTTGAGGAATTCAGCAGAAAAAAACAGGCCACGGGCACAGGCAGAGGAGCATGAGTGTCCAGCTGATCTTCCACATAAACACACTCAGATTAGACAGCTGCAGCAGCGCGGGGGCCAGAGCTGTCTCCAGAGGTGTCTCCAGAGCGGTCTCCAGCGCATTCCTCCAGCAGTCTGTCAGCAGCCTCTGCTTGATGCGGTAAATGCCAGCATCAGCCTGCTCTGTGCCGGATCACCACGCATACAGGCCCCCGCGGTGCTGTCGCAATATGAAAAACACGAATGGCGTGTTGCAGTGTTTTTGCAGGGACATTGAATGAAAGACTGCGGTATGAGGGAGAGCAGTGTGAGGGGAAAGAGGCCGAGCAAAGCCACAGCAGCAGCAGCAAGTGATTCACCTGTGTCCCCCACACTCACCAGATGAAGTCCGTGCAGTGGCTGCAGAAGGTGGGCTGCTTGAAGAAGCGCGCGATGAACTTGTGGTTTTTGACCTCGTGGACGTTCTTCTGACGGAGGGCTCCCTGACGGGCGAAGCCGCGCGCGCTCTCCGGTACCTCTCCGTCGCTGTTGGGGTCAGCCATCTTAACGAGGAAGCGTTTGGGACCAAAAACGGGGAAGCAAAAGTCCGGGGGAGCGTGAGCGGGAGCGTGGGAGAGCGGTTAGGTCCCTCCTCCCTCCTGTCCGCCGCTGGCCCCTCGCCGTGACCGCCTCGTTGGAGCTCGTGCTCAGCGGGTTTTGTCGCGCTGCGTCCAGCTCGCGCCGCTGCGCTCGTGCTGCTTCCTGCGGGGCGCGCCCCGCCTGCTTCCCTTTTCACCAATGGGTACGTAGCAAATGCTATGGATCATACCTGGACGATCGAGGGATTCACAGACACCAATGGGTACGGCTTTTCAGATGATAAACTAGAGGAAGAGGGGTGAGCAAAAGCACAGCACAGACAGCTGTCAGGTGCTCTGTCCTTCTCAGGCAAGACCCACAGACCCACCATGCGGGATTTGACGCTCTGCGTCCAGCTCGCGCAGGTTCTACCACAGGTCCACGGGCCCTGAGAGAGGAACCCCTCAGACCTGAGCCTGTACCCCATCTCCCGCCGTGGGCAGGTTCTGTTCAGTGTTTTATTTCCCAGTGCTGAAGTGGCAGAAGTATGATGCACGTGTCCACATTCACACAGGGGTGCACTGCACACATTCACACAGGGGTGCACTGCACACATTCACACAGGGGTGTCATTCACACAGGGGTGCACAGTACACATTCACACAGGGGTGACATTCACACAGGGGTGCACTGGAAACATTCACACAGGCTTGCACTGCACATATTTACACAGGGGTGCACTGCACACATTCACACAGGGGTGACATTCACACAGGAGTGCACTGCACACATTCACACAGGGTGCAGTGCACATATTTACACAGGGGTGTCATTCACACAGGAGTGCACTGCACACATTTACATGGGTGACATTCACACAGGGGTGCACTGCACACATTCACATAGGGGTAATATTCACACAGGCCAGCACTGCACACGTTCACACGGTGCACTGCACACATTCACACGGGTGCACTGCACACATTTACATGGGTGACATTCACACAGGGGTACACTGCACACATTCACACAGGGGTGCACTGCACACGTTCGTACAGGGTGCACTGCACATATTTACATAGGGGTGAATATTCACACAGGAGTGCACTGCACACATTCACACAGGGTGCACTGCATATATTTTTCACAGGGGTGTCATTCACACAGGGGTGCACTGCACACATTTACATGGGTGACATTCACACAGGGGTGCACAGGGGTGATATTCACACAGGCCAGCACACACGTTCACACGGTGCACTGCACACATTTACATGGGTGACATTCACACAGGGGTGCACTGCACACGTTCGTACAGGGTGCACTGCACATATTTACATAGGGGTGACATTCACACAGGAGTGCACTGCACACATTCACACAGGGTGCACTGCATATATTTTCACAGGGGTGTCATTCACACAGGGGTGCACTGCACACATTTACATGGGTGACATTCACACAGAGGTGCACTGCACACATTCACACAGAAAAGAACAAAAGATGAACGGTAGATATGAGGAAACTGCTCCGCACTTCACAAGTTTACTTATGCAGTTTATCTGACCTTAACATAGCCTAGTAAATAAAAGCTTAAGCCTAATCTTAATAAAAGAGTGAAAAGAGCAGGTAAACCCCCCAAATAAAACATTACTAAACAATAGGCCAATTAGCACTTAACCAACACTAAAGGCCATAGAAGAGCAGCACATGCCTTTTTGTACAATACATACAAGAAAACATGCAGAGATTGAGTTATGTATTCTTTGTTATTACATTACATTATTTACTGTAATTGTAGCTATGTGTTAAAAAATGTTACAAACGTACATCTTAGAAAATGGCAGAAGAATGCGGACCAACTGTAAATTTAGGCCTGAAGACTGCAGAGGCAAAAAGCAGAATCACAGGCTAGACCGCAACTTTTTGACATTTAAAATACTGCTGTCTCCCATGTCTGTGCAGTCCATAAATGCTTTCAGATCACTGGTTCCCAAACACTAGCCTGACATGAGGGCAAGTCTAAACTGATTTCAAATGGAATACATATGAGTGACTGCAGTTTTCCCCATCAGTTTTGTATTTTTCAATACCATTTTCTGAATATAACCTAGGCCTAGGTTTTATTCATAAACCCAAAATACTTCAGTGCATTATTTAAAGACATCCATCCACTCTGTAGTAGTTAAGTAGTTATAAGGCTGTAATGTCCTCCCCCGTCCAAGGCTGATTTGCCAGGTTTTGATGCAACTGAGATCAACAGAATCAACAAATCCTGATCAAACACGATGCTCCCAGTGGAAGTGTTCTTCATTAGCAGTGGGTAGACTTGTTGAAGCCTGGAGTAATATGGCTCTTATTGCCCCTCTTTAAGATGGGTAAAGGAGGAGGGTCTAGTTTTGGCCTTCTCTGGGGTCGAGACCGCTTACCCTTTGTTGTCTTTATCGTCCACATGGTTTGATGCAGCCATCTTTCATCCATTGGCATTGGGCAACCTGTCAGGAGGAGCTGTCGCCTGCCAGTACATTGCACAATGTTTTCTCAAGAAGACGCACAGCCTGTGGCACAGTCAAATTTTTAGCCAGGGTAACACATGTCAACAGCTAAATACTTGAAAGGTTCTATTGAAGTAGTTTGTGTTGACAGATAATGTGTTTTTTCTGGGGTATTTCTTGTGGTTAAAATGGCTTTAAAACATTCTTACTATGGGTGGGGTTCCTCTTCACAGATCTGACATCATTTGACAGGGTCGCATCTCCTCCTGCTTGTTTCTATGGTGATAGAAGTTTATTAGCCTACCATACTTAGCAAAAGATAAAGTTTAAATCTATCAACTGGACAATTTGTTGTAGAAGTGAGAACTTTTCGCTGCTCATTCAAGCCGCTTCTTCTAAACAGCTATTGTCTCCAGTTTCAACTTTTAATGGCCCTATTCAACCTTTAATAGCCCTCCTATTGTTCTTTTTGTTTCTTTTGTTTGCTTTGGGTCTGAGGATGGAGTCATAGATCTGTCAGAGTCAGTCAGAGAATATGTCTCAGGCCCCCATTCCTGTTTTTGTTATGAATCAGACCTGGACGACTGAGGAATTACACAGACAGCCTACCATCCTGTGTAATATTTAGCAAAGCAATCAAATTCTTCATGGAGTAGGTGAAGATATAGGCTATAATGCAGCTTTACAGCAGCAGCCGGTCATAGAGAGCAGCAGGGTCAAGTCAAAATCAGGTTTGTGGAGATGAAAGCCACAGCTCACAGTGAGGACGCATGGTTTCAGTGCAATAAAACATCTACATCAGTGGTCCCCAAACTACGGCCTCCACATTTGGTCCGGCCCCCTGAACAATATCAGAGAGCATTTTGATTTTGATTTTTTGATTTTTTTTTCATATATATGTATTTGTATTTGATAATAAAGTTGGACTTTTGCAATAAAATGTTCCTTAGTTATGAACTATTTTCATTATTAATTATTAGTAACTATTTCATAAACGCATATAACGTGACATTCTGTTCCACCCTTCTGCGGTCTGTGCCCCTATCTGGCAACCCCCAGAAAAAAAATCCTCTCAAAGAGAACGGAATCATGGCGAAAAGGTTAGGTAAGAGAAAAAATTATTCAGAATACAGGGCATTTAACCTGAAGTGGACAAACGATTACTGATTGATGATTAGAACCCAGGGAGGGTAATTTGGTTATTATTTATTTCATTAATAGTGTTATTATTATCTCCTGACTTTTGTTCTGTGAAGAATCCAGAAAGGGTTATTTGATTATGTGTGGCTTTCTGGAAAACAATACATTTTTACATTTAGGCACTCCTGCAATCGTCACACTTTTTCTGTTACAAACTGACCCCGGCCCCCCATCAGAGAAGCGAAAAGTTATGTGGCTCTCACAGGAAAAAGTTTGGGGACCCCTGATCTACATGAAAAAAACATGTTTCTATTTTGGCATTGTGCTTATGTGAATAGGCTAATCTCACTTACCCTGTTCACTTTTAGCTCCTAGTGCAGTGTCCCGGTGCAAAAGTCATGAGCTGGTCTATCTTCGTGTCCTGTCATTGATTTCTGTCAAGTTCTTTGAGAAGACGCTGCCATCTTGTGGAAAAAGCGTGAAACAGAAATGTTTGGTAACAGCAGTTTGCCCCGCCCACTCTAGATAAATCTCATTGGCTGACGATTTTGCAGCGAAGAATCTGATTGGTTTGTCTGCGCTGTCAGTCAAAGAACCCGGAAACAACATATTCTCCTGTCCTTAGATCATTGCCACTAAAAAGCTCTTTCTGTCAGAGTAAACAAAGTAAAGAAATACGAAATTAGAGCAGTGTGATTGCCTTTAGCTATGCCTACGTCTCCAGTAAAAACCCGAATTCCTCTCACAAGCTTCGGACATCTTGTGACCGAAGTGAAGGTGAGACATAACCATAATCATGCCTGGTCTGTGTGCATGTTCCTGTACTCCATAGACAACAAAACCTTTCAATAACTTCACACGTGTGCTGTTTTTACACCTAATCAAGTCAACTATGCATCTATGGAGGCATTTATGGATGCATAGACTGGTGGTTCAGCTGTTGTTGTTCTGGTAGATAGAGAAATGTGACTGTGTGCTGGGTCCAAAGACAAAAGTAGTAGAAAAGAAAGAACAGATCCGCACTGCAGTTTGCTGGAGCTCCTAATTTTTTGTTTTTAATTAATTTAATAACACCACAATGTACCCTTCTTCAGACATGAAGCTTTCAGTTTCACATCTGTTTTATACAAGTCCAGATAGTCCCTGACCTGTCGTTAAGACTGTGCAGAAATATCCGACTGTCCATATATCGTATAGTTTTACTTAATGATACAGTATCGATATCATATTGATGTGTGTTAAGAGGAGAGAAACTCATTTATGCAGAACATTTGGCATTTGATTCACTGTTTTGATGATTTCATATATATATATATACATATATATACATATATATATAATGGATACCGACTCAGGAATGGGGCCATCCTCAGAATAGGCGAGACATCGGCTCACTGATCCACACCACCAGGATCTACAACAGGGAAGGGAGTCCACACAGAAGGGATCTCACTCCCCGAAGGAACAATAGCAGAGGACAGTTACAAGTATCCTGGTATCCCACAGGCAAATGGCAAGCTCAAAGAGGCAACAAGGAAACTTGCTAAAGATCTACAACAAGTAAGGCAATTCCTAAGGAGCCAGGCCAATGGCAAGAATAAGACCCGGGCAATAAACGCCTTGCCAGTAATCAAATACCCAGCAGAAATCATAAGCTGGCCAAAGCAGGAGATACAAACCACAGATGTTAAGACCTGCAAGCTCCTGACCATGCATGGCGGGTTCCATCCCAAATCCAGCACCCTGAGACTGTACGCGAGCCATAAGGAAGGAGGCCGAGGACTAGTGAGTGTGAGAGCCACAGTCCAGGATGAAACATCCAAGATCCACAAGTACATCCAGGACAAGGTCCTAACAGATGACGTGCTGAGCGAATGTCTCAGACAGTGGAGTGCAGAGGAAGATGAGCTGGAGGAACCATCATGGAAGGACAAGCCCCTGCACCGGAACATAACTGAAATGGCTGATATCAAGAAATCCTACCAATGGCTTGAGAAAGCTGGACTGAAGGACAGCACAGAGGCACTCATCCTGGCTGCACAGGAGCAGGCCTTGAGCACAAGAGTGATAGAGGCCCAGATCTACCACACCAGACAAGACCTAAGGTGTAGGCTGTGCAAAGAGGCCCCTGAGACAATCCAGCACATAACTGCAGGGTGTAAGATGCTGGCAGGGAAAGCAAACATGGAGCAGCATAACCAAGTGGCAGGCATAGTGTACAGAAACATCTGTACAGAGTATGGACTGGACACTCCCAGGTCAAGGTTAGAAACAGCTCCAAAGGTAGTGGAGAAGATCCGGTGGGACTTCCAGATACAGAGCCCATGGCCATCGGAGCACTTGAGGCAGTAACTCCCAAACTGGAGGAGTGGCTACAGCAGATCCCAGGAAAAACATCAGACATCTCAGTCCAGAAAAGTGCAGTACTAGGAACAGCAAAGATACTGCGCAGAACCCTCAAGCTCCCAGACCTCTGGTAGACGTCCCGAGCTTGTAAAAATGATGAGACCACTCATGGAGGGTATATATATGTCCAGAATTGGCACTGAATATTGAGGTTTTCCTCAGTATTTAAATCAAGTTTGATATTTTAGTAGACAATATATTTTGTACTAAATTTACTGTAAATTAAGCAGAATTTCTACCAGTCCACCAGTAATCTGTCATCTCTTAAATCATTTCAAATTCATTTTCACATTCTAACTAAGTTGCGTGATTACAAACATTATAACAAAAACACACAGATTATCTCGATGCAGGTGTCACCTTTGTTCTTGGTTCTATCACTTTCATATTCAGTATGAGGCTTGTCTGCTGTAGCCTATTAGATTATTGCATTTTGGGCTAAAGTAACTATTAATCAATGTTGTTCTCTGGCAAAAATAAACGATAAAGTTTAAGAATGTAACGAGAGCCATAGCAAATGTGTGGCATTTTTTTGTGTGCATTTCAGAGGCAGCTGTTTAAGATCGAGCCCCCCACATCCATGGAGTTCACTGGCTGGAGGAAGTATTTCAACAGCTACACACCACAGGGACGACGGAATGTATGTACTGCATATACTGCACATTGTACAAATTAATACAAATTAAATATTATAACTAAGGCTATAGACCTTTAGTCATTTATCCGATTAATCGGTTGATGGTGTCTTAGTCCACCAAAGAAAAATGTCGACTAATCATTTTGCATAAATAGTTGTTTTTGCATAAACTTGGCTCAGTTTCCTAGAAATACAAGCTAGTTTTGAGAGCTTTTGCCACACTAGTCAACTAATCTCTTGGCAGGATATGTCTTTAGTTGACGAAGAACTTCTTTTGTCAGCTACAGCAGTAATTATAACTATATATCTATATCTATATCTATTTATCTGTCTGTCTATCTATTCCGCCGTATAGCGTTAAAGTTGTGTATCTTGCATGCATAATTTCAAATGCTTTAAATTAATGGTTGAAAACACGCACATTCTTACTGTGAGCGGAGTTTCTTCTTTGCAGATCTAACCTGTTACTTGTCTTGGTTGCATCATCTGCTTGTCAGTGCAGTTTAATGCCATTATAATTTCATATTTCACCAACATAAGATCTGTTAGGTTGAAACTAAATATCTTGCAACAACTTTACTTTATTCATCTGAATATCTGCATTTTTTTCTTCCAAAACTTAAAATGTTTTCAGCTAAATATTTAAGTTATTTTTGGCACACTTTGACCAGTAAATAAAGTGACTTACATTTTGTTTGTGTTTTTGCAACTTTCAACATAGTTAAATATTACACCATGTACTTCTCTTATCTCTCTTAGAAAGGGAAGAAACTAATGCAAATTAATTCTGTTGTCTAACCATTTCCAGGCAGAGCTATACTGCAAAACACTGCTGTAAAGTGCATTTATTACTTATATTTTTTATGTCATGTTTTGCAGTGCGTCTTGGCCACTTACAGCATTTTGGTTGCCACGGCAGCTGTCTTCATGATGCAGAGGACATCAGACAACAGACAAGAAAAAACATCAATGACGTCTAGCCCCTGACACAATGACATCTAGCCCTACAGTCTGAAGAAAGAAGATATTTTGGTTTGAAGAAGACGTAGCACTAAACATGGATACAACACGGATACATGCATACAATACAATAATCGTAACAAATTTGTTATAATAATTTTGTGTGACTGTTATTGGTTATACACTGCTCAAAAAAATTAGAGGAACACTCTTTAATAGCAACCTATCAATCAAACTTCTGGGATATTGATGTGGTCAGTTAAGAAGCATAGGGGGTTGTAAATCAGTTTCAGCTGCTTTGTTGTTAATGAAATAAACAACAGGTGCACTAGAGGCAACAGTAAGACAGCCCCCAAAACAGGAATGGTTTTCCAGGTTGATGCCACTGGTATTTTTCCCTCCTCATCTCTTCCAGGAGATTTTTTTACTGACTGACTTTTTCCTTTGGCTTGGATCAACATTACTGATAGCATGGTGCTGTACCTGGACACTGCGGAGGTTACACAACTGGTCCAACTCCTCAAGGATGGCACATCAATATGTGCCGTTGCAGGAAGGTTTGCTGTGTCTCCCAGCACAATCTCAAGAGCATGGACTAGATTCCAAGTGACAGGTAGTTACTCCAGGAGAGCTGGGCAGGGTCGTAGAAGGTCCTCAAACCCTCACCAGGATCGGTATCTGCTCCTTTGTGCAAGGAGGAACAGGATGAGCACTGCCAGAGCCCTACAGAATGAGCTCCAGTGGGCCACTGGTGTGAATGTTTCTGACCAAACAATCAGAAACAGACTCCACGAGGGCAGCCTGAGGGCCCCACGTCCTGTAGTGGCCTCTGTGCTCACTGCCCAGCACCATAGAGCTCGATTGGCATTTGCCATAGACCACCAGAATTGGCAAGTGCGCCACTGGCGTCCTGTGCTCTTCACCAATGAGAGCAGGTGCAACCTGAACACATGCGACAGATGTGAAAGGGTCTGGAGGTGCCATGGAGAACGTCATACTGCCTGCAACATCACTGAGCATGACCGGTTTGGTGGTGAGTCAGTGATGGTCTGGGGAGGCATATCTCTGGAAGAACACACAGACCTCTACAGGTTAGATAATGGCACCTGACTGTCATTAGGTATAGGGATGAAATCCTTGGACCAATTGTCAGACCCTATGTTGATGCAGTGGGACCTGGGTTCCTCCTGATGCAGGACAATGCCTGACCTCATGTGGCCAGAGTTTGCAGGCAGTTCCTGGAGGATGAAGGTATTGATACCATTGACAGGCCCTCACGTTCACCTGACCTAAACCCCAATAGAACACCTCTGGGACATTATGTTTCGGTCCATCCGGCGCTGCCAGGTTGTTCCTCAGACTGTCCAGGAGCTCAGTGATGTCCTGGTCCAAATCTGGGAGGAGATCCCCCAAGACACCATCCGTCGCCTCATTAGGAGCGTGCCCCGCCATTGTCAGTCATGCAGACAAGCACGTAGGGCCACACTAACCACTGAGTATCATTTTGAGTTGCTATAATGACATTTTGGCAAAATAGACCCATCTGCTGCATCACTTTGTTTCATTTTTGGGGTGTCTTTGGTTTAACCCCTCTGTAGGGAGATAATTTTCATTTACATAAAATCATCTGTCATCCTTTTGTTACTAATAAATTACTTTCTCATTATCAGTAAACAAATTCTATATTATTCTTTCCTTCATTTAGATCTAATGTGTTTTCAAAGTATTTTTTTGAGCAGTGTATTTGCAAAAGTTTTCAAAGGTTGAACAGATATTTGCTGCAGTAAATAGTTTCACCACCAGATGTCCCTATTCATTTTATAAAGAAGCTGGCTAAAATATTCACTCTTTAAACATTTGTGTAATTGACAAAATTCAGTTTTTTGTGATGGAACCTAACTGGACGACTTAGGGATTACACAGACATCTTTATGCAGGATGAGTAATTTCATTTTCATGTTAGATTTTTGCTCAAAACGAAAGTCCTTGAACTAGATGTTTGGTAATTATGCGGTAAACTTTACTTAACCACATCTAAGCATGTGTGTCAAGCCACAGGTAGATGTAAACAAAGTAGCCAAGTTTGGGCTCAAATTCTCATGCAACAATTGCATGATAATTTAACATTTTAAATGATATCTTGCATGCATATAATTGTGTTTTTAATGCCTCTGGCCTGTATACTTCTATTACAAGCCATTTTGTTCTACCTTAAAAACTATAATGGTACAATGTGTAATTAAAGGAACAGTTGTGTAAGATTTTAAATGTCATAAACTTGCCGTCTCAAGACAATTATCAAAAAACAGAATAAGCCTCACATGAGTCTCTCATTTGCATTGCCAGTTTCAATGCTGAAATCTAGTTGGTTTAAACCTAAAAGGACTTTCACTGATCTGAATCGTCACTACTGAAGCATCTACAGCCAGTCACAGTATTTAGTTCAATTACAGATTCAGAAGGCATTCACAATGCTGAATACCTTACCTGCATTAAAATGTATTTTGTAACATATTCTGTTATATGCGTCAATCAGAGTGCTATATTCAGAGTACAGTACTCTGCATCATATTATAGTGTAAAAAAAAAACCAACATAATTACAAACAGTTTGATTTTTGTTGCACTGTTTGTTATGCATTAATTTATGTCTAATTAGAGAAGGAAATTTTGCACAGGGACACATTGAACAAGTGGTGCTTTCTTTTTTTCTCAGAATGCAGTTTCTCAGAATACAATTTCTCAGAATTTGTACTCAGAATAGTATTCTTGGTGCATGTACATAGTTATTTCCAAACACTGGCCAATCATTATTTAGTGCTAGTGCAGCCTCTGCAGCTCAGTAAGTGAATTGTGGAGGTTCTTTCACATGAAGCATGGCCTGCCCATGTCCTAACAATGAGAAAAACTTGTATGTCCTCTATCTGCAACTTAAGGCACTAGCATCTGAGACTGATACTTTTAAAAAAATGAGCACAGGCTACATTCAGTTTCTTCTGTTAAATTATATATTATTATTTTTACACCAATGACAATTGCAGTGATTCAATGTGTTGAGTGTTGGGTCATTTCGCTTTTTGGCGACATCTTGTGGCAAAGCTTAAAATTGCTATATCACACTTTAACTTCTCATCCAGAAGCTATCTATCCTATATTTTATGATTCCAACAAATAGACGATTTTTATGGTGATGTTTCTTCAACTCACTTAATAATAAGCATAATATAACCTAACACGTTGATTAATACATAATGCCATGTTTTAATAATTCATAGCCTGTGTCAAACGTCTGCCTATAAATGAGAGTGTTATTATCATATCATTATTATCATACTCTTGTCACAAAATTGCATGAGGAAAATATTTTTTTTTTTTTTAAGTATTACAATATGTCACGTGACTTATGGGAAAGACTCGCTTATTTTGAAAGTGAAAGTAAAAATTCATCCTAATTTGATGGGAGGGCACGCACATGCGCAGAAGGTTGATCAACTGGCCCCTCCTCCATATATACAGGTTATCCAAACCCAAAACGAAAGTATGACTTTAGAGATGAGTTGATATAAGTGAGTGTGCCGGCTGGGCCAGAACGGACAACCCCCCAAAACACTTCACCACACTGCGCCTCAAGTAGCCCAAGTAAGTGTAACTATTTGTATTGATTTAAGTCAGTCCATTACTCCACAATCCATGGTGTTTTCGTAACATACAATTGTCATGGAACTGTCACTGACCCTTAGGTGTTGAATTGAAGAGAAAAAGTAGTGCTTTCTCTTGCAATTTTTTTTTTTTTTTTTGCATAGACACCAGTTGCGCCAACAGCTGACTGCAGTTATTGTTCTAGACTACAATGTTTGATAGGATTTGGATAGGAACACGATGAGGGGCTTGACACTTGTTTTAAAAATAGTTCATAGAGAATTTGCATGTAATAAAATAAGCCTAAACACCAGGTGTTTTTTAGGTTTTGCATATCTAAAAACATCTCATGATTTTGGAATTACTGAATGCATTTATGCTGCTTATTGCACATCACACATGTCTGAATAATTTATGCACATTAACTGAAACTATTTGGAAGTGAAAATGAACATTTTACCAAAATAATTAAAGGTTGAAACAACTTACATTAACAATCAAAGATGCATTGGTTTATTCATTTATCTATTTATTTAATATGCCATTATTTAAAAGCCTATTTAATTTCATTAGAGGAAACCTGTCTCAAAAATGAATTTTCAACAACAATATGGTTATTATTAAATCTGTAAAAATTAATTAAATACAAATTGCATGCAATGTAAGGTTCTGCACTGTCTATTGCTGTGCATGACAGAGAATATAAAAGGTTTTGTTATGAATTGTTCTTCCAGTTACACTTGCAATAACAGCACATATGGGGTTACAAACTCAAGCAACTTTTACTTTTTACTACAGTTATTATTATTATTATTAATAATAATAATAATAATATTTTTTTCTAATTAATATTAAAAGTTTGTGCAGTATTTTATTGCTTTTTCCAATTGTTGTTTGACCAGTGCAAACATAGATTATTATCACATGGAGCTTTAAACTTTCCATTCACATATAGCAGATTTTTTATTATATTGCTTTCATGTGCATGGCTGGATTGAACTAAATGAAGCGTTTTGTTATCTTTCAGGTGCATTGTGAGCAGAGCAGTGCCTCAGTGACCTGGACCTCTGCCTTCTTGATTTCAATCTCAAACTTTTGTTGTCCAAACATGGAGCCTTGCAGAATACCGAGGAACTGATATCCATGTGGCTTCCCAACCACCATGGAGGATGTCCCAGAGCGGAGAGGAGGAAGAGGCGTCCTGGGGGGTCACACGAACAAACTCGGTCCACTTTAGAATGCTCACCGCAGATTTAAGAGAAAATCGAAAGCAAAATCTTAGCACACAAAGAGGAGAGGCGGGGACTATTTTTCACAGAGAAGGCGCGGCGGAAGGAGACTTGTCAGTACAGGTGGGTAATAGGTCATTGACACGATGCATTTCTGGATCTAGTGATGAAAACGTGATGCCTGAACGTGTCGGGGTGTGTAAAGAGGAAAGGTATTGTTTTGGGGTTATGTTGCAACACCAAAATCTATCCATCCATCCATTTTCTTCCGCTTTATCCGGGGTCGGGTCGCGGAGAGGCAGCAGTTTCAGTAGGGAGGCCCAGACTTCCCTTTCCACACACACTTCCTCCACCTCTTCCGGAAGGATCCCAAGGCGTTCCCAGGCCAGCTGAGAGACATAGTCCCTCCAGCGTGTCCTGGGTCTTCCCCGGGACCAAAATCTAGTAGCATCTAATAAATACCACTGAGTAGAATTTGAATTTAAGCAATTTTTGAACCACATAGACTGCGATTATTTAGACAATACCTTTGCAAAGAGCTAAATATAATTTTTAATAATATTTTTTAAAATATATTATACATATATTTTGTTTTCCCTGTAGTTTAGAGCTTAAACATGTTCTGAAAGTCATGAAATTGTTGTATTAAAAAAAAATCAAATTTTTCAGTTCATATTTCAGTCTTCCCTCAAATGTTAATGTTCTTCTGTTCAGAGTTGTTTATAGTGTGCTTCTAAGTCAAAAAGTTTGCAACAGTACTGCTAAACAATTGGACAGCAAAATGTAGTATTATTTTTCTAACAGGGGTAAAGTAATGTTTTTGCACTTTCATAGTTTATTTGAACAATACATGAAAAAAACATTCTCACACGCATTTTAGCACATTTATTGTTAATGCCAAATTAATATGAATATAAAAACAAATAATTAAATCTATCTTTGTCAATATTACCCTCCTCTAGCTGCCAGATATTCAGCCGGAGGTAGATAAGTGGGACAGCGAGTCAGAGAGCCCAGACGAACTCAACTGGAAACAGGTACATCCTCCAAGTACAACACTTTATTACCAGACACACACCCACTGGAATCGATCCTCTGACCTTTGGGTTGGGGGATTAGTGCTCTCTCCACTAGGCCATAGTAATAGTGATAACAACGGTAATAGTGACAATAACAGTAATAGTGATAATAACAGTAATAGTGATAATAACAGTAATAGTGTAAGTAATAGTGATAATAACAGTAATAGTGTAAGTAACAGTAATAGTGATAATAACAGTAATAGTGTAAGTAACAGTAATAGTGTAATAACAGTAATAGTGATAACAGTAATAGTGTAAGTTACAGTAATAGTGACAATAACAGTAATAGTGTAAGTAATAGTGATAATAACAGTAATAGTGTAAGTAACAGTAATAGTGATAATAACAGTAATAGTGACAATAACAGGAATAGTGATAATAACAGTAATAGTGTAAGTAACAGTAATAGTGATAATAAAAGTAATAGTGATAAAAAATGTAATAGTGATAAAAACAGTAATAGTGACAATAACAGTAATAGTGTAAGTAATAGTGATAATAACAGTAATAGTGTAAGTAATAGTAATAGTGATAATAACAGTAATAGTGTAAGTAACAGTAATAGTGATAACAACTGTAATAGTGATTATAACAGTAATAGTGTAAGCAATAGTGATAATAACAGTAATAGTGTAAGTAACAGTAATAGTGCAAGTAACAGTAATAGTGATAATAACAGTAATAGTGATAGTAATAGTGATAGCAACAGTAATAATGATAATAACAGTAACAGTCATAGTAACAGTATTAGTGATAGTGACAGTAAGAGTGATAATAACAGTAATAGTGATAGCAAGAGTAATAGTGATAGCAACAGCAATTGTGATAATAACAGTAATAGTGATAGCAACAGTGATAGTGACAGTAATAGGGATATCAACAGCAATAGTGAGAGTAATAGGGATAGCAACAATAATAGTGATAATAACAATAACAGTGATAGCAACAGTAATAGTGATAATAATAATAATAGTAATAGTGATAGCAACAATTATAGTGATAGTAACAGTAATAGTGAAAGTGACAGTAATAATGATAGCAACAGTAATAGTGACAATAATAGTAATAGTGAAAGTAACAGTAATAATGATAGTAACAATAATAGTGATAGGAACAGTAATAGTGAAAGTAACAGTAACAGTGATAGTAACAGTAATAGTAAAAATAATAGTTGTTGAATTGACGACAGCAAATATGACCCTAAACTTGTACTTAAAGTAATGTCCTGCACTAACAACAATTGCAAGCCCTGTAGTTTTTAACTGCAAAAATATGTTGTAAAATGTCTAACTGCATGTTCTAATGCATAACTGTATCATTACTATTACAAATACTTCTACTACTGTTGTTATTTTAATTATAGTCCAGATTACAGTACAGTGCAATTATGGATTACATTTGTGCAGATATGACCTATTGTCAGTAGTAGTGTTGCAGTTATGAGCAGAAAAATTGCAGTGGTCACACTGATTGCAAGAGAATTGTACCTTTTATATATGGCCAACTTACACTTTCAGAATTACAAAAAGAACTAAAGTGATACATATTTTGCTCGTGTCTCGTGTCTCTATGCCATTATCTTTTACTGCTATTTTTATAACTGTCTTCATAGCGAAAGTGAAACAAATGCCAAATGTTTCTCATAACATGGAACAACTTCACAGAAATAAAGAAATCAATCGTGTTTTATCTAACTTCCCAGGCCTGTTACTGTAAAAAAGGAGTAGTGCAACAAATAAAGCTATAAAACATTACAATAAATGATAATGATTACCATACTATAACACTGATTTATAAACCCAAAAACAAAGTTGTTTTTTTCCTGAACGAGCTACACAAAATATATGAACTGTAATAAAATAATGGCACACTGAGCCAAAAATATTACTCAGGTAAGAGTAAAGTTACATCAAAATGATATTACTCACGTAGAAGTACAATGTAGTGGAACAAGAAATTATTCAAGTAAATTCAAAGTAAAAAGATATTTAAGAAAAGTACTGTTCAAGAAAAGTACTCTGAATTTCTCAGGAAGTTACTCAAGTGAAAGTAAGTGAGTACTACCTAACTCTGAGTATGAATCATAGGTATAACCATTTTACATCCCTCAACTATTCATGTTTTCTCCTAATGTGGATAAAAGGCACATGTGATAATTATTACAGCTGCTGTATCTTCCTCTGGTTGTTTATTATGTGCACAGTTGAATTTAGTCATCATGCTCTGCTTTTGCTTTCGCTTTGCTAGTGGGAAAGGTTACAAAACACACCTTAATGTAACCGTTAATGGGTGGGAAGAGGATTGTCCTAAAGTATGCATTGACAGATTGGACTTTTATTTATGCAACTGGACGTTTTGAATGCCAGAATAAGTTACCACACGCTCTAATTTATTTACTGGCAAAAAATGACTATAAAAAGTAGGAATGAGACAGTTCAAATTTTCTATGAAATGAAAAACTAAACTGGCTCCACGAAATTTACACAAAAAGCGGGATATTACATTCTTTGTGGTCCAGTTCACAATTTTGGCCACACAATTTATGACCTTTTTCAATTAAATTTTTTTAGGGCTGCAATGATTAATCAATTAATCATGGCTAGTCAATTATAAAAACAATGCAAACTATACAGACTTTAAAATACAATAAGAAAAATACCTTTTAGAACAAAGACAGCTGCATTATTAAATCAAAAAGTCAAATAGAATAAACAATTTCAGATTTTCATCAATAATACATTCAGAAATATTCTGTACCTAGAAGCCTTCAGTCACCACATGACTTTTTTGTGATAAACTGTCTAAATATAGTCTCTCTGTTGAAAGTTTCCATCCACCTCACACAGTTTTGACAAACACCAAGTCACAGCTTTGGAGGGCAGGGTGCTGTACAGCGGCCAGTAACACCATGGATAAACAACCACGCCTCGTCCCAGATCCAGAGTGAAAGCATGTTGTTTGATGTGGATCGTGACTGTGGACAGTCAAGTCCATATTCTTCTGCTGCTGGAGTTTGCTGTTGCATGACAATAGAAATGGCCGTTTGACTAGTGGACTAATCAAAACATAAATTGCCGACTAGTTGACTACTAAAATAATCATTAGTTGCAGCTAGGGCAGGAACGATTCTTATTTTACTGCCTCAATGATTTTATTAATTATAATAATTAGTTAAAACCTCGTGAAACTCGAGCGCACGGAAACATTGCAGCATTTGTTTCCGCACGAAGCCTGCAAAGCACAGACTGCACGACAATGAAGAGGGCGGGGTATTTTAGATCCACGAGTGATTTTAGGACTACTCCAGGACTTTTGAAACAAGCCATGTTCAAGCATGATTACACAGAGTTCTGTGGGCCACTCCATGGATCTGTTAAAACAACACATGCCTGCACTCATACCTGCACCTACACCTGCACCTACACCTGCACCTGCACTTACACCTACACCTGCACCTACACCTGCACTCACACCTGCACCTACACCTGCACTCACACGTGCACTCACACGTGCACTCACACGTGCACAACCAACCAAGCCACGGCCGGTGATGTCATCACACGGCTCTGTTTGTTTACATGTTGCTCACATGGATCTATCAGGTTGTGCAGCAGTGCTATTAGTGGAGAAAATAAGTCTAGAGGCATGAAATATCTCTTAAATGGTTAGGCAGATATGAGTCCTGCTGTGATACGCTCCTCTGTGATGGATGTGTTCATGGATTAAACAACAGTGTGGAAGACCGAGGCAAACAGGAGACAAGGCTTCAAAACTTCTGTCACTGTCACAGTCCTTACTGAAGGTGAGCGTGAATTTGCCGTGAGTTTGGAGCAGAATTCATTCACTTTTTCCTCTTGTGCTTGATCCTCTCTGTGCACAAGCCAGGGCTCGTAAACACGGTACTTGAGCTGCCGTGCATTGACTCACCTCCAACCGGGCCAAAGTCTCTTTTGCACTCACACTACCGCACTTTAGGGGCTATCCGTCTTTGGGTACGGTTCGGTTTGGCTAGTGTGAGCGCACTCTACTATGCTTTGAAGAATATTTTAGAGACGATAAAAAATTAACAGATGACTCGATTAATCAAAGTAAATAATTGATAGATTTCTCGATGACTGCATGTGTGTATGTCGATAGCTGCAGCTCTAGTTGCAGCCCCAATTTTATTTTAAAAGTTTTCACAAAGATATAAAACTATGACAAAACTTGTCAACTAATAAAAACCGACTCAAAGTACTGAAACTGTCTTTAGTTGTTTAGTCGATTAATTAGTCAGTAGAGTTGAAAATGTGTATTAGTCGTATCATTTTATTTAGATTATAAGGATTTATAAGGGGCAACAGCAAAAAGGAGAAGTGAGTGAGTTAGCTGAGATTTTATATTTTTTTTTATTTATTAAACTCATGATTCACAAATTTAATCTTTCTTTATGTAAATACATCGTTTGTGGTGTAGCTACATAAATCGTTGTTTTTGCATGAACTCTTGTGCAGGTGGAGACTTGTGAGTGCAGATCAGGTACATAGACATACATAATAGTTTTGAGAGCTTTTGCCACTCCCCCTTTTTAGTTGACTGATCGACCGGCAGGACATGTCTTTAGTCGACCAAGAATTTCTTTAGTCGACTGCAGCCCTAGAAGCTCTATGAATGATTCCTTTTCAATCAAAGAGCCCCATAATATATACAGTACACAATCTCAACTCCCCAAATCTGTCACGCTGTACATATGACAGAACGTCCAATAAGATATGCAGTGTGATAAATAATACACGATAATGCATTAGACAATACAATACAATAATATGAATATATCATCTGGGAACTGAAACCTGTGAATCACCAGCTGGAATGTCTTGCTTCCTTTGCCGATAAATTCATGTGTCACCCTGGACGTTTTGTGAAAAAAAAAATCTTGACCTACTTTTTCCTTTTCATGTGCTCTTCTACTTTTTGGGGCATGGATACCTATCTTCCCCTCACACTAACACACTTTTTATTTAAACAATAGAATGTCATTTTCAACATTAAATGGTAGTACTTTCTTTTATATTGCCATTTGGTCTTATATCTGTATAATCCCTCAGTCGTCATGGTAGGTTCCATAGTGGTCCATGGGCGTGTACTAGTCTGTGTGGTCTTATACTTGTTCTATTATCGACTTTTTAGTACTGATTTCTGATACTTTTTACAACCCTAAAGTGGAGCAATCTTACATTGATTCTGTTGGGATGAATGATGTCTAAAAATACTTGGAAAACACTACTCACAGTTCATCAAATGCGCAGGAGCATAATCTATCAGTTCCATTGTCCATTGATTTAACTGCTGCTTTGGTGCAAAAAACAGGAAATCCTCATCTGGAAATAGTAGTCCTCAGAAAACTTGTTTATTTGAACTGCATGAAAGTTGAAGGGAAAGAAAAACGCAAACAACAGTCTGGTGGCTATATAATTTCTTTTTTTCTTTTTATAGGCCAAGAATGCTTCAATATCTGCTCAACTTGAAGCTAGAAAATTATAATAATGCATTAGTCTTATACAGTGGTCCCTCGTTTATCGATGAAGGTTACGTTCTAAAAATAGCTGGTAGTAGGTGAAATCAGCTTTATTTTTTACAATTATTCTATATGTTTTAAGGCTGTAAAACCCCTCACCACAGACTTTATTCAAGTTCTCACACAGGCTGAACATTTTATCCCACATTTCTCTCGTGTTTAAACACTCTTAAGTTCAACCTACCTCTGCTCCATTGGTATCTGCACAGTAACACTGTGAACGTCCCCAAAGCATTTCTGAAATTTGTTGGTGAACGTCTTACAGTTGATTGACATTGTAGGTTTTGTCGGGGGAGTTGTTTATTTACAGTTTGGTGCAAAAAAGGTGTATATACAAAGTGCGGGGGTGAAGGGTGAGTCTCTCTCTTGAGAAGCGGTGAGCAGGTTACAGCCGGAGTCCGGAGACAAGAGGAGAAGCAGGAGGAGTGAGGTTACAATACCGGGGTCTAGAGCTGGAGCCAGGACGGAGCAGATGCAGGAGCCGGGTGCGCAGATGGCCGGGGTCTGAGGAGGCAGAAATCCAGAGTCAAAAAGAGGCAAACAGGCAACGAGTAAAGTCAGAACAAAACCGAGGTTATTCACTGTAGTCATGCGGACGGTTTGGCTCCGAATGACGGGAGAGCTGCCTTCTTATCCCAACCAGGTGGTGGTAATCAGGCAGACAAGCTGCAGGTGCGCGTAGGAGGAGCCCGGGACTCCGCCCAGCTCCAGACTCCAGCAGGTGAGGGAGGGGGGGAGGAGAGCAGAAGGCAGACAAGGCTCCAGAAAACAGGCAGATCATGACAACATTATATCCCTCTTCCTCGATGATCGCTTTAAATTTGTTGTTCACCTACCTCTGCTCCAGTGGTATCTGCACAGTAACACTGTTAAGTCCAAAGCATTTCTGAAATTTGTTGGTGAACGTTTGATTGACATTGTAGGTTTTGTCGGGGGAGAAAACTTGCAAACATACAGCACTTCAGAGTCACACTGCAATGGAACATTTATGTAAATTTGTCTGAACACATCCTGTACTGTACAGGAGACATGGCACAGAGGAGACTGATGGACAATGGTCTACAGTCCCTCAGCCAATCAGGACGCAGAACACAATGCATGTTTATACGCTGTTAAAAAAAAAGCATGTAAAATTGCACCAAAAAAAAAAAAAAAATCAGTAAGACAGCGAGAGCGCGAAAGATGAACCGCGATATAGCGAGGGACAACCCTTTTTTTAGCCCTTTTCCACACACTCAAAATCGCTTTTTAATTGTGAGCATCATTGATTCCCTCCATACTATGTGGTGATAAGCTACTACTGCTACAACACCTGCCCTGGTGTAGACTGATGAACGTGAGGCTGCCAGTCTGCACCATCAGCCCCTCCGACCACCATCATTCACTCACACTTTCATACTAGGCAAAGTGGGTGAATTTTTTCAGTCTACATACCTTCGCTGGATTGTTCTGGTCTGAACCCTTTCATGCTGACAATAGCCATGCTGATTTATCCAAAAAAAAGTTTTTTTTTTTTTTAAAAATATGTTTTGCCATCCAAATTGCTTCTTCAGTTCTGTCTATGCTTCATATTTACCTTTTCAATTGCAAGAAGACCTTCAAACATTCTCTGGGGAAATAAAACCTCCGGTGCTGAAAAATACCACATTTTCCAAAATATACATTTAAAATACCAATGCTGTAAAGTTACTCCAATTTGGCCAAGCAGTTGAAAGGCCTGTATTGCACTATTTTTGATCTATGTTATAATGTTTTTTTCTCTTCAAAAACATACCTGGAGCTGTGTTTTGTTTTATTCACACATGTTTAACTTAAAAAACTACCACATTTTGAGCTTTTGAAATGTAGACAGACTAATTGTGTAAGATTACTCAAGTGTGTGAATTTTCTGGGTATATTTTTGGTGAGAAAAAGGTACAAGTAAAAGTGTCCTGCTAGAAAATTACTCTGAAAAGTGTAATTTCTTTAAAAAGGTAATCAAATAAATGCAACTGAGACTGACGTGCGGTGAGGTTCATGGCTGGTGAGGCACTGATGTCACCAGAATCAGATTTACAAACATATAAACCAGGTGTCAGTACATTTGGGCCTGGGTCAATTTCTCTCCCAGTGACTTGGGGCCAGAATAAAAAATAAAATTCCCAAAGTCTGTATGAAATAGCTCTAATATTATGAAATAAAAAGCAAGCTGGTTTTATATTGTTTTTAGCCTTATTCTGGTTCCTAATTTTCAATGGATCATTAAATTTCTTACATTTCGTACCACTCTGTTTGAAAAGAGTGAGTCTTTTGTCCCGTCGTCTGGAGCAAACCATTTAGCTCCTTTAGCGTTGGTCGTCCTTTAATTACAACCTCCTGCTTCGACCCAAAGACCAGTTTAGAAAACTGCTCGAGCTTTAATATGTAATCTTCCTCCATTTAAAACGTAGAGCCAGACATAGAGAAAAAACGGGATTGCTAAACTTGATTTGCTAACTCTAAATTGTAGCTTGCTATTCTGCACTATTCTGCACTACTATCACTATTAACTTTAAAAATACCACTTCACCAATGTGGAGCAGAGCATTTTGAGCTTTAGAGATGTAGACAGACTAGTAACGCAAGATTATTCAGACTGGAACAAAATGGAACAAAGAAACAACTCTTAAGGTTTTGATGCGGTAACAACACTCCAACATGGCTAAAAGTTCAATTTAGCAAAATGCAGGACCTTTAAATGCCATCATATTGATTCAAACAGTTCTGTGAATCCCTGAAATGCAGTCTGTGTAATATGACCTTTGTTTGGTTCAGGCCCTGGTGGATGGTGCTGCCTTCCTCACACATCTGCGTCCCTTCTCCAGTCCAGAGCAGTACAGACTGGTGAAGCAGACGTACCAGCAGCTCCAGCACAGCGGCTACTACTGGGGCGCCCTGTCCATGGAAGAAGCCCACGCCATGCTGTCCGATGCCCCCCTAGGAACCTTTCTCATCAGGTATTTCAGAAACACTACTCATTCTCTGATATTATATGACAGGTTTAGATGATTAGCTAATTTTTACTTTATATGATTGGGTAATAAGTGTTGTAAATTTTAGTTTTACACCAATCAAGAAGAAATTTGCAAAGAAAAATTCTTGAGTGTTTACCACAATTTACATGTAAGAAACACATATTTCCAGTTAACATTATTTTGACAATATCTTGTGTGATGTCATGATAGGAAGTAAAATTTGAAACCTAAAAAAATGGCCAAAGTTGGGGAAATACTTGTAAACTTTTGGTAAAATCAGGGGTAGTGTCATGCAAACTCTGGTAACTGTTTGCTTTCTTGTCATCCCTGAAAATGCTCCATGACAGATGTTGCATTCATGTGATCTCGGAAATTCTGAGATAGCTGCGTAATCATCTGACTTCCCAGAATCAGAGCGTTCATGAGAGCAGCCTGTGAAAGCCCCACAATGAACGCACAGGCAGCAGTGACAATGACAGTGACATTTGCATAACTTGTTTATCTTGCTGACTGATTGGAAAGGTTGCTCTTATTTATTTATTAGATTATTATATTTAAAACAAAACTCTTCCTCACCCTCCGCATCTGGTCTCATTCATTTTCTGGCTCGGGTCCTCTGCCAGAAGTCTGGAAGCTTGAGAGTTCTGCACAGTATCTTTGCTGTTCCTAGTACTGCATTTTTCTGGACTGAGATGTCCACATTATCGCACCACAAACTGCACAAATATAATTAATACCAACCATAAGTTCAACACTTTAAAGTTCACAGATACTGAAGCACATTGGACATAAAGTGACTCAAGTGCGCCTTTATTGAGCAGATTTGTTCGAGAATGCCAAACTCTTGAGTTTATATCTATTACTGTTAAAATTAGACACTTGATATATAACCTGTCTGACGGGAGAGTTTCATGTTCACCAGGCAACAGGTGAGAGGGTTTCCCAGCATTTTGTCTGGCCTGAGTGAGAACAGAGCTTTGAAAAAAAAATAAAAAAAAACCAAATAACTTCCTTTTATTCACGCCAATAATGACAAGGCACAAAATGGTTGTCATAATAACAAAATGGCATGAGCAGTAAATAAATGAATGAATGAATAAATAAATGAATACAATTAAATACAGTACAATAAAATAAAATAAAATAAAGTTTTACAATGATTACAGAAGCACTGTTGATTTTCTATAGCTTGAATAGCAAAATTATCAGAGATGGGTAGAGTTGAAAAAACGTGTTTCGAATGTAATTCAAAATGCTCAAAATCAGCTAATTTTAAAGGATATATGCAAAAATGAGAGAAACTACATTATATCTGAAGGAGCGGTGCAAGAAACACAAACCTGTCAACATAAGGCTTTTTGTTACTTGTCGACTTACTCAGAGTATTCAAGAGTAGTATTACTTAAAAATTTACTCGAATAGTAGTAAAACTATGCGCTAGAAAAGTACAATTCCTTTAAAAAGCTGCTCAAGTAAATGTAACTGTGAAAATGTAATTCTCCTGTGAATATGACTACTTTCGATACTAGTTTTAGTATCTGATTTTTATATCTCATTACTTTAGTGTATAACTAATCCCCCTGTTGTGTTTGTAGAGACAGTGTCCAACCCGACGTGTTCTTCACTCTGAGTTACCGCGGCGAGGATGCCCCCACGAGTGTCCGCATCCTGCTCAACAAGGACCTGCAGTACAGTCTCCATGGCAGCCGCAGGACCTTTCCCTCCCTGTTTGCCCTGCTCACCCACTACACCGGCCCCACCTGCAAACTGACTGTGCCCCACCGCAAAGAGCGCCCTGAGCGTCTCTCGCACATGTGTCGCCGGGCCCTAGTGCAGATCTACGGAGCCCACAACATCAGGACTGTATCTGGACTCAGCACAAAGGAGAAACAGTCGATTCATTTTTATCCATACTCTATTTGAAATATAGAGCTTTGTTTGTTTATAGGAAAACACATTTTGTATGTTATTTATAAGAGATTAGTCTGATTGGTTGGTTAGTCGTTCTATTAGACTAATTTTGGAATGCTGGTCTTAAAAACTAATTTAGATAGTATCCGGGCTCTTAAAGGCATACCGTGTAACTTTTCTGCTGGAGGACGTGCCACCTGCTTGTCTCCATGGAAATATTATTGCTTTACCTGGAAGGTTCCACACCATGGTATTCAACTTATTTATGTTGCATTTAATTACAGGAGTTATTACTGATACTTTGCAACTGATGTCATCAACATTCACTGGGAGTATGATGCTAACTGGTAGCACTGCTCGGTCTGAGGCTTGTTAGACTTTAATCTGAGCTTTATTTCAACATAATCTGACCAGAAAGAGCTGGTTTAGCTGGAACTACAACAGGTGAGCTGATTTAGAGCTGTTAAACAAGTCCCACTCAAATAACATTACATTAGCCAACAGTTTTTCAGTTAGTCACGCTCACTTTTTTGTTGAAAATCACACACCTAAACAGGACGATGAGCGCTCATACTGATCACAAACTCCTGAAAATGTGTTGTTTTAATTCACTTTGGTTTATTTTGTTTGTTTTTTTGGAGTTTTCAGACTATCTTAAAACTTTTTGAAAACTTTTTGAGAATGATTGCTAATGTGTGCACTGTGTCACCATGGTAACTGCTGAACATCCCACCACAGGAGATACATGTAGAACACCCCCGGCATGATGTCACTGCAAAGTATCAAATGTTTCAAAAAAAAAAAACCCCAATGTATTCTTTATTTGAGCATGGTCACCTTTTCACAGATTTGTCGGTTTTGTGTGCCATATGCCATATTGTGGAACGTTCTAGGCAAAGCAATAGCATCTCCATGGAGACGACAGATGACAAACACTTCACCAGAAAAGTTACATAGTGTACCTTTAATCATTTTTGCACTTCAAATTATTGACGTTTATGCATGTTTGAGTTAGTCTCGTTAAAAGGTCCATTATATTCCTTTTCTGGTCTAAGGCTCTGCCACCTGCTTGTCTCATGGAGATGTTATTATTTTATCTGAAATGTTACACAGTGTGGTTTAGCTACCTCCATGGACGTATGGTACTTCATTGTAGATTAAAAACACCAGTAAATTAACAAATGCAAGAGAGACTTATCTAATGCCAGGCAAAGCAACAACATCTCCACGGTGGCGGACCCCCTTCCAGAGAAGTCATTTAGTATACAGCACCTTTATATAAAAAATAATGCATAAACCACATAAACACTTTTAAGCAAGTCTTCTTTGCTCATATATTGTAATGGTACCGATATTTGTGGAGCGCACTGTTGATGTAGGACCCAGACTGAGACACACTTTTATTTTGAAAGAATATTGTAATTTTCATGTTATTATTTGTACTGAAGATATATGATAACTTATATAATACAGATGTCATGACCCGAATAATACCGATATCAGAGTCCAAGAAATACAGTTAGCATCACACCACCGAAGAGTGTGATGAGATCAGCTGCAAATATCAGTAGTATTCTGATAGGTAACGAAGTACCTTACAATATACAGTTTAATTCTTCCCAATCCTGAAAATATCACCTGTCAAACTCAGTCTTAATAAACTGTTGCCACATTTTTGTACTGATAAAATTTAGTTGTTGTTTTCATTTATTGGTAATGTTTTCCACCAACTTGAAACTGTTCGTTGTGGAGTTATTTTTCAGCTGATACTGATATCCAGTGTTTGTTTTGTTGTCAGTAATGATCAAAGCCTAGAAAGTGAAAATAAGTTGCAATAAAGTTCACAAGTGTACTTTTTACACCAAATTTATCTGGGATATAATTATATTTGTTGTTGTTTTTGTCAGTTCACAAATATTTGCAGAGGTGGGTAGAGTAGCAAAAAAATGTAGACAAGTAAGAGTAATGTTACTTCTAAATAATTAATGGTCCAAGAAATTACTCCTGAGTAAAAAAAAAGCATTTCACAGGGAGTGTTTGTGAGGGCAGGGTGGTTGTGCAGAAGGGCGTGTAGGATTATTTTTAACCACTAATGCACATGTGAAATAAAGGAGCTCATTGGTCACCTATGATTTACAAATAAAATCAAATTCATCTCCTCAGATTTAGTTTAGTGCTTCGCTCTTTGATTCTGCAGAAATTGATGATGTTTTTTCAGCCCCTTGTGATATTTTTTTCTTTTATTATTAATGAGACGAATGGATCATGCATGTCCCTGATTGGCTAATCCACCTGTCAATCGATTCACAAGTGACCAGACTCACGTCGTCTAAAGCAGAGCTGCCCAAACTTTTTTTAATCGAGGGCCACATCTCAAAACATATTCGAAGCGGAGGGCCACAAACCAGTGATCAATACAGTGCGGTGCTTTAAACACAGCTTTGAAAGAGCCGCTTTGACACTGCAGTGATGCTGTGAGGATATAAGAAATAGTTTAATTGCTGCTTGAAGTACATTCATGATCAGGGCCAGCTCACCAGGAGGCCTCAGGGCCAATAAAAACAATAAAATGATGTTTGAATATTGGATGTGGTAGAAATAGTTTACTTTTGGCCCCCAGGCCATAGTTTTTGCACACCCCTGGTCTAAATGTATTGAAGCGTGTGTATCTGGATCCCAGGCTACTTTGTGAAAATGAAAGCGCATTTTTGAAATCAAATGCGCTTTCATCAAAAAAAAAAAGAATTAATTTGAAAAGTATGCTGCTAGAAACTTGCTCTGAAAAGTACCATTTCTTAAAAAAGTGTCATAATGAGGGGTGTGAGGCGGACCAAAAGATGCGGGACTCGGGGCAAGTTTAAGGGTGTTTATTGACAGAACAGACACAAGACATGTGACGGGAGAACATATGAGGAGCTGGGTGCAGGTCAGGGTCCAGAGGTGCAGGGAACAAATGAGACAGGAATACAGCCGGTACCAGGAGACAGGGTCGGAGACGGGAGTCCAGAGCAGTGCAGGGAGGCTGGGTGCTGAGTGGGAACACAAGGCAGAACACAGGCAGGACAACAGGCAGACGAACACGGGCAGGGAACACGAGCTGAACACGAGCTGGACAACAGGCAGATGAACAGAATCAGAGGTGAACAGGCAGATGATCTCGCACTGAGAGGAGAGTCCTGGCTCCTCTTATCCTCCCGCAGGTGGTGTTGATTGCGCTGATGAAAAGCAGATGCACCCGGGAGAAGCCAGGAACTCCGCCCAGCTCCAGAGACAGGCAGGTGAGGGAGGGGCAGAGCAGACACAGGAGGGAGGAGCAGGCAGGGATCATGACAAAAAGTTACTCAAGTAAATGTTACTGAGTACATCCATCTCTGGATATTAGCGATAATGTCATACCAATATTGGTCACCATCATTGTAAATATGAATGGACTTTAATGATGCAGGTTACCTCCTGTGTTGTTGTATTGTTAAAAAAAATTAAAATAAAAATCCAACAAAGTCCACGATGATTTGCCTTACATTTGCAATACTTTCTGTAAGCGGAGATGGGTAGTACTCTGTTACATTTACTTGAGTAAAAGTGTACTTTTCAGAGTATTTTTTCTAGCAGCATACTTGTACTCCTACTTAAGCAATATTTTTTTTATTGAAATAACAGACTTTTACTTGAGTAAAAGTTGTGGTTACTCTTACCACTGTGAGTAAGTCTACAAGTGACAAAAGATTCATATGGACAAGATTAAACGAGTTGAATATTTTGGTTCTTAAATCAGATGATTTCTTTTTTCTCATTTTTGTGTGTATTCTTTGAAAATACCAGATTATGTGCATTATTAAATGTGTTGTTCTTCCAATTACATTAACTTCAAAATTACATTAACATTATAGACAATCACACTTTAAGTTACCTTATTTTCACTTAAGGACGATTTGTGATTACACTACCCACTCTGTCTATAAACCACTCCGATGTCTTAAAAAGTATTGCACTGTCAGGATAATATTGTGATAATAATATGAGGTATTATTTAGGCAAGGTGCAAAAGGTGTTGCCCGAGGACACAATGGCATTCTACAGGGATAAATTGCTTAAAATAACTTGCTGGAATTTAGATACAATTATCCCGACAACATGCAGCCCCTCCAACCATGGCACAGATAAATCTATAAGTTTGGATCAAGTGGGCTCCCAGAGTAGTGACTTTTGCTCTATTTCCTGTTCTAATTTTGACTGGCACTGGCCCCTTTAGTCGAAATTAGCCCTACACCAGGGACACGCGCTGATACAAACACTGTTAAACGATCTGTGTCATTAACTTTAAACACTTGGGCGATAGTTGTGTGTTATGGTACTTACTTCACTGTTATTACTTATTAAATAATGGGGGAGGGAGGATATTTATGCAGTGATGCCAGTGCACACTGCAAAAAATATAGGCTATACATTATTAGTTGAAAAGAATATAGGCTATACTTTATTAGTTCAGGTAAAAATGAATGAATTTGAAGTATTGGATCTATCCCAGCAAACAGAGAACATTCAGGGAACATTTAGCCTGTGGTTCTCTGAAGGTTTTTGGTAACTAACTAAATACAAATGTTCACTAATGGTCTTTAAAGGTTAGGTAATAACCTAACTTTCCCAGAATGTTCTGCGACCCAAAAATTGTTAATTGGAATTCAGGAATTCTTATAATATTGTGTAGGCCAGGGGTGTCCAAACTTTTCTCATTAAGGGCCACATATAAAAACACAGACAAAGCTGGGGGCCGATTGAGGGCCACAGACTGGTCACCAATACAGTGAAAACTTCAAATCTGTGTTATTATTTCAAGTGAACCACTAGACCTTTATTCATGCTTAGATCCTCAATGGGACACATTAAATATTTGATATGGGCTTGTTAAAGTAGATTTTCAGAAATGTACAGTAAAAAGTACTGTTTAAGGTAATATGGGTCAATTCACCTGGAGGCTTGAGGGCCAAGAAAAATTGGTCTGAGGGCCACATTTGGTCCCTGGGCCACAGTTTAGGCATGCCTGGTGTAGGCTAGGGATGGGACGATATACGATAATATCGTAAATCGCGATAGAAACGGTCCGCGATAAATAGTTCGTGGAATTTTTCCAAAATCGAGCACGATTATAATAGTCTTTACGGCACCAGGCTGCCTCATGTTTCTGGTTTCAATACAACGTTCAGACGCTAGTTTTGATGTTTGCCCATAAGGGGGCGCTCTGTCACAGCTATGACACTTGTTGCGTCTTTGCCTGTTCTAGTGGCAGAGTCTGGAACCGAAAAAAAGTTGCGGCTCCGAGGGCAAAACACGAGCATCTTGCACGTGCATTTACGAGACAAGCATCCTGCATCGTTTGACAAACTTGAGCTGAAAATATCCATAAGTGACATAAACTATTGAATGTAGATTGTGTTGTGTGTAGTAGCTAAACAGCATTTTACAGACACACACACATGATATATATTTACCTACAATCATGTCAGTAGCAGAATAAACCACGCTCACCGATAGAGAACAACATCCAATCCATCAAAACATAAGCTCCTCTCCTCCTGAGTCCACAGTCATCTTCACTCTGACACGAACCGCTCCGGGTCAAAGATGCCTCTAGTTTAACTTGTACAAACATCCACAGTGTCCCCGATCACGTACTTCTTTTGTTTTGTCAGTTTTGTCCGTTTCATCAGGTTTAGAAGCAAAAAAACAGCGCCTAGAATGCGCCGCATTAACGCGCTTCGTTTACTCGGTAAAGTCCGTCTGTTTACGGAAAATCTCGGCATGTCACACATGTGCTCCGCTGCTCATTTAAAGGAGAAAACGTCACTAAACGTGGTTGATGTGATTGGTTGATTCTACACGGGGGAGAGTGGGGTGTAAACTTTCAGTCACATGTAGCACTGATTCACTGTTTGCGGCTCCAGTGACTCACAACCTCCACCTTATTGGACAACACTGGTGTCAGTCAGAAGATAACACGTGTGTTTAGCTCTGAGGAACAAAGGCCGTGTCCCATTTCGTCACATGCACCGTTCTTTGTACTGCTCGAAGTGCAGGTCGAAGTACTGCCTGACTTAAGGGCACTTTGGTGAATTTTTGGTGAATTGAGACACGGCCAAAGTCGGCGCTGTCTTAAGTTTATTATGCCTGAAATCGACCAAAGAAATGTCAAAAAGTGACGGACCAGATTTCACGTGTGGAATACTTTCCTGCAGCAGATTGGACATGGAGGATCTAACTTATTTTGTGGACATGATTTCTTCAGTGGGTTATATTTTCTGGACCTGTGCTGAACGAATGAGGCTAACTTTGTGGAATATGTTGATGTTTGACAGAATCAGAGCCTCAAAGGTGAGTGAAGTCCAAACCCACATTTTTGGCTTTTCTGTGAAAAACGTCCTTTCCTGTCAAGCACTGTGGTGATTCCAGGTGAAAAATGTTTGCATAAATGAAAAGACAAGCACTGTAACTTTCATTTGATGTGTAGATTGTTTGCGTGGGTGACACAGAAGTACATGTTCATTCCTGTAGAGTTGTAAAGTAGGCCCGGGCCGTCGGAACGTTTACAAAGTAATAACTTAAGACGATAATATCGTTAATCGTGATCTATTTCGGTCACGATAATCGTGAGTCTAAATTTTATAGCGTCCCATCCCTAGTGTAGGCCATAAGCAAAACCGGTTAGGGCTAGTAGGATATAAGAAAATAGCATGTGAAATGTAGCAAAAGAAAAATTTAATTCAGTAAACTAACAAAGGTTTTAAAATGAAGACTAGATAGAGCCTTCTTTTTGCTGTGGACCATAACTGCACGATGAGGAATGATGTGAATTAACATGTGAATTATTTGCCCCTTTGTATGGCCTATTAAAATAACTTAGACCTACTCAATGTTCTTGAATTTAATAGCCTCATTATTTTGCAGTGTGAGGTCACGTGACAGGAGATAAATAAATAAAAACGCGCATCGCCTGGTCCTAAGTCAGCGCGCGCTCAAACGACCTCTGGTGACTTATGAGCGCGCGTGGACTAAACCGGGCACACGCACGCGCAGGGATTATAACAACTGGAGCTGCACGCGCACGCACGGGCACGCACACGCACAGCAGTGGCTCGTGTCATTGAGGAGCCCGGAGTGATTTTCGCGCGTGCTGCCTGTGTGCGTGTGCTGTGTGTGTGTGTCTCTGAGCGCGCGCGTCAGAGGCTGGGCTCGTGCGCTCCAAAGTGGACGCACGAGAGTCAGGAGGGAGGGGGCTCGAGCGCCACGCACGCGCACACCCGGTGAAATTGTCACGCGGACAGCATTAAACGGGATGTGTCGCGAGTGTCTGCGCGCGCGGCCACGGAGCATCCCAACGCCGTAGCTGTGTGAACCGAAGCCCGGCAGCAGCAGCAGGAACAGCAGCAGCAGCGGGAGGAGGAGGAGGAGGAGGCCCGCCAAGGAGGAACCATGTAGCGGATTAAACTGTGCACTCGCTCCGAGGAACAGCGACTGGACCGAGGCGGGACGCGGCTGGAGCGGGAGGGGACATGGGGAAGGACCAGGAGCTGCTCCAGGCCGTGAAGACCGAGGACTTACTGACCGTCCAGCGGCTGCTACAGAGACCTCGGCCGGGCAAAGCCAGTAAGTACCAGCCTGCTGCATCCTCACAGTGTTCCACCGTGGAGGAATTGTGCAGGAGAGCGGTGAGCTAGCACTGAATCATCCGTTTGTGCCCATTCTAAGTTCAAGTTAATTCCAGTCTACTCTTGTGTAGCCTGTGCGCGCCGAGCCTCCCTCCTCCCTTGTCCCTTCTCCCTTTTCCACACGTGCATCAGCAGGGGTCAGGCTGGTGTGGTGCTGCAGCCTCTTATCTGATGTGAAACCATTTAACCCAGTGCGTCCCCCCTCAGTCAGTGGACGTATGTGTGGCCGAGCGCGTGCATGCCATGGTGACGTGCGGCGTGATAGTGATGACGTCGCACTGTTGTAGCCTCGTTAGAAATTCGGGATGCAGCCTGGGTTGGACCTGCTGCACGCTGCTGCCTCTGGAGTGTGCGTGCGTGAGGATACTACACAGTGGGGACGTGGGTTAGTGCTCTACAGGAGGAATTAAGACGAGCTGGGATGTCTAGTTGTTTTTTTCCTCCTCAATAACTAGGTTGTAATAGGTTCTGATCATAAGACTAGGTTTGGGTTTGTTCTGGTGGGAGGTACGTGGTTGCTTTGCCTTGAATGTTCCACAGTATGGCGTTAAACTAAGAGAAATTTTAATGCAGATTCGCCCCTCTGCGCATTTGGCTTACTGGTGTCACCTGCTTGTCTCCATGACCCTGACTATTAGTCGCTTTTAGCTCCTGCTGTTGTCCTTGTTTAGAGCAAAAGACGAAGTTTAAATCTGTCAACTGGGCAAGTCGTTGTAGGAGTGAAGACATTTCGCTGCTCATCCAAGCCGCTTCTTCAGTTCTGGTCAAACTGCTGATGGACACTGTCTTATATTTATCTGGAGGGAGGGGCTAACTACACTGAAACTGTAAACTGCTATTGTTTACAGTTTCAGCCTTTAATGGCCCTATTCAACCTTTAATGGCCCTCCTATTGTTCTTTTTTGTCTGCAGATGGATCCTTGTTTAGAGGTTAGGCCTTAGTTTAGTCCTAGCTCAGTCCTACCTGGTTTAGATCTGTAGTCCCTCTTGATCTAGTCCTGCTAAGATTTGGATTAGTCATAGTTTAGAGACCTGGTTTACTGCAATCTCTTAACTATCCTCGACCTACCACTCCTTTAGTAACCCCAGATATGCAGTTTAGTAGGGAGTTAGTTGCTTTGGGCCCTGATTTAGTCCTGATTCGCCTCTGCATGCTCATAATTCGGATCCAACTGACTTATAATTCAGGCTAAATAGAGTAGGGCTGTCAAACTATAAAAGAACAACTAATGGATACTAAAACTAGTATTGAAACTGTATACTCATTTGATAAAGTATGGAAAAGTGCTGAAAAAAATCACACAAACAGGACAAGATCTGACCTTTCTGAATAGTTTTAGAATGATGTTGAGCTGTATCAGAACTAGTGTAAGGCAACATGGAAACAACACAAGAAAGTACTATTATTTTGTATTAAAAACGACAGTCTATTGTTTAAAAAAATAGAATTTCATTATCACTGTGGAATCGAAGTCAGCATCGAGTCTATTTGTCATGATGTTAACATTTCAAACTCAATTTCGATACTTACTTAATATCAAGATTGAGTTTTGAAATTTTAGTATCATGACAACATCATAGAGGGTGATGAGTATAAGTTGTGTTTTATTTGTCATACACATTTGTCATAAAATCATTTGAATAGACGCAGCATAAACCGTCTGTGTGCCTGTTACGCTCCTACAAAAAACATCCACTATCACATAGATGTGCTAGATTAAGTTAAAATTAGAACGTCTACAAAATGATCATGTGATGCTCGCTGATTGGTTGGCTGCCTCTGGGAAACAAGTGGTGACACAATACTAGACAGTACTATAATCAACCTACTCATTTTTAACAGAGACAAACAGTATGGATTTCAGCAGGACGTAGGCTTGTCGAGATAATTACTATATCGACTTATCTTTCAATATCAGGGAAACCTTCTTTGCACTAGTGATCAAATTTGGTTTATTCTTCTATACTACAATGAGATTTGATGTAGAAGGTCAAATTATCGACTTCTGTGACTCATTACAGATACAAACCAACTACTTAAGTGTTGAATTCTGTTATGTATCTATTGCCGCTTATTTTTTTTCAATAATATTGCACATTTATAATAGTTTTGGGGGATAATTTTGCTTCATGATTTGGTTTTAATATTTTATTGTCTATATTTACTTCAATAATATATCGCTCTTCTAAATTTGTTACTGTGACAGGCCTGGTAGGACTAACGCGATACTGTAATGCTGAGTATGTAAAAATCAGACTGTACAGTAGTAGCCTATATCAAATCAAAATGCTTTTTCACACTGTAAACTGACACAAGCTGAATGAATTTGCATTGAAAAATATTAGTAACATTGCCAAAAAATTTTACGATTACGTAACATTGCCATAAATGAACTTGATACTAAATAAATAATACATAAATGGTAGTACTTTCTTTTATATTACCAGGTGTTTTACATCTGTATAATCCCTCAGGGGTCCAGGTAGGTTCCATAATGGCCCATGAGCATATTCTTGTCTGTTTTATGTGTCTTATACTTGTTCTGATACAGCTCAACATCATTCTTAAGTTTTTCAGGAAAGGTTCATTTTCATCCTGTGAATGTGGCTTTTTTAGCACCAATACTTTCTCAAATGAGTATCTAACTTTGATGCTAGTTTTAATATCATATAGTATCTGCCTTTCAATACTTTTGACAACTGTAGTACAGTTTTATGTTCTTTCAAATTTAGTAAAATTTTACTCTAAATATATTAGGCTGCAGGAAATTTTTGCAGGCCTATAACATTAAGTTCAAGATCAGTAATTTCTACACACGATTCCTGTAAACCAGTGCATTTACAGCCCTCCACTGTCATTTATTCACACACATTGTAGTGATTGCACGAGTCCTCTCACTTCTCACAGTCACAAACGACATTCTGTAGCATTAGCATGTGTTAGCGCAGCAGTCATCAGTATTGTGATTAAAAACTACACACACGGCTCCTCACTTTGTGCCAGGGGAATTAGCGCGGCTCGAGTGGGTGGGCTGTCCGGAGGTCCTGTGCGCTCTGGGGCAGTGGGTGGGGGTGGGTGAGGGTGGGTGAGGATTATTGGTGTGTGAAGGCTCCAGATGTCGGTGGTAATAATGTGATGATGCTGTGAGCGTACACGTGCGGCTTGTGTGCGCACGTGAGCCTCTTGACTCGCCTCAGCCGGGACTGGAGGTGATAATTAGATTTCAATTACAGCCCTCAAACCCTCTCCTCCACCCCCCACCCCCTCCTCTCTCTCTTTCTCTCTTCTGACTCTTTCTCTCACTCCTCTCTTCCTTTGCTTCATGATTTTCTGCCTCTCTAACTCTTCTGACTCTCTCTCACCCCATCTTCCTTTTTTCATGACTTTCTATCTGTATCTCTTTCTCTCTGTCTCTCTTCTGACTTTCTGACTTCACTTCCTCTCTTCTCTCCTCTCTCTTCATGACTCTTTCTCTCACTCCTCTCTTCCTTCTCTTTATAACTCTCCATCTCTCTCACTCTCTCTCTTCTGACTCTCTCACTCCTCTCTTCCTTTTCTTCATGACTCTCCATCTCCATCTCTTCTGACTGCTTTTCTCTCTCTCTTCACTCTCTCTCTTCCTTTTCTTCATCCTCTCTTTCCTTTGCTTTGTGGCTCTCTCTCTCTCTCTCTCTCTCTTTATCTCTCTCTTTTTCTCTGAATCTCCTCTCTCTCCTCCTCTCTTCCTTTGCTTCATGGCTCTCTCTTTCTATCTCTCTCTCTCTCTCTCTCTGCTCATTCTCTTCTGACTCTTTCTCTCACTCCTGTCTTCTTTTGCTTCATGGCTCTCTCTCTCTCTCTCTCTCTCTCTCTCTATCTCTTCTGAATCTTTCTCTCACTCCTCTCTTCCTTTGCTTCATGCCTGTCTCTTTCTCTTCTGACTCTTCTGATTCTCTCTCACTCCTCTCTTGCTTCTCTTCATGACTCCCTCTCTCTCTTTCTCCATTCTGTCTCTTCTCTCATTCTCTCTCCCAGTCTCTCTCTACTGACTCTTTCTCTCACTCCTCTCTTCCTTCTCTTTATGACTCGCCATCTCTCTCTCCCTCGTTCTTCTGACACTCTCTCACCTCTCATCCTTCTCTTCATGTCTCTCTCTCCTGACTCCTCTAACTCCTTCTCTCAGTCCTCTCTTCTTTCTCTTTATGACTCTCCATTTCTCTAACACTGTTTCTCTTTGTTTCTCTCTTCTGACTCGTTCTCTCACTCCTCTCTTCCTTCTCTTCATGACTCACCCTCTCTCTCTCCCTCTCTCTCTCTTCTGACACTCTCTCTCACCTCTCGTCCTTCTCTTCATGTCTCTCTCTCTTCTGACTCCTCTGACTCTTTCTCCTACTCCTCTCTTCTTTCTCTTCATGACTCTCCATTTCTCTATCACTCTGTTTCTCTTTGTCTCTCTCTTCTGACTCTTTTGGCTCTCACTCCTCTCTTCTTTCTCTTCATGACCCTCCATTTCTCTTCCTCTCTCTCCCTTCTGACGCTTCTGATTGTCTCACTCCTCTCTTCGCTCTTTTCATGACTCTCTCTGTTCTCATCATGACTCTCCCTTTCTCTCCTCCTTCTCTCTTTCTCTTCCTCTTCAGACTCCATCTCTCTCACTTCACAGTTCACGTACATAGTTCCAGGTAAAGTCTTGTGCCACGTTCATGCACATCACATGTCTCTTTATGAGAAACAAAAGCTAAAGTCGGCAGCAGTGGATTTGTCTCTGTGTTTGCATTTATTGACGAGATAGTTAAAAAAAACAGTGTTGGATTTCTCCGTTGTATTGTTTTGGGTGTGATGGCACAGGCTGGTTCAGATATGAGCTGTCAAAGCTGAAGTTAGCACACATTTGTCCAGTTTGAATGGAGTTGCTGTCATGCTCTGATCTCCATTTACTTTGAGCCTTCTGTTTTGAAAATGATATATCCACATCTTGACGGGGACGTTTCTAGTTACGGTTACGGAGGGGATACAGAAATTTCAAAATCCATTTTCATATTAAGGATTAGACTCGATACTCAATACCAATTTTGATGATAGAAACTCTTTATTTAGATAATAGAACGCCATTTTCAGCATTAAATAACAGCACTTTCTTTTGTATTACCATGTGGTCTTATATCTGTGCAATCCCTCAGTTGTCCAGGTAGGTTCCATAGTGGTCCATGGGTGTATACTAGTCTACGTGTCTCATACTTGTTCTGTTACAGCTCAAGATCATTCTAAAACTATTCAGGAAAGGTTCATTTCTGTCCTGTGAATGTGACTTTTTAGTTCTGATACTTGCTCAAATAAGTATCTAGTTTTATTCTAGGTTTAGTATCGATTATCATCTCATTTTTGATTCTTTTGACAACCCTACATCTTAGACCACTTCTCTCCAGACAGCACAAGAATGCTTGGTTCTGTCATATGTGCTTTTTGGCATCGTTTAGTTGTACTACATCATTTTCATTATTGAACCAACTGCCCATTTGTAGGTGCATTTTTGAGTGAGAGATTTGACGTAAATTCAATCTTTGTTGCAGCTTGGCTTTTCATCTGTCAGTCTTTCCCCCTCTTCTCACCTCCTCTGGCTCAGGTCCCGTGTGTCTGCGTAGCATTTGCCGGTACATTCCAACGCTGCCATCGTGGAAGAGGAGAGGAAAAACAAAACCTCAGCTCCTCTCCAACACCACATCGGATCAGCGTGGAGCTCAGTCCACTGCACAATGACAAAGAGGATGATGGGACGGAGGAGAGGGAGGGGGAGGAGGAGGGGGAAAAGGGCAGCTCAGAACACGTGAGAGCCGGACTGTGTGTACCAGCAGGACACATGAATGAATACCTTCGGACACAGGATTAACACTGGACGGATGCTACGTTCAGTCTCATATTATAGAATGTGAACATCAGAGGGGGCTGGGGTTGTACTATTTTGTTCCAAATGATCAAATTGGTTTACAATTTTGTGCGTTATTCATTCACTCTGTATTCCTGGTGTTAAGTTACTATTTTAGCCTGAGGTTGTCAAAAGTATTAGTGTCAATTCTGGAGTATTCTGGAAAGTATCTGGATGACTGGAGGATAGCACAGATATAAGGCCACTTGGTAATATAAAAGAAAGTACTACGAGTGAATTGTCTAAATAAAGAGTGTTTTTTATTATTGTCACGGTAGCATCCAGTTGGAAATTTTAGTATCGTGACAACACTATTGTGGCCACAGCTGCCCTGGGCTAGACTGATCGAAGCAAGCCTGCCAGTCTACGCCATCGACCACCAACAATACTCCCGCACATGCTACATTCATACTAAGCAATGCAAGTGAAAAGTATTTGAAAGACACAGCAACAGTTAACAGTTATCTCCCTCCCCTGAAACAAAAGGCTGGACACTAAGGCTGGCTGCTACAGGTGTGGAAATCGTACTTGCAGTGAAAACGTACAAAAGACTAATTATTTTATGGACATAGCATCTAGTTGGAGTCTTAACATCAGAGCGTGAAACCACCTATGTGGTCTACAGACTTGGAATCTCCATGTGGCCGCTTCTACATAGGCCGGACAAAGTGTAAATAAGAAAAAACAAAACAAAAAAACCCATACAAGCTGAATACCAACAGAACTGCCAGCGTCCTGTATCCCAGTTCCAGGCACTGCAAGGAATTCAACCATGGAAACTGCAACAGCCTTAAAATATGTGTCATAGAGCATATCCCATTAACAGTCAGAGGAGGCTACAGACTATAAAGACTTCCCCAGAGACAGTTCTGCTGGATATATACTCTTAAAGCAAACACATTCCCTGGGCTCAATGGAGACTTGGATTTCTCTCATTTTCTTTAAGGGTTATTATTATTATGTTTTAATCTGCTGACACCAATCATGATCATATTTGCATTTTTCATCTGTTGTCTATTTCAAAAATGTGCTATAAAAATGCAGATTTTGTTTTCAATCTTCCAAAAATAATGTATCGTAGACTATTGTTTTGGTGGTATAATCATGGCTCTTATTGTGACTTAAATGATGATTTGCACTGGGCAAATGCAGCAAGTGTTGGATTCAAGTTGTCTGTGGTGACTGTTAGCTTTCACTTCTGAGGTGTCGTTTTTGATTGTTGGAGGAAATATGTGAAAACAGGCAAATAACAAATACTGCATGATAGAACTAAATTAATACATACAAAAACAGCAGCAGAGGCAGGAAGGATGCACTGAGGTGTAAAGCAGTGTAACCCAAACTAAAAACAATCACTATTAGCATGGCAAGTTCAGATCTGCTGTGTGTTTAATAGTGGACTTTAGAAACATCAGAGGTGAGCAGAGTAGCCAAAAACTGTACTCAAGTAAAAGAGTAATGTTACTTCAAAATAATATTACTCAGGTAGAACAAAGTTGTGGTGCAAGAAATTACTTAAGAATAAAAAAATATTTGGGAAAACTACTCAAGAGTGATTTAAGAGTAACTCTCGGGACGTAACATCTGATAAATAATTTGAAGTTAATGTAGTTTGAAGGACAAAATAGTAAATAATGCAAACAAATTGGTATTTTCAAAGGATAGACACAAAAATGTAAGAAACACAGAAGTTGTGCTTACTCTTCCCTACTTTTCTACTCATCCGGGGCCAGATCGTGGGGGCAGCAGTCTAAGCAGGGACTCCCAGACTTTCCTCACCCCAGACATGTCCTCCGGCTCCTCCGGTGGGGCCCCAAGGCGTTCCCAGGCCAGCCGAGAGACATAGTCCCTCCAGTGTGTCCTGGGTTTTCCCCGGGGCCTCTTCCCGGTGGGACATGCCCAGAACCTCCCTAGGGAGGTGTCCAGGAGGCATCCTGAGCAGATGCCCGAGCCAGATAACATGTATTCACCTTATATGCCGTCCAGCCCACTTTTACTTCTGATTTCTAATAACCTGCACGTAGGAATCCCAGTCGTTTCAACTGAGGAATATGGAAAAGTCACCACGAAAATATGATAAAGTAGGTTGTGGCAAACTTGTGGTATGTGGCCAGAAAAATCATACAGCTGGAATGATGATGATGGTGCCTCTAGAAACCAGAATATGGTCAGTAAATACAGTCGGAACCCAAATATGGTCATATGAAGGAAAACAGGAACTCACATACTCTAAAACCTTCAAGTGGCATACATTTACTGTGGCTTAATGAGGCAATTGTGTGTAGGTAGATATTTGCTGTATTGTAAATTGTGGACCCACTCAAACAGCACAAACTAATCCCTCTCATTTATTAATGCCTCCCCTGTGAGGAGGACATTAAATACCCATAAGCTCAGTTTTATCGATCCACAACTGCAATGCAGAGCCAAATTATCTGGTAAAAACATTGGTCAAAGTGTAAAACATTGGATTTGAGTATTGCCTAAAGGTTGCCTGGTAAACCTCTCTTCTTTTGTTTTAGACGCAACCATGTCATAATCCCTCTGTGAATTACAGTCATCTGAACTCTGGGAGTGTAGTCTGGACCAGTCTGTCTTAAAGGCGTACTTCATCCAAACAAATAAGACTTTATGTAACCTTGAAGTGTGAGTGATCTCAGATCTCAAATCTGAGACACTTTGATCTACTCCAATCCACTTTGACTCCTAGAATTTGAGTAGGTCTAGGGAACTCTTTTGGATGGTTATATTTAGCTGTAGGTTTTTGCCATTGACTGAGATGCAGGATTAGTGAATGGAGAGACTCTACCCAAGGTGTGGTACATGTGGATATCATTTCTTCAGCAGTCAGGTTCATTCTCACTCTTTCTCTAAAAATCCTGTTCAAGGCGCATAACTGATGAATGCATTTGACCATTCACAGGTCATCCAGAAAAGGCAAAAGAAGCTTTTCTTGTTATCAGCAGTATAATTTCTTGGCATGAGACGCTGCACCAATCCGCCTGTCAATCTCACGCTCCATCCTTCCCTCACTCAGGAACAAGACCCTGAGATACTTGAACTCCTCCACTTGATGCAAGGACTCTCCACCCACCTGGAGAGGCCTGCCCCAATATTGATGTATAGTTCATTGTAGAAGTCAATATTGATCTAAAATGGATTAATCATTGGAACAGACCCATTGACTTCCTGTTCTAACTGCAGAACAGTGCCATTCATAGTGCCATTTTACCATAAAAGGCAACTGATTTTTCAAGTTAAAGTGTTCAAAGTGTTTTTATTGTTAAAAAATGACCTGGAGTGTAAATTTTGTGAATAATCATAAGTACGCTTATATACAGGGCAGTGGGTGGGGATAAGGGGTAAGTGAAAACAGTGATTTTTTTGAGCACTCAAGCCACAGAAGAGGATTATTCACATAAGTGAATCAATCACTATGTCCACTTCAAACTACAGAAATTAAAAAAGTCAAGCATATTTGTATTCCCAATTTTTCTACCAAGACACATTCACCAATAGAGCCATCTTTTGAGCTGTCATTTAGCTTAACGCCAAGATTTTTATTGGTGTACCTGACCATGACATTGTGCACTAACTGCTGAGTCAAAGCTAATGCGCTGCTCCTCTCTCTCCTGGGGACATCAGTCTGTCTGCGCTGACATTTACAACCCACACACAAGATCTAATCCACAACGAGACAGGTCATAGTTCACGACTCCACTTTAACATGCTCCTTTTCATTATCCACATATGATAGCCAGTGATTGACCTTGAGGCTATAGCGTTGGTCGTCACGGTAACCTAGGCTCAGATAGGGGCTAAAATGATCAGATGTATGAACCCCGCATCAAGGAGACTGTCGGAATGCATGCTAATGTGCTATAGCAGGCTGTATGTCAGAGTGCTAAATGAATGGTAGCCTAAATGTGAAATGATGATGGGCTGGCTAGATAAGTGCATATGACAGTTTAGCACTAAGGAAGAGGCTCGATACTCAATACAAATACCACAATGCTAATAAAAAACATATTTCTTTAGACAATAGAATGTGACTTTCAGTCTCAGTTATAATAATAATGCTAATGCTAATGAAACTACTGCACATTGCATCAGGTTTGTGAAGTTGTAGTGTTCTGTTTTGTATCTTGCTTTTTTATATTTATGGGGAATTGCGGGAGCAAGGGTGACATGGGCTGAGCCTTGGATAATCATACTGCTAACCATAAGGAGGGTTTGAATAGGGCCCGGGAGAGGTCGCAAGGTTAATCTCTTCAGTTATATTTTTGATGAGGGAACACATTTTGAAGTGCGATAAATTGCTGAAGGAAATATAGACGATAAGCAATAATATTGAAACCAAACTATAAAGCAAAATTATCCCACAAAAAGTATTCTAAATGTACAAAATTGTAAAAAAAAAAATATTATTTACAATATATAAATAACAGAATGCAACAGTTAAGCACTTTGTTTGCATCTGTAATGAGTCATACTCAAGTCCATAATTTGACCTTGTACAGCTCAAGTCTCATTGTGGTACAGAAAATTAACCAAATATTTCCCATTAGTGGAAAGAAAATGTACTGAAAATAAATACCGACCCCCAAAAATGATCCATCTTCATCTTCCATCTGACATGTGTTGAACAATGAGTCGATATATTATTTATCGGACAGGCCTAGGTGTCATCTGCTTGTCTCCATGTAGATTGGATACATTTAATGCTATACTGTGGAAAATTCTTGGTAAAGCACAGTGTACCTCTAGATATTTAACTTGCACCAAGCCTGCCTGCACCCAAAATTATCTCTTGGCTTGGCATCTGTGTGTTTTTCTCCTCTTCAGATGACCAAGCATACTCTTAGATGGCATCGGCAGGGTGCCAGGAACTCATATTGTAAGACTTGTTTTGGCAGAAAACAATATTTTTTACACATGGACTTGTCCCAACTCTTAAACGTGCCAGATAACAGTTTACGCAGCTAGCCAAGTCTGCAGTTATTAAGAATGCAAAACCTGCTGAAAATGATAATTATTATGATGAGGTACAAAATTGCCTGGTAAAGTGTGAAAGCTAATGGTATTCAAATCACATGTGTGCTATTTTAGGACAGTGAAGGGCTCCTTTGATGCAGTGTTTTGGACATTTCCTGTCTGGAGCCGTGGGAATGCTGCAGCTGTGTACCAAGGAAGAAGACTTTAGTGAAAGTGATATTTAAGACGGACCTTCCCAGTTCAGTATCCCGGGTTTATTGTGTCACATGAGGGCATTAGATAAGTCATGCTTTTGGGTCAGTGGGGGCGTGTCAGCTTAATCCAGATACTGTTGGGGTAGTTGGTCAAAAAGAGGAAACGCAATGTATTAAATAAAATCCTTGAAAAACTGAAAGAGGGGGTATTACATTTCTATTACACTCCCCCCCTTCACTCTCATCACGCCCCCTCCAGAGCGCTATCACAACACAATTGGCGTGCAGCCCACTACTGAAACTACTACATATTGCATCAGGTTTGTCAAGCTGTGGTGCATTGTAGTGTAGGAGCATGGATGACAGGCTCATACAGCTAACCACAAATAGTGTTTGAATAGAGCCTGGGAGAGATCCCTAGATTACTCAAACATGCATAAGAAAACAGCAGGAAACAATGTTACAATGTGGTGAAAAGCTCCAAAAAGACAATTTTGCATAATTGCCCTTTAACTTTGTAGTTTTGTGAGGCAAGATAAATTTCAGCTTGTGCATCCTCTCTTGTTTTTATTTTATGGAATACTAAATAAAACTGTAACTTTCTGGACTTGGCACATCACCTGACTCTATTTCCATAGAAAATCTTTAGAACATTTTCTATGGAAATAGCTAAATTTTATGCCATACAGTGGAAAATTATAGCCAAAGGAGCAACTTTTCCATGGAGACAAGCAAGCCAAATAAGAGTCCAATTTGGCCAGGTGAAACCTGTTATGGCAGTACAATAAAAATACACACACAGAAAAAAAAAACGTGATTTTATTTTAGTTTGGTAAAAAATTACACAGTAGGGATATAATAGCTTCAAGATGTAACTGCCTACTTTAGACACAGAAGTTTCCTCTGTAAAGGCCTTAACGCGCTGTCTGTGATTATCAATCTAACTCGCTGTCTGCTGCCTAGTGTTTAAACATTGATTCATTGTAGCGTGACTAAGTTCTCATAGAGAATGAATGGAGCTGGAGTGAAGGGAGGAGAAAGTGAGGGAGAAATAATGCAATGTGAAGCATCTTTGAGTATTTTGAAAGGTGCTATTAGACCAGATTATTATTATTGTTAAAAAAAGTTGTCACACATAGCCAAATTTAATAGCATCATATCAGAATGTTTTTGGTTATCAGTATTTCTACCAACATCTCCAACAAACCCATGCTGCCTAACCTCTTATTAGAGTCACAAATGATCTAAATCTATTTTGGTCCAAATTGCTTGTGAAACGCGTTGGAGGATTGGGCGGCGGTGATATCGCATTGATTCATCTGCTGAGGGGCGGGGCTGGTTTTATTTTTAATCCACGATAGAAGGGAACCCTGCACATGCACACACAGCCAGGAGATGTAAACACACACGGCCCATCCACCAATCAGCACGCTCACTTTGGCAAATGAAAGTAAAGGAAGGGAAGAGTGCAGGATGAAGAGAGGAATAAGAGAGAGGGAGAGAATGAGAGAGAAAGCTTTCCCCCAGATTACAGAAGCGCTGCAGATTATAGGTCCTGGATTATGTGAGTTGATCATACACAAAAAGGAAAAGCAGTGGAACAAACAAAGACTGGATTGTGTCCTTTTTTAAGATTGTGTGTGTGCTGTCTGCTGTACTGCATGTGACATCAAGGTTATAAGGCTAATGTGTGTGCAAATTCACTTCCACTAGATTTGAGATACAGGCCTACTGTGTACTAGGGCTGTCAAATGTATCAAAAATTAGATAATAATAGATGCTAAAGCTAATATCGAAACTAGATACTCATTTGAGCAGGTATCAGTACTAAAATAGTTGCATTCATAGGACAGAAATGAGCCCTTCCTGTATAGCTTTAGATCTTGAACTGTATTAGAACAAGTATAAGACAGTAGTACACACCCTTCGACCACTATGGAACCAACCTAGATGACCAGATATAAGACCACATGGTAATACAAAGGAAAGTACTAAGCTTTAATGTTGAAAATTACATTCTAAAGTAAAGAGTGTATTATCATTGTTGTATTTATAATTGTATGTATTATATTATTAATTTATTTTTTTATTGTTTATTATAGATAAAGATAGAGTATTTATTAGCCTGAATCACAACAGCATCGAAACATTTATGAGCTGTCTTTTTTATTCTTTCTTTCTTTTTTTTGAGGCATGGTTCCAAATATGTCGTGGGCTCGGATGCACTTCCGGCTCCATCGATTCTGGCTTCAATTCACGTACAAACCCGTTGCTCCTGGTCGCGTTAGCAACGGGTTTGATTGACAGTGTTGCTACGTGCCCACCCCCTGCTAAACCAGCGGTGTAGGCGGGAAAGGGGCGTTACGTTCAACAGCCTTCCTCCAGATTGGTTCTTTGGTTGCTATGATACTTGGGCTCGGAAATCCAAAATATGGAACTTGGCTCCAAATTCAAGGCTATAAGCTGCTAGCGTGATGCCACACTCCCTCAGTCCACTTCGTCATACAATGAATGGTCCTTCCTGGGCCCCTATAGAAACATGGCCGCACACACTGTTGCTAACACACTAACGTTTTCTTTTCTTTTTGTTTTTCAGAGCTCCTGGGAGCAGCAAAGCGGGTGAACGTGAACATCCAGGATGCAGATGGGTGAGACATCCTCATTTCCCATTTTTGTACTGTATTAGCCTTGGCCTAGCCTGATTCTGACCTTCATGTTCACGGCCAAGTATAAGTGATCATTTTCAATGATGCTATTTATAATTTTGAATAATGATCCAGCGATGACGTTCCAGTTTCAGACCCAGTTAAACGGTGGAAGTGTCAAAAACTGTATATTTAAGAGTGCTCCTGTAAGATCATTAAGCCAGGTTTCCTTCTAAGATTTGTGATGGAATAGGATACATTTTTGAACACTGCAGAATATTCTTTTCAGCAAAAAAAAAGACTGAATATTGCATTGAGAAAATTAGAAATTCATGTGAAGATGTGAGTGTGATTCATGAATTTTAGCATGAGGAGCCAAGTGTGTGATCCAGACCTGATAGAGACTGTTGGATTAAAGCTCACAGACTAAAATGTTCATATTTTTTTAATGGAAAGCAGAACTGTATGTTTATTACAGATAATTAGTAGGTGCAGGTACTAGCTTAGTAACTTTTTGACTAAATCACTAAAACAGTAATCTTAAACATTATTACTTCACACATTACTTCAAATTGTAAAGTAAATTATGCAATGACATACTACGCATACAATTATGATGTTGTTGGTTTTTGTTTGATTTTTTCAGTAGAATGCAATTTTCAACACATCATACTAGGTTTTCATACTAGGTTTAGTATTAATTCATATCTGGATATCAGTTTTGTTTGCAGTGCTACCCTCAACAGTTTAAAAGTAAATGCACTAGAGAAATTTGTGTTACAGCATTTTTTCCCCCCAATTTTTCATTTATTGAACAATTGAACAATAAGTCCAAGCGGTTGTATACTAAGGAAAGACACTTATCAGAATACAGTTACAGTTGAATACATACTTTCAGTACGGTGTTACTTCTCTACACTGATTGAGGGCCAGGAAACACAAAAAATATTCTGACAAATGACCCAACATGAAAGATGTAAAAGATGCACTATTATTTAATGTTGAAAATCACATTGTGTTGTCTAAAGAAAGAACTTTTTTTATTATCATTGCGGTATCAGAATCGGTATCGAGTATATTCTTCGACATCGACATTGAGTTTGAAATTTTAGCATCGTGACAACATAACTACTTCCACCACCTCAACTATTACTGCTGAAACACATTTACCAACGGCTGATTAGAGCAAAGCAAACACTAATGGACCACAATGCACTTAGGACAGGTCAAGTGGCATTTTACAGACTTAGATGTGCTATGTTTATGCACCACTCTACTATTTAAAAAAAAAAAACTTTCTTTTTTCTTGTATTTGCACTAGGGTTGTCAAAAGTATTGAAAATCAGATACTAATATGCATACATTATCAGATACATATACTAAGTCAGACAGCGACAGAGCGCATTACTGCTGAACACTTGACAGTAGCAGTGGCGGCTCCAGAGAATTTTCAAAGAGGGGTCAATGGGGGGGTCCACATCGATGAGGGGGCTAAGAACTATGTATTAATATTAAATTAAAAGTACAGTTATTTATTGTTAATAGTTTTTTTTTTTTTTATCATTATTGTTATGTATACAGTCTAAATTAATGCTGTCATCAGTTTTGTATATCCAGGGGCATGCTGGGACCTCTATTTCAACCCAGAAAATGAAGGTTGTGAACTGCCCATGAACTTTTCGCTTAAAAAGAAATGTTCTCTGTATCGACTTATATTTATTGGCCTATTTAGTTAATTATCTTTTCTGCAAATTATTGTACATAGCTCTCAAGAGGCAAATTAAGACTATGGCTGTAGTGTTAGCAAGGATCATAAGAAAACGTAACAGAAGCTCTGCATAAGACCTCTGAAAGCCGATAGTCTGAGGCACCCCCAGAACATTTTGAACAGAGCTCATATTGTTAGCTGTCTCCTGATATGTTTTAGAGGCGGTGAATATAAGAGAGCATTATTGTTTCAGCTCTAAACCACATAATGCACATAGCTATCCACTAATATTAATGTTAAATAGCCTATCATTTTTAAGGCAAGCAAACGATGTATCCGGGTCTAGTGTTTACCACATGATCCCTCTCGCTTTCACTTTATTTTACCCACAGTGAACTCCAGTAAAAAAACAGTCTTACCTTTCACAAACACCTGCCTCAGACTGAATAATCTCCTGTTTGTCCTATAGCTCTAGCTGTTTTACTTTAGCTCCTGTGATGAATAAAACCTCTCAGCTGAGCCACTGCTACACTGTCAACCACAAAATAACACGGCAGTTGTGTATATCTGTTATTCTAGTTTAAATATTTTTAGTGGAGAGGACGGGTGGAGGGTCAAGTGGGAGGTCAGAGCTTTTGACGAGCGCCGTCCCTGGACAGTAGAGCCACAGCAGTGTTTAAATAAATGCACGCTGTGACGATAATGATCATAATCTCACATATTATTATAGTTAGAGCTAAATGAGATGTAAGATTTTATTTCCAAAACACATTTCCAGATATTATTTATGCTACAAATAAAGGCATTAGTAAAGTAATCAATAAAAAAGAGAAACATCGATTGACAGCCCCCAATTGTAGATTGAATGGTAACTGATGAGTGGTACTTTTGACCTGCATCCACCAGGGATCTATTAGATACACACACAACAGTAGATCGTGTGTGTGTGTGCATGTGTGTGTGTGTGTGTGTGTGTGTGCGTGTGTGTGTGTGTGTGTGTGTGTGCGTGTGTGTGAGAGAGAGAGATTGCTTATTAATGGAAGTAGGTCATTTACCCCCTCCCTCTCTCTCCCTCCTCCCTGTGGTTGGTGTTGAATCGGGGGAGCGGAGCAGTTCTACACTACAGGATTATGACATTAGAGTTTTCCCTGGTTTCTCACACTGTGTTTACAAATGTGTGGGGGTATGCTGTATGACTTATAATGCAGAAGTTAATAGATGTTATTTTTGGTAAATATTATGTTGGCAGGAGAGTACACAGACAAGCCTGGTGGCAGTTTGATCTCTGCGGTCATAAGTACATATTGTCTGACTATGTGTGAGTGAAGGGTGTGATTGGGAGGGACTAGAGGCACCATAGGCACAGATTTGTAGTCTACCACCACCAAGAGTGAGTGAGGAAGAACTAAATAATGCATTGACATTGAAAAGCAAGGTTGAGTGTTTCAGAAAGCTATTTCCTGCATTAATATTATACTGTATTTACTATAGAGTACTACAGGATGTGAGTGAATAATGCTATTTTACATTCAACATTTAGTTACATTTTGAGCAAAAAAGTAAATGCTTTTTCTGATCTAACTGTTCAAATAAAAATGACAGAAACTAAACCAAGGCTGTGTTTGAAATATGACTTGTTTACACAGTCCTGTTTCAGTGGGAACCTTTAGGGGAGCAGAGTAATCACATTTAGTGAAGTGTCCTCTTTACGCTGAAGTGGAAGCGGCTCATCACCTGCATGATTCCATAGAAATAGAAAGTAAAAGCTATACTTCAGAACATTCACCATGGAGATAGAGACGTTTTATGCCATACAGTGAAATATAAGGAAGTACATTTCCATGGAAACAGGCAGCAGGAGGCCCTCCTCCAGGCCAAATAAGAACCAGGTTTGTGGAGATGCAAGCCCAGTCACATTAAGGACATATGTTCAAACTTTACTATAAACACAACGAAAATGAAAAAAAACAACAACATACCTTTATTTATTTATTGCCATGAACATCTGTTGCTTAAAACATATGCTTTTTTAAAAATTTCCTACAAAATAATAATATGTGAAATCTGTGTGTGTCCACAGACTGTCTCCGCTGCACTACGCCGCTCTGAGTGGGAACAAAGAGCTGATTTCTCTCCTACTGGAGGCTCAGGCAGCAGTGGACATTAAGGACAACAAAGGTAAA
>JAIEZT010001373.1:11616307-11826307 GCA_019594935.1 Periophthalmus modestus | reverse complement strand
ATCTGTTATCACCTACAACAGCAAGACAAATATTGACTCAGTATCGCCTCAAAAGCCTCCAGAGCAGAGTTTTGCTATCACAGTAATTCTAACAATTACTAGAATGCTAAGCATGTACTTCCTGATTGTCTGACCAAAAAAAAACTCTTTATAATCAGATGCAGACAGCACACAGAGGACATATTTTGACCTCAAGAGCTGCTTATACAATAGATCTGTACTGGGGCAAGACACATTTTGCTCAGATACATACACAGGCCCTTTGAGCGTCAGGACGGATGCTGCTAACACAATACTTTGGAGATCTAGACCATTCTGAACATTTTCTATTAAATATTTTGACAACCTCAAGCAAGTTTTTACATTTTTCAAAAACATGAAAACAGCACTGATCATGAAGCCAATACTTTGTTCTGGTCCGATTGCAATGCGGCTGCCAGTCCTCCCTTCAGTCAGCGATATAATGTTCACTCTGTCGTGTCTTTGAAGTCCTGTTTAACAATTCTCATGGAACTCCTCAGAAGTTCTGCCAGGCTCCAGTGCGGTACTGAGCCCCAGGTTGAGAATCACTGAAACACTATTATGGGACAAATAAAGGATTTTTATCTCATCTTAGATAGTGTAAACTAGGGGTGTCAAACTCATTTTCACTGAGGGCCAACTCAGCAAAATGGTTGCCATCAAGAGCCAGGTGTAACTGTAAGGCAGTATAAATGTCACTAAATGTAACCAAATGTCATGTAAAATAAATGTTACTCCTTTTTAACTTATTAAATAACCATTTCTGTATTTATTACTTATTCAAGTTGCAAATATTACTGTGTAACTGCATATCCCCTGATAAACTGACATTTTTCAAAGTGTGTATCGAGGCCCACCTGCTCACAGACCTTCAGCTCTGCTTCAAAAACAGCCTTTTACATCTTTTTAATTATTCGACAATTTGTTGTTTTTCTTGAAGGCGAACTTTTGCATACTTAGCTCCATGTTTGGTGTCAAAATGCAGACGTAAATTGTATTCTTTCACAACCGACCCCACTTCATAACACAAAAAACATACAGTTTCTTCTCCTTGAAGCACAAACTTGTATTCACCTTCACCTTTCTTGAAATGGCCTTCCTTGCCAACAATTTTCTTTTCCTGAACATTTTGGGATCATTATTTGCAAGTATTTCTCAGTTCCACTTGTTGGGAAAATCTCATTAGTTTATGGTCGATGTACACATTAAAACAGCATAGAATTATTTTAAAATGACACTCATGCCTTTTAATTTACCCTCTCGCAGGCCACATAAAATGACTTGGCGGACCACATTTGGCCCTCGGGCCTTGAGTTTGACAAAAGTGGCGTAATTTAAAGATTTAAGTAATCCTAATGCTTTCATTTAATCATCATAGCCCTTTAATTTGACTTTGTGATATTGTTAGTCAAAACTCAATCATATTTGGAGCTTCAGAGTGAAAGAACTGCAGCCCAAGCAAACCAAAGTCAATATTTGAGAGACAAGCGTAGAATAGAGGATGTTTGGAGCACAGATTTCTCTCAGTAAATATGTGAGTGTGCTAGACTCCAGTGGCACAGGGAACGAGGCAGATGGGCTCTAATCCCTGCAGAATGTAGGCCCAGGCACCAGGCACCAGCAGAAGCAGAAGCAGAAGCAGCCTGCCTCCAAATATACAGAGCAGAGCAGAGCCAGCTTCGGCTACCTTTGTCCTCATCACCCCTGCAAAAATCAAGCTTCACACAATGCGCATTTTAACAAAGGTTTTCAAATTTGAGGCCCCCTGCTAAACTAGAACAATGCACGCAGGACTGGGCAGTATGGTGTGATCTCATCCCTGTGGTGATATGGTATTTTGGTGAAATCGCCATGTCGTAAGTCCTGCTTTTCTATTTAATGCACCTTATATAGTCAAAAACAGACATTTTCCGCACCCTCTCCTCCTATTGGTCAGTCTCCATCATGCCCTAAGTGAGTGACTAAATGATTAAGTGAGGAGGATTTAACCAATCACAGTGAAGTGTGAACTTTCAGAAACAGCAGTAGCTTTAGTTGCCTCTTAAAGACGTGTACAGGATTTAAAAAAAATTAATCAAAATTGTGAAATGACTCTAAGAAAATCATGGTATGAATTTTTTTGGCACATCGCCCACCCCTAATCTCATGTATTTCAGAACCTGTTTGTAGAGCTTTAAACTACAGGGTTAACAGGATTTATTCATGCGGACGTGGGACATTTTTTGACAAATTTTAAACATTCAGTCTTATTATAATTTTAATTTAAAGATGAAAAGAAGCATTTTATCAACATTAATCAAACAGTGATAGATAAACAAAATACATGCAAACGCAAAATACATTGCAAAGTCAGTGTAAGTAAATTGTTATATTTGTTATGTAAGTATTGCACCTTCTGGACTGTGAAAACATATAAGCCGTTATCTAACAGTTTTAATAAGAGCAGATATAGATTACAGAGCTGCACCTTGGTACTCACAACCAGGATTATTTTAACACAGTATTTGGTTCTTGTCATGTGCATTCACTGCTCTTGGGTGGGACGAATGCAGAGAATATTTTCCATACAATAAAGTCAACCTTAATCTTAACTTCAACCTTTATTTTGGACATAACAAAGATTTAGCCTGAAAAAGAAATATTGAGTCTAATTTGCCTGTCCTGATTCTACCATATAATCTAATGCAATTGAACGCTAATGAATTTACTGCAGTGAGTGACTAATGGGAATACTTAAATGTGCTTGTTTGAGTTTTGTTTCAACTAAAAATAAAGGTTAGCGTTTATGCAAATTTAGTCGATGTGAAAATGTATAATGCCTTTAAACTGCTTGTGACTAAAACATAGTTAACAACATTAGATTTAAGATTTTACTTAAAAATTCTGCCTAGTTTTTCCTTAAGTTTATAATTTTACTTCCTGGTTGGATATGGCAACAGATATGACATATATAGAGGTAATTGCATAACTGTTACTTAGCGACTATAATGTTTAAACTACACAATCATTTTCAGTGTTGATGGCATAAGTAAAGGTATTCTGCTTTAGACCTCACCACTGCTTCCTGTATTTTTATACTTTTCTTCTCAGCTTTTTATCCACAAACTGCCACTTAACTGATGTAAGAGATCCAAAGTGCCAACCCAGATGAACTTCAGTTTTTTGATTATATCTGGGATATCAGTAATAGAAAGAGGGGGCATTATAGAGTTTTCTACCATGTTATAATGTTGTTCCTTCATAAAAAACATGCCCGAAGTGGTTTTATATGTGATCCATGCATTTTTGACTAATTTAGCAATCTCTCCCAGGCACTATTCGAAAACTCCTTATGGTTACCTGTAAGATTCTGTGTAATGCTCAGCCCACAAACCTACACTACAATTCTCCATAAATATACAAAAGCATAATACAAAGCTGTACACAGCAATTTGACAAACCTGATGTGATGTGCAGTAGTTTCATGAGCAGGACAGGCACAGACTGTGTTGTGATAGCGCTCTGAAATGGGAGTGACTTAGCAGTGAGAGCAAAGGGCAGGGACACTCAGAGTGTCAAAAATGAAAGTGAAACTTCCAAAACATGTTAATACATTGTTTTCTGGTGACATGGTGATCTAAATATGTTATGTGTTAGCACTTAATACCCCATAGAAGTAAAATACCCTTTCTTGAATGATGCTTTATTCCCTCCATACCCCTTGTACTTGGTGTCACACATGCACATTTGAGTGTTGTGCAGATGCCAGCGTCTCTGCAGCAGGCCTCTTGATGCCTGTTAAGCCCTGTAGGCCCTGTATTCTGTGGATCATTGCTGCTGGCCTGGCTCACTGGAAGGCTTGGAACACTCCCATTGGAATCATGCCCCCTCCCTCGTGTAGTGTGTAGTGTGTAGTGTGCTCGGCGGCTCGGCTGCTTGGCACTGAATCGTCATTGCTCTCTTCTCTTTCCTATTTGTTTGTTCTACATTTCCTGTGGTTGTGGAGTATAGCGAGACAGTGTATGTGGGAGAGGGTTAGAATAGGAGAAACATGTAGGGCACAGGAAGTCTGATCAGAATTCAGCGCTAAAGTTGGCTAGGGCTGAAATATAACAGGATTTTTGTAAGAATCTGCTGTATACTTTGCCTGACACATCCAGACTGATATCTTTCTATTTTTTATACAGGGACGTCAGTCTGGTCACCACTCCCTCCTTTGCATCTTGAGCCTGACCAAACGTGTTTGTGCAAAGAGATCTGTTTTTTTTCCATTTTTTTTTTTTTTTTGCCTGATATGACGGACCCTGCATGTATCTGATTCGCTAATCCACCTGTTAGTCATCTAAACTCAGGGAGATTCAGAGGTGACCAGACTCACATCTTTGTGAAGTATTGATTTGGAGCTCAGTCTACTGGATACTCTTTGATAAAGCTTCACCCTGTCTTCAGTTTGAAACTTTAAAATAGCTATTCTTTCAGACAGGAGAGTTTGTTACCTGTTTATATGTTTTTGTTACTTCCTGTAGCTTTCCTCAGAAGTGTCTCGTGATGGTGTAGTGACATGAAGGCTGCTTACATAGTTTTGTACATAGTTACTGTTTTGACAGTCGGGAAAACGTTTGCCTCTTACTGAAGCCTTCTCCAGGACTGCGTCCTGTGTGTGTGTAATAAGGTGTAGGCTCCTTTGTCATGATTTATGCTCCTTGGACCTGGTTTGCAGATCTTGATGGCATCTCTGATCCAGCACTGAGCCATGTGCTGATCCAGCACTGGTATTTGTTGCTTTCAGCACAGTTGACCCTGGCAACTGCATGCTGTTTTATTTTTCATTTACTTTTACTAATGTTTCAGCTCCTCTGCTCTTCCTCAGGTCTCTCTGACCAGTGTTCAGTTTAGTGCCTCTGCTGTAATGTACCTGTCGTCCTGTCAGGTGCACAGTGTTCACCCAGAAATGATAATAGGATTTAAAATGCAGTTTGAGGGCTGTATCTTGCCCCTGATCTTAGCAGAGCAGTGGTGTTAGCAAGTTAATCTGCTGGCAGATAGTGTCAGCCCTTTTAGAGGTGTGCTTTGCCTAAATATCAGGTGGAGTGGAGCAGTGCGTGATGTGGCGCATTCAGTGAATTGCCAGAATCAATAAAAAAAATATCAGACTAGTGCTCTGAAAAACATGACATGTTACATACTCAAGGCATAAAAAGCCTTCTTCACTCTCTTGCTGTCACCAACATTTTATTTAATGACCAAATTATTTCCATTGTGCCATGTTGGTTAGCTGATAAAGTTAGTCACCAGTAGGTAGGCTACCATCAGAACCACAGACAGCTCTGTATGGCACCGGGGTGCGCGCTGAACCTCTCACAGACGGGGACAATGCGCTGGATCAGCCCGTGTTTTGATTGACAGCACGGGGTTGTGACAGTGGTGTGGAGGAGATGCATGTCTTGTATGTGCTGCTCTCTTGGCAGCAGTGGTCAGCAGAGCTTTGTACAGTGGCTCAAGAGATGAAGTGCACATCAGCATTGCTCTGTTAGAGACACCTGCACATCCTGCTCTGCGCTCATGACGCGGCACCTCCTTCTATAAGTGCACACCGCAGCCTCATAACCTCCTGTCTCAAAGGCACTGATCTCTCGGGTGCCAGGCTGTGGGGCCAGAGCACCCACACAAAGGCAAAAGAACAGAGGAGCACAAAGAAAACTGATAAGGTTGACATGTATGCGTGTGCATAGGCCTACAGGGATGCACATGCGTGAGAGGGGCGAGAGTGTTGGGAAACACAGACCCAGTTCTGTCACAGCCCATCCAAAATTCTAATCCTGGCGCCGCTACTCGTGCGTACTTACATTCGTGGGAATTTGAGGCTATATAATTTTTTCAGTTTCTTCAATTTTATATATATATTTTTTTTAATTATTTTTTTAATTGTATTTTTTTTTTTTTACAGCGAGGGACCATCGTCCTTTTCTCCACTGTTAAGCACTCACACCTCTCTGTGCTGCTTGGTAATGAGGCAAATACATTGCAGACATCATCATCCACATTGGTAGTGGATACGACCATCACCATATATGTACTTGCACCGTTCCACTCCAGCCACCAGCGGCCTGTTTACGCCAGAGTTAACATTGTGTAGGTAGGAGGAGTCTGGCCTGGACATGCCCCTCGTTGATGTTACTGCTCCGTTAACACTGGAGGCAACATGCGGCCGTGAATGTTATTATAGCACATCACAAAAGGTGCAATTATGTTATACAATTTCTCCTGCAGAGAGGAAAACCTTACTTACTGTGTAGGGCTACGATGGTTTCAGTTGTTGACTACTCATGATTAATCCAATTAATTGTTGCAGCCCCATTACTGTGCCTCCACTGGGTCATATTGTATATAAAACACATCAGCCATGTTGTGTACATCCAAGATATGGACAATATAGTGATAACTTGAATTGTGATCTGATCCTTGTGACTCTTATTGAACAGCTTATTCATGGCTATGAAGTGTGTCAACTGAACTTTCAGAAAAAGTTGACTTTTTTACCTATTCAAAACAATAGAAAATACAAAGTACACATGAATTGTGCTAAAAATAGTGATCTAGCTCCAAGAAAATGTGGATATTATTTCCCTAATACATCTTTACAAACATGCTCTGAAATGTATGTGACTATTATTAACTTTTGAGTTTTCTCTCAAATGTTGGTTGCACGCCGTGAACTTAATCTTAGCTAAAGAAAATCACACATATGTTAAAAGCAAATTGTGTTTCATCCACACATGTGCATGTTTAACACACAGAACCTGCTTATTTAGGCTGCTCCTTGTGCTCCACAATAGACTCCATGCACCTTCACTAGAATCATTTGGATCATTTCAGCTCAGGAACTGCCAGTCTCTATTAAACAAAAAGTATACGGAGTTGTTAACTTGAAAAGTACCAATTTATGACATCACAAGGTGGAATAGGGCACTTTGAGCTTTGGAGATGTAGACAGACTAATAATAAAGAGTAACTCAAACATGTGTGAATGAAACAAAACACAACTCCGGGTATGTTTGGAGTGACAAGGTAAACGCTCACAAAAATCCATTGTGTGTAATATGGGAACATTAGTTGCTTAAGCAAACTTTACTTAAGCCTCTAAATGAGTGCTATAAACCATAAATTGTGTTTTCTCTTGTACATCATGCTACACTACCCTCAGTAGGTGTGATCATATTTCAGAGATAATGTGCTGGTCCTTAACATCATTGTTTGTTTGCCAGTAATGAAGCGTTGTTATTGCATTCATGCATTTTACATGTAATCAATAGGATCTAGTGTAATATATTGAAAGCTTACACAGTCCTCCTGCCGGGATGTACACACCGCTTTATGCAGATTCATAGCCAAATGCATTCTAAGACTCAACAGCTCCTTTATTGATGGAACAGGGTGAGCTTGAGAGCAAAGTAATGAGATAAGCATTTGCAGGGTTAGCTAGTATTGATCCCTGACTATAATATAATCCAGCTGATTTTATCATTCTGTACTATTATATTATATTATATTATATCATTATATTTTAACAAATGTAATTCCATCAAAACATATGTAGCTCCAATGTCCACTGCAAAATATCCCATCTTTTTAGAAAAATACCTGTAGTTTAGACCTCTACAAACGTTCCTTTGTATTACTTTATCAGTTCATATTTCAGTCTTCTCCCAAATGTTAATGCTCCTGGAGAGGTTGACAGTGTGAACTCTGAAAAGAATCCAGCTTTATAAACATACAAAAAGAATCAGAATTATACGTATCACAGTATTACAGTTATTCACAGATATTGACAGCCTAACCAAACAGTGAAATCTTTAATCATGCTCCTAAAATTCTCACAGTTGTACAGTCTTACTAAGTGCCTGCCTTCCCTGTGTGTGCTGTAGGGATGCGTCCTCTGCACTACGCTGCCTGGCAGGGCAAGACTGAGCCCATGAAGATGCTGCTGAAGTCGGGCTCCTCTGTGAACGGTCCATCAGAGGAAGGACAGATCCCCCTGCATCTGTCCTCCCAGCATGGACACTACGACGGGGTAAGAGACAGCTGCTACTGGTCCCAATGATGACAAATTAGGATTGTTGCCATAGCGATAAACAAACAAAAAAAAAGCTTAATATAACATGAAGCGTTAGCATCTCCCATGTTATAATGTGGTTCCTTACTAAAAATATGCCTGATGGTTGTAGATATTATCCATGCATGTTTGGGAAATTTAGTGATCTCTCTCTGGCCCTATTCAAACCCCTCCTTATGGCTAGCTGTACAAGCTGGTACAAGACTTAGCCCACAAACCTATGTCGCCCATGCCCCTGCACGACTACTTTCTGTACATATACTAAAGCATGATACACAATAATACACTAAAATACACGATGTGCAGTAGTTTGATTAGTGGGATGCACACAGACTGTGTTCTCTGCTCTGAAGAGACACAGAACTCATAATTGGGGGGTGGACAAATCACTTATTTGAAGAGTTGCAGCTTTTAGGCAGAGAGAAAAAAAAGGTTTGCAATGGAAGTAACTGAAGCTATTTTTGTGAAGAGAATCCGCCTTTGTGTTGAGTTTGTGTTTATAGTGATGCAGTGTCATTCTGTCTAAGTTGAACCTTATGACGTGTGTGTTTCAGACTGAGATGCTGCTCCAGCACCAGTCCAACCCCTGTATCTCTGACGCCGCAGGGAAAACCCCACTCGACCTGGCCTGTGAATTTGGACGCGTTGGAGTGAGTTTGACATTAAAATTGGTCATGTTGTGGGTATGGTTTAAGAATGTATATACTATTTGCTTTTTAGAGATACAGTACATGCATGTTTGAGTTTACCTCTCAAGTTTCTTTTGTTAAGTTGTTTTAGATTTTGCAGTTTACAATGAAAACAATGTAAAAAAAATATCGTTTGTATATTATGCGATGTATAGATAATTCCACTCATTTTAGTGCTCAGAGTGTATTTTGCCAAAAGCCTTTGCAGATATAGTTCTTTTTTAAGTTTTAATTTAATGTTCTCTGCTGGTATGCAAAAAAAAGTTACAGTTTAATTTCTGTTAAACATTTAATTTGTACAACATAATGCTTAAAATATATATAAAACACCTCTAGCCTTTTGTGTTATTGTAAGATGTGATTATTTTCAGTTTACCATTCATTGATGTATTCATGTTAGCGGCTGGTGACGATCCAATTACACACTACAGCATATTCTCAAACATTCTGTTGATTACATTTCCTGATTAGGTCATTTGCTTTGCTGCAGTTAAGTAGTTTTGTTTAGCTTTATGAATTATGTTTTACAAATAGCATTTATATTAATTCTTCTACAAAAGTTAAAATACATTCTTAGCTTATAGCACATTTCACATTCTAAACATATTTTTCTAATATTCTGAAATATTTAAATTCATTTGCTTAATGCATATATAATGTATAATAATATAATGTATATTTTTCTTGTAGTATATTTCACTTTGTTTCTAAACATATTTCTCAATCCTTAAAATAGGAAATGGTGAAAGGTCATGTCGGTAAGACCTGTGTGTTCTGTGGAAAAATACACTAAAACTAGAGAGTTTCTGTTTTAAACAATGAATTCATGTAAAATGAACTAGTTCTGTGAAAAACAGAACTAGTTCGTAGGGATAGGTGATATATTGGTTCCAGTATTGGTGTTGACTGATACTGAATACTGACATTTGATGCCAGTATATTTTGGTCACTGTCCTATTCTCTATGTTCCTTTTTTGAGCAGACTAATCAGTGAAAATGGAAATAAAAGAACGTTATATGGCTGTATTTTTACACAAATATGTAACAAATAATTTAAGTAAATTACATGTTGTTATTTTTACAAAAGTGAAAAGTTCATTTTAGATCATTATGTAAACGTAAGATAAATTTGTGCCTCATTGTGGATTTTAAAAGTGAAAATATTGGTATCGACAAATATTGGTTATTGATCCGAGCCACAGGCCAGAGATCAGAGATCGGTACTGGTAAAAAAAAAAAAAAAAAATCCATATTGGCCCATTATTAAAAAATAAATAATAAAAGAGGTATACAAGCTACAAATAAATGTCTGTTTTTGCTGGTTTTCTGCAGGTCGTCCAGCTGCTGCTCAGTAGTAACATGTGTGCCACCATGTTGGAGCCCAAGCCCTCCGACCCCAACGGAGTGTCACCTCTGCACCTGGCAGCCAAAAATGGACACATAGATGTCATCAAGTCTGTATTTGTGTTTGGGACCACTCTTTTCCCTTTCTCTTAAAACTACTGATGCAGGAACAATGTTAAAGTGCATATGACAGGTTAGACTTACTTATTTTGTTAAAACATGGATCACATTTCATTTAAATTTGACTAAAAGTCTTTCCTAGTTGTGCCCTCTGGTTGCACACCGGCAGCACACAGGACATATGCAGAGGTTATTCTGTAACTGTTACCTATCAACCATAATATTAAGGCCAAAACATGACTAAATTGCATGATGGTTATGATGGACACATTTTTTTGTTATATTAATGTTTAACTGCCACAAAAAATGTCTTAATTGTAAAACTATGATTATTTACCACTAGTGCTACACCATTAAAACATGAAAACCTGTCATATGCAGTTTAATTTTAGTCATTTTAATCTTTCAATAAGTAGTTAGTTCATTATGGTGAAGAAATGCACATGTTCTACACTAACTAACTTATTCTGCCCGTATAATATTATGTGAGTAGCTTCAAACCAAACTTCCTTATTTAGTTATTAACGTTTTTGAATATATATTACATTTTAATTTAAATATTGTATTCCTTCTAGATTTGGATTATTATAAATCAGAAATACATATTTTTATATAATTAAAGGTACAGTATGTGACTTTCCTAGTACAGGGTCCACCACCTACTTGTCTCCATGGAATTTTTTTTTTTTGTGTGTGTGTGTTAAAATAAAGATCAGATTAAAGTCTAACAAACCCTCAAACAGAGCAGTGCCTACAGTTAGCATCAGACCCATAAGGAATGTTGATGCATCAGCTGCAAAGTATCAATTGCTAAAATTTGGAATAGCAAAATACATTTTTTTTTGTGCAGGTTGTTGATCCAAGCTGGGATAGACATCAACAGACAGTCTGAGTCAGGCACAGCACTACACCAGGCTGCCCTCTGTGGGAAGACAGAGGTAGTGCGCCTACTGCTGGATGTAAGTCTTCCTGTTTTTACAATCAAGCACTATAATCTTGCAATACTAAAATCAAGAACTCTTCAAAATCGAAAGTTTAATTCTGAGTCAAAAGGAAACCAGTTGAATAATAACAGACATCCTGTTTTGTCGAACCGTCTTTGGTGTGAGTGGCCAGCATAAATATTGGTGCTGAGATAATCCCAAGGCAAATAGATTTAGAGCAGTGGGGGATGCTACGTTTGCTAAATATGTCACACTGCACATTTGTCCATGAATATTTTAGCGTGGGTAAATGTCCTGCAATTTTAATGGAGACAGAGTAGTCACAACCAGTCAGTCAGAGTGTCAAAACATCCTATATAGGGCCTACTACTGCTGTCAAGAGACGAACATTTCAAACTTGATACTGAGGAATAGACTTGGTACTGATTCCAATACCACAGTTATGATTAAAAACTCTTTCTTTAGACAATAGAATGTGATTTTCAACATACATGATAGTACTTTCTTTTATATTCTCATGTGCCCTTGTATCTGTGTCATCCCTCAGGTAGGTTCATAGTGGTCCATGGGTGTACACTAGTCTATGTGTCTTACAGGGGATTTCTGATACAGTTTAAGATCATTCTAAAGCTATTCAGGAAAGGTCCATTTCTGTCCTTAAACCTCCTAAGACCCGAGTTCTTGCGTGACATGCTTTATTAATTTCTCTTTATTATTTGGGCAGATTGAGACAAAGAATTATCTTTTTACATTATGTAGTTTTTGAGAAAAAATATGTAAAATGAATGACCTCATATGTGGACATTTTAATCATTTTGATAAAACATTTGAAAAATTATTTGCAAAAACTATTTATTAAGACCCTGAATACAGCAACATTTGTTCCTGAATGTAAAAACAAAATGACAAACAGTTGTGCCTCTTGGAACAATGTGTCTCATGTGAAGTGCTGCTGACAGGAACAGGACTTTGTGAGTCTTCACAAAAAAAAAAAAAAAAAAAAAAAAAAAAAAAAAATAATATATATATATATATATATATATATATATATATATATATATATATATATATATATATGCTAAACTCTTGAAAATTGCTAAATTGAATACATTTGCATTGTTGCTTTTCTTGTTTGCTGTTATTCTTCTAAAAGTTTGCATTGTGGCCTAGACAACCCAAAATGTGTTGTCCACATATGTGATTTTTGATACTTTTTACAATCCTAGTTGCTCCAGTTACAGTTATATTTCATTGTAGTTAGTAATCTGTGGGTTTCAGACTGATGAGAAATTAGGAATGTCGGTACAGCCTTGAACATAACAGGAAGCTACGTTCAGACTTCTATCAAAAGGAAATTATTAAAATCTTATTGTTTATTTTTTTATTGAGCTGGGCAATGATTTATCACAATTAATTGCAATTAATCACATGTTGTGTGCAAAGGTAAAAATGTATAGTATAGTAATAGCTCTTTAGTTTATCACTTAGGCCTAAAAAAAACAGAAAACGATATGCTGGATCCCAGACAAAGCACTTCTTACTTTCAGACCAAAATGGAGTTTTTTCGTGACCGTGCTAACACACACTTCCTGATTATCAGACAATAAAGTGTTTTATAATTAGATGCACACAGCAGACTTATTTTGATCTCGAGAGCTGCTCATTAGGGCTGTAAGTCGATTAATCGGTCGATGGCGTCTTAGTCAAAAACTTGTCTTAGTTGACTAATAATTTTATTTAGATTAGAAGGATTTATAAAGAAGAAAAAGCAGAAAGCAGATGCTAGTGAGTGAGTGAGTTAACTGAAGATTTAGTATTTTTCGATATTTATATGTAAAAAGGCAGATTAAACTCATGATTCACCAGTTTAATTGCTCTTTATATACATTTTTATATATATGTTTTTTCGTTGTACTGTTTTTCTGAATAAATGGTTGTTTTTGTGAGTGCAGTTTGGGTCAGATACACAGAGACACACACAGAGATACATGATAGTTTTGAGAGCTTTTGCCAAGCCTCCTTTTTAGTTGACCAATGGCACAGCAGGACATTGTCAACCTAGAATTTCTTCAACTACTGCCTGTTCTGAGGCACATTCGCAGGCAATAAAAAAAAATAAATCCTAATAATAATTCTCCAAAAGACATATTCTTTGACAATATACCCCACGTGTGCAGAGATTTGAATGAATAGTGCAATAGCTGTTTAACTCCATGTTTTTCACTGTATGTTTGTGTGTTTGCAGAGTGGCATCAGTGCTGGGGTGAGGAACACGTTGAGCCAGACAGCGCTGGACATAGTCAATCAGTTCACCACCACGCAGGCCAGCCGCGAGATCAAACAGCTGCTCAGAGGTACAACGCTCACACACCACAGGGGGCAGCGTAAAAGGGCACACCATCAATATTCATGTGCAGGGAGCCAGGCGTTTCACATGTGCACTGGAGGTAAAGAAAAGGCCTTTCAGAGCACGTAAAGGTCCCGTATGGTGATATTTTCTGATCTATGTTATAATGTTGTTTCCTCATCATAAACAGACCTGGAGTTGTGTTTTGTTTCATTCACACATGTTTAACACAAAAATCCTGCGTATTTAGGCCGAGTTCTTCTCTCAAACAGAAAACACTCTGTCCCACCTTGTGATGTCATGTGGTAATACATGACTCCATATACATTTCCTAGAATCATTCGGATAATTTCAGTCCTGGGATTGCCAAACTCAATTGAACTAAAGGTAAATGGTTGCTGCTAACTTGAAAACTACCACTTCATGACATCACAAGGTGAAACAGAGCATTTTGAAGTTTGGAGATGTTTTTGAAGAGGTAACAACATGGCTTACAAGAGTCATTTTTGTGTATTATTGGATTTGAAGGTGGTGTGTATTTGATGTAGAAGGTGAATTAGTTATGAATGTGTGTGTTAAAGGTCAGATCAAAGCTTTGAGAGTTTTTCAATTTAAAGATTTTAGTAGCCAATTTTGCTTTGGAAATATGAGATTCACAATAATTACAAACAATTTTAGTACAAGTGTAATTTTTGTATGTATTCTAATTACAAGTTATAATGTCTAATTCATTATTATTTTCAAAACGTGTTTATTTGACTTATACAGAAATTGTTCCAAATTTACATTACATCACAAAAAGTAAGGAAGTAAAAAGTATTCTGCACCTCTGCAACTGCATTATCCTTTTGTAACAAAATAACACACACACACGCACCTGCGCGCGCGCGCGCGCGCACGCACGCACGCACGCACGCACGCACGCACGCACACACACACACACACACACACACACACACACACACACACACACACACACACACACACACACACACACATACACATACACATACACATACACATACACACACACACACACACACACAAAAAACCAGATGCAGATCGTCAATTATATAAATAAGTAGATAAAAGTGAGGAAAGAAAGGACCTCCAGAAAAGAGTAAAGTAGGAATAGAAGGGAAGCTTTTTTTCACTCAAAAACTTTTTGTCCAGTTGACAAAATATAATTTTTCTTTTACTATGGATCATACGTGGACGACTGAGAAATTACACAGATATTTTTGTGTAAACAGACGAGCCATGAAGCGTCATTTTTATCTTCTCAAGTTTAAGAAAATATAGAAAATCCTTAAGCCACTGCATAAATGATGGAGGCTGTGGGGATTTCCTTTTCAGTAAAATGACCCTCCGTCCAAGAAGGGCCATAAAAGCAAGGATGTTACTCTGCTTTTATGAGTAACTGGAAAGGAAAGGTGGCCCTGCACAAATCCCAGATAAGTCACTCAAAGAATTTAGGGGAATTTTCTTGCTAGTTAGACTTGAAATTATAGGAAAAAAATTCAGTACGATAACCAGAGTGGTGGACGTACCCAAAATGCATGAATAAGGCTTCTCGTAGATTGGTGGCACCGGTCACATGTTGGAGAGATGTGGGGTGTATTTTGGATAAGTGTGATTTTGTAGAGTAAACCCGGGGAACAAGTTTACACTGTATGAGACTGTACCAACTGTTCTTCTATGAGAGAAAAGCCTGCATGTGCGCACTAATCATACCACTCTATTGTTCTGCCTCATATTTTACAGTCCATAAATTAGGATGCCCACAGGACAAACTCTTGTGTGGGCGATGAAATAAATTCATTATGAACAAAAACAACATCTTTGTACTGTCTTCCACCATGACATTTCACCATTTTCAAACAGATTCCACATGATATTTTTTTTTTACACGCCGTCTCTTTGGTAACAGTTTTGATTTTTCCTTGCAGATGCATCGGCAGCTATGCAGGTGCGAGCGCTCAAGGACTACTGCAACAACTATGACCTGACCAGTCTGAACATCAAAGCCGGGGACATTATCACGGTACAGTCACATGGTCCTATCTCTCGCCCCAGCGCAGAGCAAAGGCAAGCTGCTGTCAAGACCACCAAGGCTGTGTCTGTGCTTGTCAAAAGTATCGAAAATCAACTACTAATCAACTAGCACTGATACTGGATACTCATTTGAACAACAGACATGAGGATAATTGTGTGGGGTTTAAAATGTCTGAGCACAAAGACTGTAGCAAAGAGACTTCACAATAAAAGCTAAAAAAAACTAAAAAAAAACTGACAAAGCTAGTGCACCTCCAACTGTTTCTCGTCTAGAGTAAAACGTCTCGCTTTGAGACTTTAAAGTGTTCAAAAGATCAGAGCGTTGCACTGCAGTTTAGATGAAAGTCAAAACAGTGTCATTATTTTTGAAATGTGGTGCAATAGTTCAGATAAATGCTTTTAATGCATAGAAAGCTTCACCCCGATGTGCGCAGCGTGGGTTTATATAAACAGAGCCACATGAGGAACTACTCTCACCTTTCTTACTTTTAAAGAACATTTCAAACTGGATTAATAGAGCTGTTTTGTGGACTGGATGTCATTTCGTGCGGAGGACACACACAGTTTAACTTTACAATTTTGCGAGAGTTGAGTAATAAAGTTGCCTAATTATATTTTGCTATTTCTTGGGTTTGTATCTTGTATCTGTATGTAAGTGTACATGAAAAAAGATACACACTTATGTTGGGGCACCACAAGTTTAGAAATACATTTTTATTTTATTTTTATTTAACCTTTATTTAACCAGGAAAGTCCCATTGAGATTAAAAGCCTCTTTTTCAAGTTAGTCCTGGCCAAACGGCAGCAGCAAATAAAAAATACAGTTGCATAATTACAAGAGGACAAGATAACAAGAAAAGACAAACAGATTATATTAAAAAAATTATAAAAAACAAGTGCATGTTGTGGAGTCAGCCTCGAGACATCTCAGTTTAGATTTTAAAGTGTTCAAAGAAATCAACTCTGTCAAGTTCCAGTCTTTCTGCAACATATTCCATGTATAAGGTGCAGAGTGGACGAAAGCCCTTTTGCCCAGTTCAGTTCAAGCAAATGGAACAGAGAGCAACACATGATCTCGCGAGCAAAGAATGTAATGTAATGTATGTTTTTCAAATCAAATTCACAGTGCACACTTTAAAGACATCCAGAGGCATTAACATTTGAGAGAAGACAGCTTTTGCATAAATTCCCTGCACAACTACTGAAAATTGCAGTGTCCATATTCAATTTTTGCTGTAAATGTACCTACTTGGCACTAAAATTGCCCCAAAATGTCTAGGGTCAGTAGATAATGTGATTGAATATACAGTTTAGTAGCAAAAATAGTGGTTCTAGTGTTTAGTTCGACTTTAACTCCAGTTGTTGCTCTTGTCAGGTTTTGGAGCAGCACTCTGACGGCCGATGGAAGGGCTGTATCCACGACAACCGCACGGGGAACGACCGCGTGGGCTACTTCCCCTCCAACATGGTGGAGGTCATCAAGAGGGCAGGTGACCACCAACCCACAGCTGCTCTGGGGCGGTGGAGACGTTAGATATAGTCCCAAACCGCTTCATGTGCCCCCCACCTGTCTGTCTCCCTACTGGCTGTGTCTGTGCCTGTGCCGCTCTCCCTCTGCCCGCCTCTTCTCCCACTTTATTCTGCCTTTATTTTGATTCCCCTTAGGCAGAGGACAGTCACTGATTTTAATTTTAGCTTTGAATTATAATATATGTTGTGGGTAATTCAGAAACACATCATTTACATATGTTTAAGTTGTCGGTAAGGTACACTTTACTGTCCATGTTTAGAAGATTGATCGTGAGAACCAGAGCACAGCCTGACAATCAAACTGCCAATATGAACATTTTGAACATTTTTTGAAAACTCATCTACTTTTAAAAATTTAAAACTGCATAATCCAATCTTATAACCTAAACTGTATAAACAAAAAAATGCCACATGACATTTGTACAAGTGTAATTTCATTTTGCATTGTTGTCTGTGTAATCCCTCGGTCATCCAGGTCTGAGCCGTAGTGAAAAACTTTTTGTGCAGCTGACAGATTTTATTTTTGGCTTTTTATTATTTTGCATGGTTATTGTGGGGGTCCCAACCTGAAAAGTTTGGTCCCCCTACTTTAATGGCCCTGTAGCTGATTTTTTCACGTTTTTAATCCAGTACAAATATATTGTGTAAGCAGCATTTGAGGTTAAAATAAGTCCACCGTGTGTTGTCTGCATCTAATTATTAAGCATTGTATTGTAATTGTTGCTAATTAGGATGGTCAGAATGCTTAAGGTAAGTGCGTTATAACTTTGGACCGCTGCAAATTGTTTAAGATGAACTAGTCAATTTTTCATGTTTTTAAGACAGTAAAAATCAGGTACAGTGCCTTCAAGTTAAATTAAATCTTCAAAAACAACTTCTTCAGACTAATTTCAATTTTTCTGCTTAAATCATCTACTATGAAGTCACTATTTTTAGCATCATGTTAGCCATGTCAATCATTTATTTTCAAAATACTTACTACCCTCTGTTAGGTACTCACGTAGGGCCAATGTGAAAAATTCTACACTCACAAGGACAAGGACATCATTTGCTGGATTTTTTTTCACGTTACCATTCTTAAATGACTGAAAATACATAATTGCAGTTTTACTTTCAACTAAAATTTCAAAAGTCACTGCCCTCTGCCTTTCCCCCTCTCCTGCCTGCTGTCCTCTTATAGTTTAAGTAAGACGCTTTTGTTCGTTTATGCCTTTGATTTACCACTTTTAAGTAAGTTACGTTTATTATTTAAGTTTATTACACTTTAATTTGTAATATATATTCCCTGTGGATATATGGATGTTTTTTCTTTTCTCACGTTTTTTATTCTTTTCTTGTTACTGATCAGTTTGTTGTTGTTTTGCCCCGGCCCCTCCCCTCCTGACGCCCAGGCCACTCCCCCTCCCAGCCGTGCCACACCCTCCTCCTGCGCAGATCCAGTCCCTGTCCCATAGGCTCTCCAAATGGACACGCCCCCTCCAAAGTGCTGCCCCTACACCTGCCCACCCCCGCCCTGTCCCACACTGCCCCCCCAGCCCCCTTCTCCTCCTTCGGCTACGTGCCCCTGTCCATCTCTCCTCCATCTCTGTCCACTCCTCCTCTGTCCTCCTCTCCCCCACCTCCTCTTCCTCCTCTCTCCACCTCTCAGGAGCAGCAGAGTCACACAGGTACATGTAGACTCACTATGTCTGTAGTAGAGTAAGATGACTCCCTGGTATGCTGTTTAGTAGATACACTGACTTTTTAAATGTGCACTGTGTAACTTTACATCACCTCCTGGTCTACATGGAGATTGATCTGCTTCGAATGTTTCCTGGTATGGCTTTAAACTTATCTGTCTCTATGGAGATAAAACAGGTGCCAACACCAGGCCAAGTTACAGGTCAAACCTATTGTGAGATCAGTTCACTTCCCGTAAAAAATACATGTTTTTAGTTTGTTTAATGCCAAACCATGAAACATTACATGGAAAAAAGCATCATACCCACCCGTAAAGTTACACAGTGTACCTTTACTTTTTCAATAGCTAGAATTACAGTCACCTTATTAGAACTTGTTTGATAATTGAAAGTCAGATTGCTGATGTACAGTATTTATTATTTGGAAAATAATGTTGAATAAACATTTTTAAGGCTCTATAATAATAGTATTTTTCAGAGGTGGGTAAAGAAGCTAAAAATTGTAACCAAATAAGAGTAATGTTACTTCAAAATAATGCTCTAGTAGAACTAGTGGTCCAGGAAATTACTCAATTAAGAGTCGAAAAATATTTGGGAAAACTATTCAAGTAAGAGGAACTGAAAGAGGATGTGTCCACTCTGGATGTAACATCTGATTTATAATTTGAAGTGAATGTAATTTGAAGGACAAAACATTTAATTAATGATGCACACAATCTGAGGATAGACACAAAAAACATCATATTTAAAGAGGCAGTGCAAGAAACAAATGTTCAAATCATTTCATATTGTCAACATAAAAAATGTGTTTCTTCTATACTTACAGTTGGAAGAGGAACCAAAACCTTTACTCAAGAAAGAGTACCGTTAAACTGTCAAATATATTATTTAGGAATAAAAGTCTGCTGCTATAAAAGTACACTTAAATACTTAAAAGAGTTACTCAAGTAAATGTAACCGAGTACTACCCACCTCTGGTATTTTTTTCCTCCACTGATTAAATTATGGGAATATACAGTGGGGGAAAAAAAGTATTCAGTCAGCCACCAAGTTCTTCCACTTAAAAAGACGAGAGAGGCCTGTAATTTTCATCACTATGAGAGACAAAATGAGAAAACATTTAAAAAAAAACAAAAAAACAGAAAATCACATTGTCTGATTTTTAAAGAATTTCTTTGCAAATTATGGTGGAAAATAAGCATTTGGTCAATAACAAAAGTCCATCTCAATACTTTGTTATATACCCTTTGTTGGCAATGACAGAAGTGTTGTCTCCACAAGGTTTTCACACACTGTTGCTGGTAGTTTGGGCCATTCCTCCTGCAGATCTCCTCTAGAGCAGTGACGTTTTGAGGCTGTCGCTGGGCAACACGGACGTTCAACTCCCTCCAAAGATTTTCTGTCGGGTTGAGATCTGGAGACTGGCTTGGCCACTCCAGGACCTTGAAAGCCTTGCCTGGGCAGTGTGTTTGGGGTTATTGTCATGCTGAAAGACCCAGCCACATCATCTTTTTCATCTTCATCTTCAATGCTCTTGCTGATGGAAGGAGATTTTCACTCAAAATCTCATGATACATGGCCCCATTCATGCTTTCCTTTACACGGATCAGTCGCCCTAGTCTCTTTGCAGAAAAACAGGCCAAAGCATGATGTTTCCAACCCCATGCTTCACAGTAGGTCTGGTGTTCTTTGGATGCAACTCAGCATTCTTTCTCCTCCAAACACGACAAGTTGAGTTTTTACCAAAAAGTTTTGGTTTCATCTGGCCATATGACAATCTCCCAATCCTCTTCTGGATCATCCAGATGCTCTCTAGCAAACTTCAGACGGACCTGGACATGTACTGGCTTAAGCAGGGGGACACGTCTGGCATTGCAGGATTTGAGTCCCTGGTGGCTGAGTTACTTTGGTCCCAGCTCTCTGCCCCCTCGTGTGGTTCTGGGATTTTTGCTCACTGTTTTTGTGATCATTTTGACCCCATGGGGTAAGATCTTGTGCAGGGCCCCAGATCGAGGGAGATTGTTAGTGGTCTTGTATGTCTTTTCTAATAATTGCTCTTCACACTAAGCTGCTTACCTATTGCAGATTCAGTCTTCGCAGCCTGGTGCAGGTCTACAATTTTGTTTCTGGTGTCTTTTGACAGCTCTTTGGTCTTTATCATAGTTTGGAGTCTGACTGTTTGAGGTTGTGGTCTCTTTTATACTTAAAACGAGTTCAAACAGGTGACGAGTGGAGGACAGAGGAGCCTCTTAAAGAAGAAGTTATAGGTCTGTGAGAGGCAGAAATCTTGCTTGTTTGTAGGTGACCAAATACTTATTTTACCGAGGAATTTACCAATTATTTCATTAAAAATACTACAATGTGATATCCTGGACTCTTTCCCCCTTTCTGTCTCTCATAGTTGAAGTGAACCTATGATGAAAATTACAGGCCTCTCTTGTTTTTTTAAGTGGGAGAACTTGCACAGTTGTTGGCTGACAAATACTTTTTTGCTCCACTGTAAGTAGATTTTCAGACTTAAGACTTCCATCACCATCATCCTAGAGCTTAAAATCTGTCCCATAGATGACAGTAGTATAAATATGAGTGTGTGTGTGGCAGGTTCCCGGACAGCAGAGGCCAGTCCTCAGGGCTCGCCCACGCTGGGCCAGCAGAGCAGCACCTGTGAGGACATCTGGGTGCTACGCAAACCACTACAAGGTAAGGGAAGAGGGAGGGACTTTTCAAAAATACTATAATGAAGAGGGAAGATCTGCAACAGAGAATAACTATTTTCTGATCTATGTTGTAATGTTGTTTCCTCATCAAAAACATACCCAGAGTTATGTTTTGTTTCATTCACACAGGTTTAACACACAAATCCTGCATATTTAAGCTATGTTCTTCGCTCAAATAGAAAAAAAAAACCCTCAGTTCTACCTTGTCATGTCATGTGGTAATACAGGAAGGGCTTCATTGTGTTTTTAAACTCCATACACCTTCACTAGAATCATTAGGATGATTTCAACCTTGGAATTGCCAATCTCTACTGAACTAAAGGTAAAAGGAGCTGTTGACTGGTAACTTGAAAACCACTGCTTCATGACATCACAGTGTGGAACAGAGCATTCATTTGCTTTCATTTGGATTAATTCATTTCATAGTTTACTTTTATGAAAAAAGTATTGGTGCCAAATATTGTATATATTATACAAATTTTGTAATTGAATCCATATCTGGGAAAACCCTCCAATATCGGCGATAACCCTACTTCACCGAGTAAATGTTTCTATAAAATGAATAGTTATTCTTCATCATCTTCATTTTTCACCTTGCTGACATCTACCCCCTTGTGCAGGTGGTGACCGCAGTGGCAGTGTGGGCAGCCTGGGCAGTGGGCGCTCCTCCAGCAGTCTGTCCGGCTCAGGGAACACCCATGTCCTGACCACCCCAGCACCCAGCCCCCACCCAGCCCCCACCCCCGGAGTCAACCCCCACGGCCTCAACGCCCCGGGACTGCATGCTCAGTCTGAGGGGGTCAAGGTGAGGACAACTGGAAATAGGTTTAAGAGCACAGTTTATGAAATAATGATGTGCTCTTTTTTTCTCTGGAAAGCATGTCAAAATTGCAGCAAATTGACTCCAAATTGACTTAAATTACATCAGTAAAGGAACCAATTTTTTTAGAGATCGATTTAAAAGTAAAAACTAAATATTACGTAATACATATAGTGTGAATTGTTATAGTAATACGTTTTTCTGACTTGTGATGAAAGACTTTGATGTTGTTTTACCAGGCCTTCATGTATCACAGATTTACCACAACATAGTTTGAAACTATTTTATTATAATTTTTTTTTTGTTTTAGTTCTATGTTACCTCATCAAAAACATGCCTGAAGAGGTTTTAGATGTCACCCATTCAAGTTTCAGTAATCTAGCAATCTCTCCCAGGCCTTATTCCAACACTCCTTATGGTTAGCACTTTTGTACAAGACACCACCCACGTGCCAGTGTCACCCATGCTCCTGCACGACAATTTGCCCTAAATATACAAAATCAGGATGCAAAACAATACACTACAACTTAACAAACCTGATGCGATGTGCAGTAGTTTCATTAGTGGGATGCTGATTGTGTAGTGATGTCACTCTGAAGGGGAAGAGACTCAGGGTGGCCCCAAACCATCATAAACTAAACAGAAACTTATTTTAATATGTTGTTTTCAGTGGATACAGCATTTTCAAAACAATAAAAGGTAACACGGTAATATAAATATGTTAAGTGTTAACAGTCACTAGCCCATATAAGTAAAATCTTTAACTCTCATCTTCATCTCATCTTCTCTGTCCTTTCAAATGCACATTACGAACATGGCTTTATTTTATTTCTTGGGGACAACTACTACTGTATCATTTTTATTAAAGACGTCCTAAGTTATACATAAAATCTAACGATAATGTAATAAGTCCATAGAAATTCTGATGCAAACCTGCTGTTGTTTAACCTCAGCTGCTTTGACGCTGATGAGCTGTGACGTTAATCTTGCATTGGAACGAGCTACAGTGGACGTTAATGAGCCACAATGCATCAAATACAAGTCCAGTCAGTGCAGTGAGCCACAGAGCCCCCATGGCAAAGCTATCATAAAGTTATACTTAATACTTATTCATGATTCATCCTGTGTGTGGGCGGGTACTTATAACATGGTGGGGCCTAAATCTGTACAGATGCTTATATCATGGGAACCCGTTTCCTTTATGGGAACAAAAATCATTATATCCTTTATTATTAGATCAACAACATGATTTAAAGGTGAACTATGTAACTTTGGAGGAGAGTCCACCCCCTGCTTGTGACCGTGGACATGTTATTGCTTTGTCTAGAATGTTCCACAGTATGGCATTAAACTGATCTATCTAAATGGAAACTAGTAGGCGTCACAGGTCAGATCTGCAGAGAGACACGCCCACTCACAGTAAGAATGCTTGTTTATCAAAATATGTCTGGGCAGTAAAAACAATTAAATAAATGCAACATAGACAGGTTTAATGCCATATTGTGGAACATACCGAGCAGGAGAGGAACAGCTCCATGGATACAAGCAGGTGGCAAACACTTAAGTTTAGGCAAATAGTAACTATGATTAAGATTAGCATCACTCTCTAGGAAATTAATATAAGCCAATGTAATGTCCCCAAGAAGCATGAAACCCAGCAGGTGTGCATTTGTGTGTGTTCCAGCTTCTGGCCACGGTGCTCGCCCAGTCCGTCAAAGCTAAGGAGCATCTCCTGGAGCAGTCCCAATCTGTGGAGCAGTCAGCCGGTAAGCGCAAACCTCACACATACAGGCAGATTTACTGACCATTAGGTTATTATAAGATTACAACTTGAGTGTTTGCACAATGGCCATTGAAATGGTAATCTAAACAATATAGCTCTTCACGTTTTTGCTTATAACTCCTGTATTCAAGCCATATCAAGGAAATGTGCTCTGTCAGATGAGCCATGGGCATAGTAAATGATTTGGAAATACTTTAAAGTTCCCTAAAAAACATGTTTTGTTTAAGTTTAGTGAAGGGTGTGTGCAGTTTAATAATGAAAGTGGCTGTGTCACCACATTAGTTCAGTGCAGAGGATGAACAGCTTGACTTGATGCATTCCCACTTCCCACTCTCACATACAGCCATGACTCACTTGGTAACACTAGGCTCTATAGGCAGGTTTAAAACAAAAGACCACAGATGGGTAATGCTGCATATAGAACACAGCAGAATGCACTGGAACCTGGCAATATTATAAATTACATTATATAATTCAGCATTTGAGCTGAAATAAAATATGTATTTGTGTATATTTGGTTTGTCTTGTTTTGAAGGTACTTCTAGCCACACAGTTCATGAACAGCGGTCTTTTGAAAAGAAGGCAGAGGAGGATGATGGGAAAGTAAGTTTTGGTTATTTTTTTCATGCCTGTGTGTTGTGTTTGGCAGCAGACTCTCGTGTATTGTCCTGTGTTTTTAGAAACAAGCTGTCGTGTCTTGGCTGGGGGAATTCCAGCTCCAGTTCTACACCACACACTTCCTTACGGCAGGATATGATCTAGAGACCATTGGCTGCATGAGCCCTGAGGTAGGGTCATGACCCTTGACCACCCCTGTCTTTCAAGACTCTGCCCAGTTTGAGCTAGTGTGCCAACGACTTGATTAAAAGAGCAGACCGAGTGGTACAACTGTGTGGGGAAACAGTACAATGGGTTGAATACAATGTTGCCTACAGCATACTGTCTGCACACATTCTGTATCAAGTACTGTATTCTGCAGTATCTCCAGTGAAAACTTCTTCGTTCCTGACATAAGTGCTGTGTGTTTGAAGGACCTGACCGCTATCGGGGTCATGAAGCCTGGCCATCGAAAGAAGTTAATATCTGAGATCAGCAGGATAGCCTCCACAGACTGGCTCCCTCATCACAAACCGGTGAGCACCCTACAGGTCACATTGTGCAAATGCAGTGAGATTTACAATGAAGATACAAGAAAGTCAAACATGGTTTTATTTAGTCTAAAGACTCCTATCCTGTGTGTTCCTGTGCTCAGGCAAACCTGGCAGACTGGCTGTCTCACTTGGGGCTGAACCAGTACTACCAGGTTCTGGTCCAGAATGGATATGAAAATATTGAGTTTGTGTCAGACATCAGCCTGGAGGATCTGCAGGAGATTGGTATTACAAAGTTAGGTAAGGCATGATTAAACCAGGCTATTACTGCCCTGTCACTAAAGATACCCTGGGTTAGATTATACTATTATCCAATCCACAATACAATGCATTGTTATATTATTATATTTATCCTAAGGTATTCCATGACTTTATACAATGACTAATCTCTATTTTTTTACTTATTCATTTTATGGTCATAATGTTCACTGGGCTCTGCTTGCCAACAGGCCATCAGAAGAAGCTAATGCTGGGTGTGAAGAGACTCAAGGAGCTCCAGAGAGGAGAGATCAGCTCTGAGGTTCCTCAGAGCCCCTCCACCACCCCGTCCAGCCCAGGAGCTAGCACTGAGACCAGCACCGAGGCCAGCACCCAGGCCAGAAAGCAGAGGGAGGGAGCCCCCTGCCCTATGGCCAAACCTCGCCCAGGGCTCACAGCCTCACAGACCCCACCCCTCACACCTACCCACACTCCTCCTCAGACGCCCCCTCACAGCAGAGCACAGGTATCCCCCAGAGCCAGACCACGGCCCTCCACCCACAGCTCCACAGACTCCCCTCTGCCCCTGCTGCAGCTGCCCCGAGAGGAGGAGGAGAGGAGGAGGGCACACAGTCTGAGCGGACCAGAGACAGACTCTAAATATGCCACCGTGTGTCGCAGCTCTTCTTCACACGCAACTACTAATGATGTCACTGTCAACCGCAGCCAATCATCGGTCACGCTCCGCCCACGCCGCAAAGGCCGGCCCCCCACGCCGCCCAAAAGGTCCTGTTCTTCCATGACAGGGGTGGAGGAGGGAGGCGAGGGGCAGGGCGACGGACCGGGCGAGGGGCTGCTGGGGCTGCCATCCTATCGGGAGAGACGGGCCAGCGATTGTGGAGTCCTGGGAGCAGCTCTCAGGGCTCAGTCTGCGAGCCTGGAGCGTTCAGACGGGGCATCGGGGAGTGTGCGCAGCCTGGCAGCCATGTTGGAGACCTCAATGGTGGGAGGAGCCATGACTCTGCCCAGGAATATGGGCAGTAATGCCACTCATCTTCCGGTATGTCTTGACCTTACTTTTGAGAAACGTTGCCATTTGCAGCTAATTAAAGGCCCTCAACCCAATTTTTTGCTCATGCATTTGAACATATTGTATAGGCAGCTCTTGAGGATTTAGAAAGCGTTTTATTGTCTGATAATGAGGTGCATATTAGCATGCCAAGTGTTGATAGCTTTGCTGTCATGTTAAAATTTCGTACTGGTCTCTATAAACACATCAGAGCGACTAATCAGTATGTTTGGAATTTTTACCGTCTTAAAAACGTGAAAAACAGAACTGCCGGTCGTTAATTTCACACAGATTGCAGCGGGCCAAATTTACACCTTTTGCATTCTGAGCATCCTAATTATAAGCAATTTTCACAGCTTTCAGAGGCCAGAGCGTGCCTTCACATTAATGCTAAAAAATAACTAGCATGCAAACTGTGCACTTCCTAATTCTCAGACAATAAATGCAGACAGTATGTAGCCGACTTATTTTCACCTCATGAGCTGTTTATACAATTTATCTGTACTGGGGCAAGACAAATTTTGCTCATACAAAAAAATAGTATACGCCCTTTAACACTAACATTTACCTTATTGGACATTTTGCTGGACCATACTGAATGTCATAATGTGAATGTATTTGGTAGGTGAGCCCACCTCTGTTGCGGCGTCAGCCCGGTTCAGGCGGTTTGGGCACTGAAGAAGATGATGTCCTAACACGGCGCAGGACCATCAGCGGAACCGATGACCTCCCTAGTGACCAGGGTAACCAGTCTCCACGGCAACCACCTCAGCAGCGCCCAGAGCCTCGGCCACGCTCCACCGTCCTCTCGTCCTCCTCCTCAGAGATCACAGACGGGACAGCCACACTCAGGAGGAGACCCAAACCCTCTGATGTCCCAGTTACGGCAACCACAACAGTAGTTACCATGACAACTACCGACACAAGCAATAAACACATAGAGAGTAGCCACAAGATCGCAAACGAGCCGCAGCAGAATGGAGGAGTGGTTCTGAGGAGGAGGCCCGTGTTAGATGCCCCGGAGAGGACGGAAACCTGTGAGTGGATGGAGGCGCGGAAGTCCCTCAAACCGCCTGTGTCGCCTAAACCGTCGGCGGTGAGGAGGGGCCAAGCCGATCCTCCAACACCCACGCGCAGGGTCCCTCTGCCCGGGCCGGACAGCGAGCCAGACACCGCTCAGAGCCCCGGTGAGAACAAGAGCCCACCAGTGCCAAGTTATGGAGGTCCAAAAATGTATACTTTCATGGCAAAATCGAAATTACATTATTGTTGAAAAGACAGCAAATTAACCTCCATTAGTAGCACTTTTTATAGAGGTTATGCAGATGACATCACAACTGAATTTTTAGAAAAAGTGGCAACATTATGTTAGTGTCAGTGGCAAGTAATGGCTTCTTCTTCTGTAAAAGCTCAAAACACATGTAAAATGTGAAAGAGCTGATGCAGTCTGATAATAAATATAAACAGGGACACTGCAGACTAAATGTACATTTATCACTGATACAGACTTTGGGATCAGACACAGTTCAGCTAAACCTTTCTCTTCTTAAATAAGAGGTTTCTGAGTCAGTGTGTGGAGGAGATTAATTATTGTTGGGTGAGTTCAACTGTCCATTTTCTCCCCTTATCGTTAGCTTAGAAGCTAGCTAAGACAGACATCAGAGAAGCAACTTGAGCTAAAAAAAATAGCTCCATGGACAAAAAATAAGCAATAAAAAGCAAAGAAACACATTTTGTCTGTTATTCTGGTCATAGTTCTACCTCAGTGTCACTCAGTGAGGGGCATTTATTTAATTACATGATGTCAGTGCGTAACCTTTATTGTCAGTCTGTCTACCACACTTTTGATTGTATCAGCAGAGGGAATTCATGGGTGTCATCTTCCTGTTCTATGCAACATTTTATTTATTTTATTTGATAGAGACAATGCATATTATTGAGAATATGTAATTACAGTATAAATATTCCAGATTATAACAAAGATGCTAATTTCCATCTGTCGCACCTCAGCAGGAGACACACAAAAAAGACAGAACACAGATATAGTACTGAGTTACATTTGCGCAATTACATTTACGTGAGTAACTTTTTTAAAAAACTGTACTTTTCAGAGTACTTTCCTAGTGCGAATTTTTTCCTCCTACTTGAATCATATTTTTATTGAAGTAACAGTACTCTTACTTGAGTAAAAGTTTTGGTTGCTCTTTCCACTGTGAGTGTTGTAGCTTTATGCTATTCATAGTCTTTGACGTGAGTAAGCCTGCAAGTGACAAAAGCTTTATGCTTACAATATGAAATGATCTGAACTTTTGTTTCTTGCACCGCTCCTTCGGATATGATTTAGTTTGTCTGATTTTTGTGTTACATATTTTGAAAAGATCAGATTTTGTGTGTTTTGTCCTTCCAATTGCATTAACTTACTCTTACTTAAGTAGTAGTTTTCCCAAATACTTTTTTAGTCTTACTTGAGTAATTTCTTGGATCACTACTTTGAACTTCTACTTGAGTATTTCAGTACAGTGTTTGGCTACTCTGCCCACCTCTACTGACCAGCAGTGTCTATTCCTCCACTGAAATATATTTAAATCATTTGGGTTTATAATTTATTCTTCATACCAAAACATGATTGGTTGTGAAGTCAGTTGCAATGGAAAGACAAAGCGTCACCACATTTTGTTGCTTTTATTTTGACTTTTCTTTGATTTGCTTATGTCTACTTTATTTGTTTCGCGCAGAACCTAAACGCATCCCTCCTCCCGTCTCCCCCAAACCACGTGGACCGCCGACGGCCCCCAAACCCGGCAAAGCCATAGTAGCCTCACCCTCTGCCAGCCCCAGCGCAACCAGCCCCACCCCAGCACCCACGCCCCTGCAAGCACCCATCCCCGCACCCAGACCCAGCTCCCCCGCGGCCCCCCTACCCGCCCCCGAAACCCCATCGGCAGCCTCGCTCTCCCCGGGACTGCCCCTCACCTCTCCCTCTCCCGCCCAGAGTCCGTCCAGCCCCACCCCTCACCCGGTCAAGCCCCCGCGCTCCTCCATCGCTGGGCTCTCCATCGACCTCAGCAGCCTGCGGGACCAGGAGGAGGAGAGGGACGGCAGGGGCAAAGAGGAGGAGGACGGTCAGAAGCAATGCAAGCCCAATGAAGCACAGAGTGGAGCAGAGGGACCAGAGGGAGACGGGCAGCACCGCCTGGAGGAGACCAGTGCCTCCCTGGCTGCTGCGCTGGAGGCTGTGGAGCACAAGATCACAGAGGAGGACAAGCCAAATGAGTGAGTGTATAATGTTTGATTTATATAGCATTCTTTCTATTCTAGTCTATTGGGAGCTGAAAAAAGGTACAATATGAAGCCTTTGGAAGGTGGCACGTCCCCTGCACAATTCTATGTACATAGAAAGTTAAAACCATACTTTAGAAAGTTAGGAACAGTATTTCCATGGAAACAAGCAGGAGGAGCCTTTCCCCTGGCCAAGTAAGAGTGAGGACACATGTTTTTTAGTGGAATTAACACAACCAAAATGAAAAAACAGCTACATACCGTGGCTTTAAAATATGAAATACAAATGCCAAGGTGAGCTGTTTAGTTATAAAGTTTAAAGGCCAATACAGTGACAAAATAATAAATGACCAACAAATGTCTATCATATCTCTTGCAGCTCTCTGTCTCACAAGAAGGCCACAGTCTCCATCCTGGACGACATCGGCAGCATGTTTGACGACTTGGCCGACCAGCTGGACGCCATGCTGGACTGACCTACCACCTGCGTCCGGCCCGCCTCCGTCCCTTTCCCCAGGCTATCTGCGACAGAAGGACTTCCCTAGGCCAGGTTCGTCTCTGTCTCCCGTAGCCCGACCATTCCAGAGGAGGAGGAGGAGGGGGGCCGCTGTTCCACTCCGCCCCCCTCCACACAACCGCTGACCTCTGCAGCCGCCTGGGATCGACAAGCACAAACCCCCCCCCCTCCCTTCCCGAGACTCTGGATCAGAGAAGCTAACACGCTAACACACAGGGAAAGATATACTGCTGCGGCACAAAAACAAGCACATGAACAGACCGAGCAAGATGAGAATAGTATTTTTGAACACAAAACTAAAGTATTTGTGCATTGCTGGACTTGGCGCCTCCTGCGTTTCTGAGTGGCTGTGTGTTGCGTTCACATGTTGTTGCGTATGTGCTTCTCGTGTCGTCGCGTGTGTGTAGTCCTGCAAATGACGTCAGTGTCCTCCCAAACCCGTGCCGTGGTGTCCGATCAAACCCAGAGATTATATAGATGTGCGCCCATGACTATAAAACATCATATGGACAAACATATAGTATACACGTACATTACAAATACACATGGGGATGGTTTAAACATGTTTTGTTGGTGTTGTTGATTATGAACACTGACGGTAGAAGAATAGCTTACAATTCCAGATGCACAACGTTAAGTCGTTTTAATTTTTTTTTTTTTTTTCTTGTTTTGTTTTTGTGAACCTGAAATTTGGCTTTTTTTTCTATGTTAGGTGCCCTTTTTGTCACAACTACAATTGTGTAACTGAAGAAGGCACTAAAGGCTATGTCCAGAATCAGTATTCATCTCCAGTATCACAGTAAAAATAAAATAAAATAAATCCATCTTTATTATCCCTAAATCCCTGATGAAATGAAAATAAACTCATATTATAACTTAATCATGTAGTGTAATCATGTGCACAATATTCGACAGCATTGACTTTTGGATTAAACATTATCATTATTTCCCCTCACCTCTGTCCATGCGCTCTCCCCTTGTCCCACATCACAGCTGCCCAGCCACAGCAGAGGGCATCGGCTGATGAGGCCAGTGATGTACGGGTCCAACCCCCGGGTCACGAAATTTTGTTTCACTCTGACCCTCACCACCCCTTCCTGCATTTATTAAAAAAGGCTGCTTATTGAAATAACTTGCCCATTTTGACTGCTTGTGTTCAGCCTGTTACATGCACTTCAATCAGTAATTAAAAATATATTACAGGAAAAGGGAAATTAGTTGCAGCTGGTGTGTCCTATTCTTCTACTGTCCATCCCACTCCTGATACAGTACAATCCCAATACAAACACATAACTACAAGCACATTCATGTATACTTCGTCCTGCTGCAGTGATCTGTGTTTTAAAAGAGAATCCTATATTTCCATGCTTTATATAGTCCTTCCAGTATACATACCTATGGAGTTTAGAATACACCTGGATATTTGAGCTGGTAAAGCGCCCTCCAGTGTTGCTTAGTGGAACAGCCTCTTGTCTTCCCCGTTTGTATATTTTTGTTTCATCTCTCTGTGCCTTTTGTGTTCATTTATGCATATTTAATGTATCGTTTGTATTATTTATTTTGACTCTCCTCTTTTCTCATTATAACGCATTGCCCCTCTGTGTCTGTAATAATAGAAGTGGCTTAGCTTGCTTTCTTTGTCCTTAAAGTGGGACTAAACACTTAAACTGAGCCCAAAACCACCTTTCAGAGCTGCTAAACTGGGCAGTGCCATGAAAACTAAAGAAAAGATTGAGGGTGAGTGGCCTATTCACACTGCAAACTCCACCCTTGCGGCCAGGTGTAATCTGAAACACCTGACTGTAATCGGGGCAGTCTTGTGTGATGTCACCAGCTACTGAAAACTGCAGACGCTGCTAGAGCCAGGGCACACTCATGTTAATACATTTTTAACACAAACCTGCAAATATACCTAGTTTGAACGAAAAGTTGCCAAAAAATGACTAGAACAATGCTATCAAAACACCATATTCACAGTTTAGTAGCGAAAGAAAGCTGATTTAGTGTTCAGTCCCACTTAAAGTCCATTTGAATTCATATGTCACCAGTCAAAAGCCTTGAAGGAGCACTTTCAGCTGGTTCAAGTTTCAGATTCCTCGGCTCCCCACGTCCATCAAGACAGTGGATCATACACCAGTGTTGGCCCCAGTCAAGAGTCCACGTGTATTTGAATGCTTTCTGAAAACAGAGCTCTATCTGAGAGACTTGTATGATAATAAAACGTGATCAAAGTGTCGAGGTGAGCTGAATGCGTTGTGGATGTGTTGTGCCATGGTTGGGTTTAGGTTGTGTTTCTGCTGTGATGATGCATTCCTGTACAGATCAGAATAAATGTATGAGGAAAAACAACAAATACAAGGCTCATTGAGGTGTGCATTTGATACTTTATAACAAAACGTGCTCATGACAAAAGGATAAGGTCGTACTACAGTGTAACAGGAGTACAATACCACGGGAACACGCTGGCAGCTGAGTTCTAGCTGTGTATAGAGATAAAAACTGCTTTCCTCCCCTTGTGAGAATGTGATGATGCAGTGTGACATTTGACAGTTTCTTCTGTAAAAGTACGATGCACACATAACAGAGTGGAGCTCAGCAGATTTCACCAGCTCCCGGCCCTTTGAACAGGCTCACTGTGAAGCTTTGCCACTGACTGCAGGACAGATGCACTGAAGCCTGCTGCTTGAACATCCAATTACTTTTTACCACAGATGGATTGAGTAGCCAAAAACTGTACGACTACAGAGCTTCAAAATAATATTGCTCACATAGAAGTACAAAGTAGTGGTCCAAGAAATTACTCAAGTAAGAAGAACGAAGGGTCAATTAAAGATTAACTGTCAGGATGATCTGATTTATAAGGACAAAACATTAAATAATGCACATTTCAAAATACAAAAAATAGAGAAACTAGATTATAACTGAAGGAGTTGTGCAAGAATGTTCAAATATTGTCAACATAAAGCTTTTGTCACTTGTAGACTTACTCACAGAGGGAAGAGTAACCAAAAGTACTTCCCAAATAAGAGTGCTGTTACTTCAAAAATATTACTAGTAGGAGAAAATGTATGTTTCTAGAAAAGTACTTTGAACAGTCCAATTTCTTTAAAATGCTACTCAAGTAAATGTAACTGCCACCTCTGCTTTTACCCAAACAAAGAGATGTACAGAATGTTAAAGTGTTCGCTGTCTCTTTTATTAATAACAAATTCATATAATCCAGGACTATTAAAATTCTTTAAGCAGACCTATTATGCAAAATGGACTTTTCCCCTCACCATTTACTCACCCGAGTTTGTATTTGGACAGATTCATTTGTGTTTGAGCAATCTTTAATCGCTTATTCTCAAGACTATAGCACTGATCAGTAACAGATAGTTTTGTTCAAAGTGAAACAGATCTGAGGTCTTAACTCTGGGTCTTAACCTGCTCCTGGCCAGGTTTAGCTCTGCTGCCCCTGTTACTGTAGTGATCTAACCACAAGTGAGCCCCCCATTGTACAGGAAATACAAAATTGAGCTTGACTAATCCAGTTTAGCCATGTATCTTGCGTCGTAGTAAAGCACTCAGGCTAGATCAGATGTGGAAATAAATTAAATTCCAATCACTTTCTTCACTAATAAAGGCACTCAAACTCAAACAATCCAACATCTGCCAGAGAACAGCAGCAGAGCTAAAAGTAAAGTGAGATTAGTTCATATTTTGAGAAAGAAAGTAAGTCAATTATAACATATCAGTTTTAGCCCATTGATACTTCGCAGCTGATGCCGTGAACATTCCCCAGGGGTGTGATGCTAACTGTAGGCACTGCTCTCTCAAGCTAGACTTTAATCTGAGCTTTTATTTAACACAATCTGACCAGAAAGAGTTGGTTTAGTTGAAACTACAACAGGTGAGATGATCTGAGCTCTTAAACAAGTCTCCCACACATAAAATTACACCTAAACAGAACGTGAATGCTCTTATTGATCACAGGCTCCTGAAAATGTGTTGTTTAAACCTGTTTTGTAATTTTTCAGTCTATCTTTACACCTTTTTTGACTGCGTAATGTGTATATTGTCTGCATGGTGACTGCTGAATATTCCACCATAGAGATATATGTAGAACCAGCACCTCCAGTGTGATGTTACTGCAAAGCATCAATTAAGATAAAAGATAAAGATGGGATATTTTAGGCAATGCTATGTTGACGAATTGTTCTCACTATATATTATTATATTTATTTAAGGGGTATAGACTGTGTTACAATGTGACTACAACACGAGTCCTGATTTTGTTCTGTCCTCTGCATATTATTTCAGGGCTGCTGTGTTCACACATAGTAACGGATTTGAGTCACATTTTATTTGCTATGTGAATCACCGCTCTGAATTGAGCATGAAGTCCTGCAGTGCCATAGATTCACACTCTGTATATCTCTAAAGGCTACACACTCAAAGATGTGTCAAGACATTTTCTGAAGCCTGTCCCTTCACATAAACCCATCTGGAGGAGGATTGGCCCAGAGGAACAGTGCATTAGTGTCTGACTGCCCTCTGCTGGGTGAAAGTAATGTTACACTTACCACAGATGTGTTCCCCAGTAGTTCTAAATAACAAATATGACAATAAGGGTAAAAAAAAATTGCATTTTGTCTTTTTTATCTTTAGTGCTTCTGATGAGGTTTCTTCCTCTCTCCATCACGTGTTCATGGGTCCTCTGGAGACAGTTGGTTTCTTTTTGTCAGAGTTCCTCTATTAAATCCACAGGTCCAGAGAGCTCCTCAGCGCCTGCACAGACACAACAAAACATGCTCCATGGTTGAAATCTTGTTGTAAATTCTTGTATAGATTTGGTTCTTTTCTCTCACCCCTGTTGGAGGTCTTTGTTGTTCCTCTGGAGATCTTTATCAGGTTTCCTTCCTACGTGAGGTTAGTTTGTGATTAATTTAAAGACTGAGGGGCAGCAGATTACACAGACTGAAGACCTTCTCACTGGCTCAAGTCTCTTTTAGGACCAGGACGTGTTCAACATCACACAGGTCACACTTATGGAAATCTTTTGAATCCTAAAAGACATTTGGTCAGATAGAAGTTGTCACTTTATCTTCAAATGTTTAGATAAAGAAGAAAGGTGATGACTTCCAGTGGTGTGTGTTCTTCTGATTAACTATATTTGACTAGAGATGGAGCTAGAAATGGCCTTGTAGTTGTATAAGACTTAGAAGAGGTGATGACACATTTCTCCTCTGGCAGACACACAAGAACAGGGATCTGGACTTGGGTTCCTTTAATGAAAGCAAAACGTTATGGACATGGTTCTAATATACTGGGTTGGCAGGATTAAACTACAGTGTTATAATCCTCCATATGGATCCTGCAAATACAATAACTCCAGTTACACTCCATATTATTTCACAATACCTCCTCACTGTGTGGACTCTCACTCTAACGTCAGGATCAGGGCTCCCTCTGGTGGTGGTTCACTGCAGTTTGCAGCTGATACCTTGGACAGCTCCTTAAAGAGCAGACTTATTTTAGAGAAAAACAACAGTATTTTTGCTGTTGTTTTTTAGTTGTTTTTTTGTTTTTTTTTGATTGCTCTTTACTCACCAGGATGTGATCTTTATTTTCAAAAACCACAATGTCAGTCAACCACCGGTACACAGTACACCCACTGCTCTGTACTTGTTTCGCTCCTCAATTTTTGTTTCTTAATCTGTGATATAATAATAATAATAATAATAATGGCTTACACTTGTAATGCGCTTTACAGGCTTGTGAAAGCCTCTCAAAGCGCTACACTATAGTCATTATTCATTCACTCCACACTTTCACACGCACATTCATACACCAGTGTACACAGACACTGGGGGCGAGGTGGGTTAAGTGTCTTGCCCAAGGACACAAAAACAGCATTCATCTGTGAGGGTCATCCCAATCGATAAAGTCAATCAGACCCATGTCATTTTTTGTACTGTGTTGCCATGGTGATACGGCAAAATGCCCATGTTATCCTATGTTAATGGGATAGATCTCAAATTCTCCCATTCATGAGAAAAATATTAGTTTCATGGAATAATGTGAAATTTGACATAATTACTCTTTGTGTCATCCCAATCAAAAAAGTCAATTGGACCCATGTCATATTTTTCACTGGGTTGCCATGGCGATGCGATGAGTGTGAAAGAGTGTTAGGGAGAGAGAAATGTGCAGGTGGACCAGTCAGTTGAACTTTGACAAAGGACAAACCATACTGTATGTGTGCACTCATCACTGTATGGACACATTAACTACAAACATACATCAGATTAAGTGTACAATAAAAGCAACTGATTACAACAGATAAACTACAGACAATAAAATCACATCACCTGATTACAACACTTTAAAATTCATGATTAACAAGGAGCATGATAAACACTACAACAAGACACTAACAAGTCAACAACCATCTAAAACCCATGACAACAATCTCCATGATCGACAATGCTTTATATAAAAGTAAACACAGGATTAAAGAGAAAGCAACACGCAACAATGTGATGAGACGTCAATAAACAACTACTGTCCATTTTAAATAAACCAATTCAGACTAAATTCATGGCCTATGTAGATCTACCTTTGAAAGAAAACACCATCCCTTCATGGTCGCTGAAGTAAGTTGGCACCACTACAGAGTCTACGTCATACTCTGTAGATTTTACATATACATGATTGATTAATGCCCCCCTCTCTGTTGTGGGAGATGTGACATATTGAACATAACCTTTTTCTATCATAAAATTGCAGAGATTTGAAGCTTTCAATATGTCCTCATTAAAATCTCCCATCACTGCCACAGTGGCACAATGTGATTCAAGACAATTCAACAATCTGTCCAAATTATACTTAAATAGAGACATGGGGTAAGACGGTGGGCGGTAAATAACACAAACTATAATTTTATACTCTGCAAAACAGTTCACTAAACATTCTAAACTAAAATCTCGTACTGTGATTTCATAGTTAAGGTTTTCCTCACAGTACATGCCAGCACCACCGTGCTGTTGGCCCAGCAAACTAGTCAATGCTGGATGGTTACTCTGCTGAAAAGACAAACTACGGGGACGACTATGGAAGTTAAAACCTTCAAAGTGACTAGTTTAAAAAGATGAATCTACATTTAACCATGTCTCTACCACAGCCATACAGTTAGGCTGCCAGTGCTGTGAGCATAAAGCCAAATCTGACACATGTCGAGCTAAACCCTGAACATTCATGTAAAAGAATGTCAGGACATGTGCCTCTTGTAGGTGCCAGGACAAACTGTCGACTACGAAGGGAGGCATGTTCTGAAGTGCCGCTCTAATGCCATCGTTACAATAAATGGCGTCTTCATCAAAGTCCTGAATGACAAGACCCTCTAAAGTCCTAACATGACTAAGGGCCACATACGCCTGACCCGCCGTAAATACTTGTTTAAGGGACACCACGGCTTGATCTACTGTAACACCCTGTACTTTATGAACTGTACACGCCCATGCGAGTGTAAGAGGAAACTGACGCCGCTTTTCCCCTCGTTTATTCGCATGCTCCTCCTCTGGTTCTATGAGGGTAGAACCAGTCAGGTAAGCAGGGGTATGTGTTTGCCTCCTCCTCTGCGCGCCTACTCGATCGTCGTCAAATTTAACATAAATTGCTAGAGGAGGCCGTTTTTTTCTGTGGATTTTCAACTATATGTGTAACAATGCCACAAACCCCATTTACTAAACCATCAGCTAAATCTACATTTTTACAATGCATAACGCATGCATTTATACCCAAGATTAATGACTCCTCCAAACTGGCTAGTTTGGATTTATGGAGATATATCCTTGTATCTCGATTAACTTCCCGGTGTTTTTGTCATACCCGAAGTCACGCGCACTGATTGTTATCTTTTCTGGACATACTCTATTTAATATCTTTAAATTATAATTAGATATAAAGCTGTTTTTGGTGAAAATGTGGAACACCTCGGGATCTTCGCCTGTTTTAATAAATCTATGTCTGCATCATGCAGTGGCGTCCCTCTGGACTCTAAGTCGATTTAATAACTCTGCAAAAGTGTTATCTTTTTGCCTGACTACAGTTGTTAACTTGGCAAATTTGAATAAATCTGTAAAGAGATAAACACCTATATTTTCTTTGTACAGAGCCTGACCCATGACCGGTGATAACTGATAGAAATCCTCAACAGAGATAACAGACACATTGCCAAATGGAGAAAAGTCATCTGACTGTTTAATTTGACGTAACCGCCTGTGAATATAAGTAAATAACTTTTTATCTACCATGGATATTTCGTCAATTATTACAATTTGTAAATCCATGTACTTAACGTGCAGTGTACTAATCTTTTCCTCCCCTAGCAGTGTGTAGGAGAGGGAAACATTAGTACAGATACTAAACATTGTGTGGATAGTAGCCGCCTGTAAAATATATGCTGCTATCCCCATCGGAGCCGTTAATAAAACACTAATATTATCCGGACTATGGCAAATAGAAGCGACTAGATGACTTTTCTCTGTGCCTGCTCCACCTGTGATTAACACGTGCAATGGCTCTGGGTTGTTACCAGCTACTTTGTCTAAGCACCATTGCCATATTTTGTAAAAAATGGACAGTTCTTGCTCATTCAGAGTTTTCACAAGTGAAAGAGCCTCTTAACGACTCATGACATTTCTTTTCTCTATGTTACAAACTTGTTCGTTTCTTACAGCCAAGTCTGGAATAGCCTCTTGCTCCTGCTCAGAACCAACAGCCTGTAACATCTCTCTAAACTCCTCCCTTGACTCCAACCTCTCCACTTCCTGTTCTGGGCAGAGCAAGCCCCATGCATCCTTATGCATCTCTCCACAGTCCATCTCCTCCTCTACCTTATCCAAATCCTCAGCTGCAAGTTCAAAGCAACACCTATTTGAATCAACTACTGACTTTACCAAATGTACAGACCCGTCACTTAAAAGCACATCCCCAGTTTTATAGAAATGTTCGAATGTTTCAAATGGAGGCGGCTTGAGATCAGTTTCAACGCGATAAGGCAGGAATAGCTGAAGAATACTTTAATGAAATAATCTGTGTTTTTAGTTTAAAAAACACACGGATATCCAACTACAGCGGGCTTGGTCCGCATTCTTTTGGTAATGGCACCTAATCCGTTGTGTTAAAGAATTGGCTTTTTACATTTGTCCGACGGCCCGAGCAAGCGATATTCAAATTATACAAATGTCGCGATGCACATGTCATTAAATGTTCTGTCATTTGGTCTACTTACATAACGATCTATAGTGTTAGTCATCCAAATATCATCCCCCATTTCGTCATCTATTTCGCCAATTGGTTTGCTCATACGCACTATATTATCGCCCGTTGGGACAAATGTAACTTTTTCATTTTAGCAGTAACAAATATGGCCCATGCCGCAGGCATGGGTGCTTGGATAGGGCTCGATGCCAGGAGTGTGTTTGGGGGACATGATCGCTTTGTGCTGCCTTTGTCAACATTGAGTCAATGGGCGAAGATGACATGCTAGCAAGAACAAATATGCATATACCATGCCTACGGCATGGGTTGATGGGATATGGAGTCGGGGCAGGGTCGAACTTGCACAAAGCGCACAAGTTCAGCAAGACAGTTGGCAATTGCGGAAGCAATTACAACAATATTAGCACTTTAACACACAGAAAACACATACGGGCCCATCATAAAGCATTAGACACACAGCACAGTGGAAACTCCCAAGATAAAAATTTTAACACACATTTGAAGTGGGCCAGGACTGGGCCAAGAGCAGACCCAGACCAAAAGTTGACCAGAACACAAGTGAAAAATACTATGTTCTGAGACGTATAAAACCGCACACATTCACAAAACAGACTGTACAGGAATGAGTGATATCATTGGCTGTTTCTAGGCTCACTGCTTTCTGATTGGTCAACACAGAGCACACTAGACCAGGTCTAAATCAATACAATAAAACACAATAAAACATCTCAATACAGACTAAAGCAGACCTTAACCCGGGACACTGGACCTGCTCACAAAGCAACACTAGAACAAACCTCAAAAGCACAAACACCACACACAGTTTTATCCTAAGATGCAAGTTTACAGTCACGTTCACACATAAGAATCCCCCACAACTCAACCTGGATTTAACACGGACAACGAGATGCAGCTACGACGACCTGCTAGGCCTGACTAACACTTTAACACCCTAAAAAGTTATATCAGCATAAATATATACAGCCCCAATCTACTAAACCAAGACTAAAAACGAATATTACCACTTTTATGCACATAAATAAAAAAATATATAAGCCAGTACTTAACACAGACAACAACAGGGTGAGGCGCAACTAGGCCCCGCTAGCATTAGCACCGCTAGCAGTAGCACCACTAGCTAACAGATTCATCCACAGAAATACACCCACTTAACAAGAATATTACAACAATATTAGCACTTTAACGGACACAAAACACATACACATATAAAGCATTAGACACAGCACAGTGGAAACTCCCAAGATAAAAAGTTAGCTTAGCTTTTACACATTACACGATGAACTTTCACTACAGCTAACAAAACAGCTTTATTTTAACACACATTTGAATTAACCAGCAATGAAAAGTTAATAAAAGTCATATGTCTTACCTTTATCCTAAGTTCGCGGGACCCAAACGAGAACAAAGATGGTAGATGTCCTCAGCCAAACAATTTGCAAAACCAACACGGATCCACAGGAAACAATCACCAACAATAGACTGATGACAAAAAACAGTAATCCAGTGATCCGATGATCGCAAATCGATGAAACCGCAGTGATAAGGGGGTGAAAAGGAGGTGGAAAGGCAGGGAAACAGCAGCGACTCCGACAAGTGAAGAGACCAGAGGCCGGGGTGGGGCGGCTGTGCACCTGTATTTAATGGCTTCTGCAGCGCAGCGCCAACCAGGACCGGCTCTGCTCTGGACTGTTCCACAAAATGGCGTTTTGTGTCCGTAAATCAAGATATGAACATCAGGCGCCTTCTTTACATTATCAACAGGTTTGACTGACAGCGTCACTAAGCACCTGCTCACTGCTAAACCAGCGTTGCCTTCCACAGCCTCTGGATTGGCTGTTTGGTTGCTATGATACTTGCAGGATTCCTGTGGAGGGAGCTTTTTAGTCTCAGTCATGATCAGGGATGTGCACATGTGGGACTAGGTGCTCTCTCCATGTCACATCAACGACTGCACTAACAAGGTCAGCTTTCCCCCCTGAAATACTCTCAACAAAAATGTTATAGTTTTAATTCACAGTCCTGATCAAGAATGTAAAAAATCAGCGTTATAATATTTAATAAGAAGCTGGTGAAGGAGGCCCGAGCAACACAAACTGCCCAAGGGTCTATTAGTATCTTAAAGCGTCATACAAACATTTGAAATTCAATAATCAACCATTTCTTTGATACTTCTTATGGTTTTTTGGGGGTGTTCTGGGCATGTCCCTTTTGGAGGAGGCCTCGGGGGAAGACCCAGGACACACAGGAGGGACTATGTCTCTCGGCTGGCCTGGGAATGCCTTGAGGTCCCACCAGAGGAGCTGGAAGGCGTGTCTGGGGTGAGGGAAGTCTGGGACTCTGTCTTAGACTTCTGCCCCCGCAACCCGGCCCCGGATAAGCAGAAGAAAATGGATGTATGTATGGTTTTTTTTGTTGCATGCTGGTGAAAAATGCCTTCATATCTTGTTTTTTGGAAGACTTCTCATGACCATAGACATCGGCTTAGAGCTCAAATTTGAATCACTATCGTGCTGTCCTGGCCTGAATGTAATGGACTGATAATCATTTGATTAGTGTATGAAACTTGGGGATTAAATTCTATGCATGAAAAGATGCAAAAAAATATATATTATGGTTATGGGGATTTTTTACAGTTGGCCAGCAGGGGCACAAAGACTCCTAAAAAGAAAAATGTAAGAAATACACGCACACACATGCTCAGTCTGTCCTTATACACTAGCTGACACTGATTAAACTGATAATTCACACTTAATGCTCAACGCTATAGCGCCACCAATAGGACAGAACAAATTTGAAAAACAAAGTCAAAGATAAGAACATTAAGTGCATCTTCTTCAATTGATTTCCCACATAAGTGAAAGTGTCTGAATAGCGAGTGTCAGACACTTGACATTCAGGCTAAAGTCTATAGTAAATGTTAAGGCCTCTGTTCACACCTGTGTGAGCCTTGTTTCACCCTTAATCCAGAAACAACCTTTAAAGGTTACACAGAATCTGTTCTTGTGAGCCTTAGGCCATGTTATAATGCTGTTACCTCCTCAAAAACAAACATGGAGTTATATTTTGTTTCATTCACACATGTTTGAGTAATCTTAAAATATTAGTCTATATCTCCAAAGTTCAAAATGCTCTGTTCCACCTTGTGATGTCATGTAGTGGTAATTTTTAAGATAACAGCTCCTTTTACCTTTAGTTCAGGTAGAGGTATTGGCATTTCCAGGGCTTAAATTGTCCAAATGAATTGTCCAAATCTAGTGAACATGTATTGTGTGTTAAACATGTGTGAATGAAACAAAACACAACTCTAGGAAAGTTTTTGATGAGGAAACAACATTATAGATGAGAAAACAAGATATTTATGAGCCCTTTAAACCAGTTGAACTCCAAATCACACTCTGGGACTACATAAGGCCTGCTCTGGACTGGGCTCAGTACCCACCTCAGGAACATGGACCGAGGACTGATTCTCGCTCTTGATGTCCAGCTGTATAGCCCTCTGGAGGTGTTCTACATGTATCTCTACGGTGGAATGTTCAGCAGTTACCATGGAGACACAATGTGCACATTAGCATACACTGTCAAATAATGTTAGGAAAACTCAAGAAAAAACACAAAATGGATTTAAACGACACATTTTTAGGAGCATGTGATAAAACTGAGCGTTCGTGGTCCTGTTTAGGTGTTTGATTTTCAATAAAAAGGTGAGAGTGACTAACTGAAAAACTACTGGCTAATGCTATCCAGCTCGTGACTGTAATTTTATGTGTGAGACTTCTTTAACAGCACAAATCATCGGACCTGTTGTTGTGTGTAAGTCAGCTCTTTGTGGTCAGATTGTGTGTTGAATTAAAAGCTCAGATTAAAGTCTACTAGAGCTTCTGACAGAACAGGGCCTACAGTTAGCATCACACCTCCAAGGAATGTTGATGACTGCAGCTGCAAACATCTCCATGTTCTAGTGGCAGACTCCACTCCACTAGAAAAAGTACACAGTGCACCTTTATAGTTGAATTCAGCACATGGATTTAATTTCGGTTTTGACAATGTGCATTATGTAACTTTTCAGATGAGGGTCGTGCTGCCACCGTCTCATCTCCACCGTGATGTTATTGCTCTCCTGGAATGTTATTGTTGTAATGTCTGGTTTGAGGCGGGCCAACACGCACAACTCAGGGAGCAGTTTAACAGTGTTTATTTACAGTAGTGATAATACGAAATGTGCAGTACAGGTGGTAGAGTCTCTCTCTCTCTGGGGACAAGGGACAAGGTGACGAGCAGGGAGTCGTGAGCAGGGTCCAGTGCACGGAGACAAGACAGGTGAAGCACAGTACGATACCAGGTGAAGAGCAAGGGCAGGACGAGACGAAGACAGGCTGACAGGCGGGGCCGGAGGCAGGAGTCTGGAGACAGGAGTCTGGAGACAAAAGGATACTCCACATGAGTACGAGCAAGCAGGCATGGAGCAAACAAAAGTAACAGAGCTAGAATAGTCACGTTTGCACACGGACGTTCTGGCACCGGGTGACCCCTTCCAGTCCTCTTTAAACCCACGGCAGGTGATGGTGATTAGCCTGATGAGGTGCAGGTGCGAGTGGGAGGAACTGGAAGCTCCGCCCAGCTCCGGAGTCAGCAGGTGCGGGAGGGGGGAGGAGAACACAGGAACAGGCAGGAATGATAGATCATGACAGTTATACAGGCCGTGTCCCAATTCGCCACCACGCCCTTAGACCCACACTGCAAGGGTGAATGTAAGTGCGTTACGTAATTTCCGGCGCGACAAGGGCTGTCCCATTTCAACGCACCCTTACGCCCGTGTGACGAGTGCGCACAGCTAAATGTGCCCTACGTTTCCAGCGTATCCGTGGAGATTATACGTAACCAAAGCGTCCATCCATGCAGACTTCACGCACTTATATATCCCATGATGCACCGCGCCTACGCAAAAAATAGAAGAAAATGTTCGTCCGCTACGCAAAACACGGTCAAATGTTCGTACTGGTTTATGTCACCGACAACAGAGCGACACGAAACTGTTTAATCTGAATAAAGATCTGTACAGTGAGTTTGAGGATTAAACATGTGCAGCTCTGACACTCTCAGGTTTATTTTACAGAACTTTCTTCTGGGCTGGTTTGAGGAAAAAAAATAAGTTACACTGAATAAATGAATGTGCTGATATTCACAGACAATAATGATAATAATAATAATAATAATGAATTATTGTCATTAAAAATATTGCAATAATAAGAATAATGTAATAAAGTTTGTTTCTGGTGTAAGAGTCACAGAGCAACAAGAGTCTGAAACATAAAGTCAGAAGATTTAATGAGATCCACAGGTAAAAAGAACAATGAAACAACGGATTCGCAGGAAAAGGATAGAAGAGTCTGAGATGTGCATGTGACAGATTTTATAAGGTCCCCCAGAGAGAGAGAGAGAGAGAGAGTGTGTGTGTGTGTGTGTGTGTGTTTGTGTGTGTGTGTGTGTGTGTGTGTGTGTGTGTGTGTGTGTGTGTGTGTGTGTGTGTGTGTGTGTGTGTGTGTGTGTGTGTGTGTGTGTGTGTGTGTGTGTGTGTGTGTGTGTGCGTTTGGTTGCACGTGTCATTTACCTTCACATTAGTAAATCATGATATCAGTTTGATGTAGCGCTGCACTGTTAGAAAATCCCTCACAATAATAAAATAAGATGAACTGGCCAGACACAGAAGGACAACAGCGCCCTCTACTGGTATTAAAGTGGTTTAGCCACGGATCAAATTAAACCTGCCCAAATACCGAATCGTTGAACTGTAATATCCCACTTTATGTACAACTAATCAGTGTCTCTGGTTTATAGACTCTGAATGTATGAATGTCATTACGTTTTAACAAGGTTTATTTTGTTAAAGTTATGTAGTAACTACAAGTGGGAAAAAATCACCTCGAATCTTATATTTGCCTATTGATATTCAAAGAGAAATATTAATTCCTTACTTCATTCAATCTAAAGAAAGAAAATAGAAATAAAAGGCTGCGACGACATCTTGACTCTTCTTCTGTTAAATAATAAATAATTTAAAATAACGTACGTCACGTACGTAACGTACGTAACGTACGCGCAAAGACAGCGGTGGAAGTGCGGTCTGTGGTGTAGGGCTGTCCCATTTCGACAAGATGGCGGGTACACTGAGAACTACCACTCTCGACCGGAAGTTTAAAACCATACTTTGCGACCCGCACTTCTAAGGTACATCTAAGGATGCATTTGGCGAATTGGGACACGGCCACAGTGTGACATTCAAGTTTTCGATCGTGCCTTTATATGTTTTCATTGTGGATGTGTTTATTGTACTGAAAAACAGAAAAAAAAGTGCATCCTGCTCGACTGTGTGTGTGCATCTCCACAAATCAGACTCTTATTTGGCCTGGAGGAGAGTCTCCTCCTGCTTATTTCAAATGAAATCTGTCTCCTTTGGCTATAGTATTCCACAGTGTAGCATATATCTATCTCCATGCAGAATGTTCTGAAGTATGATGTTAACTTTCTATTTCCCTGGAACCATGCAGGTGATTTTCCACCTCCAGAAAGTTACATAATCTGACTTTAAAATCTTCTCAAAGTGTGCAAGCCTTTTTGTGTCCTTTAAAGTTGTTTCACGTGGCAGATGGATCTGCCTTTAGCTGTCGACCTGGTACTGACAGTTTTTGTCCACAGAAGCATTTACAGAAGCTTGATCCATAATAAAGTATTATGGAAAAGTGTTCACAAACAAAGCGTGTCAGAGTATTCTAACCAATGAAAACAAGTGCTGTTACGTGTGCCAGGTGCCAAATCAAACTTACTTTGGGTTAAAATTACTTCAATTCAGAATATTCATCTAGATTTAAGTAATTTCGACAAGGTTAGATTAAGTCTTAGGATTAGGGTATAACTTAAGTAGTTACTAACGCCTAATCTCTTAATTAAATAGTGGGGCCTGAATCAGAAGTTAAGTCTTTGTTCCTGGTTTATTAAGGCGTGTGTAGGTTGCCAGTGCCTGATAGAGGACACATTCAAGTTTTACACATGGACAGGCCATGCCTCATGTGAAAGATCAGAACCTCCAGAATTCACTCACTGAGCCGCAGAGGCTGCACTAGCACTGATTATTGAGTGGCTGGAGGTGGTGTGGTTTAGGTAGTGACCATTCAGATCAGACAAAGTGCTTTTAGACTTAAACTGTCTGGATTTCAGCACTGATAGTGGCAACTCAAATAAGAGGCTCATGTGCATAGACGTGTGAGACTCTTTCTGCTGCTAATTGGATAAGTATCTTGAGACCCAAAACACCAAGTCATAAGATAGGTGAAGCCAAAAGAGCAGCGCCTCTGGGCCTAACCGGGACATCGTCCTGTAGATGACGGGCCTAGGTGCACATGAGTCTAACACTTTACTCACCTTGCTTTATTGACGACAATCAACAAACAAAAGAGCCCTTCTCACCTCGCTCTTGTTTAAACATTGTCTATGTAATCGCTTTGAACTTTTAGGTTTGTTTCACATCCTGGACAGACAATTGTTACATCATCTTCAGAGATACTCCTCTTTCGTCAACACAACTTTCAGTTTAAATTCAGAGACAAGGAAAGATCAGAAGAAGACCAAAAGAAAACCATGGAACGTCTAATCCTGCTCCTGCTCTGCCTCTGCTCGTATTGCTCCGGACAAGGTACTGAACCAGGACCAGAGCAGAACTGAACCAGGACTGAACCAGGACTGAATCAAGACTGAATCAGGACTGAACAAGGACTGAACAAGGACTGAATCAGGACTGAACAAGGACTGAACAAGGACTGGACCAGGGTTAAACCAGGACTGGACCAGAGCTGAACAAGGACTAAAGTGTGTGTTCTCAGAGTGCTGTACGGAGCTGGAGAGGAACTCTGGTTTTATGGGTTCTATTCTGGAGACGATTTTCTCTGCCGATGCGGAGCACTGTCAGCTCCTCTGCACCGATCATCCTCGCTGCCAGTTCTTCATGTTCTACAGGCAAGAAGCTGACGCGGCAAACAGGTGAGAGGGAGGGCATCTGAGTCGATCTGGGGTATGGGGAGGACATGTTGCTCTCTGTATCTGACACGTGTGTTTTCTGCAGGTTCCACTGCCAACTGAAGAGCACTTCCACCGGTGAACCCATCGCCAAGGTAGAAATCCCCATGGTCACCTCAGGGTACTCGCTCAAACCCTGCCCCACCTACACAGGTACTACACAGATACTACACAGGTACTGCACAGATACTTCACAGATACTATACAGGTACTACACAGCTACTACACAGGTACTGCACAGGTACTATACAGGTACTACACAGGTACTACACAGGTACTACACAGGTACTACACAGATACTACACAGGTACTACACAGGTACTACACAGGTACTACACAGGTTCGACACAGGTACGACACAGGTACTGCGCAGCTACTACATAAGTACTATACAAGTACTACACAAGTACTATACAAGTAGTACGCAGGTTTTAAATTAAAAAACACACAATTTTACAAATAATGAATGAGATCATAGGTCACATTATTTGTGGTCATTGGTCACATGTAGTCATATTGTAGTCATATACTACAGGTCATCTAGGTCATATTTGTATTTGTTTTGTATTGAGTATTGTGTTCCTGTGTCCAGCCCCGTGCCTGCGCCGCCTCTATCCAAAAGTAGGATTCATTCATTCCATCTATGACTTGGTCTTTACACCTGATGCCCTGGAGTGCCAACGAGTCTGCACCCAACAGCCAGACTGCAGTTTCTTCACCTGGATTAGCCCCCAGCACAAGGACCAGGGCCAAAGGTGGGTACGGGAGGGCATCTGAGGCACGAGGAGGACATATGACACACGGGGGAGGGCATCTGAGGCACGAGAAGGGTATCTGACACATTGCTTGTGTTGCAGGTTTATTTGCTTGCTGATGTTCTCGTGGAAGGTTCCTCGGATTCCTGTGGTGGAAGAGAGAAGCAGGGTCATCTCAGGGTTCAACCACATGACGGACTTCAGAATCACAACCTCCATAGAAGGTTTGAATCAAGACTGAGGCAGGACTGAACCAAGACTAAACAAGGTCTAAACCAGGACTAAACCAGGACTAAACCAGGACTAAATCAGAACTAAACCAGGACTAAACCAGGACTAAACCAGGACTAAATCAGAACTAAACCAGGACTAAACCAAGACTAAACCAGGACTAAACCAGGACTAAACCAGGACTAAACAGAGTTTATATTTCAGACTGTGCAGTGACGATCCTCTCAGACACAGACTTCAGACAGGGTGCCTCTCAGCTCTCAAAGGAACCAGCTGTGAATGCAGAGCACTGCCAGGCCCTGTGCTCCGCCCACCCCGTGTGCACCCACTACACCTACGAGAGGTACAGGCACACGAACACACAACTGTGGCAGGTGCACATATGCACTTTGACATACACACATGTACATACACACATGTACATATTCAAGTGCATGTAAACTCACCTAAAGGATTATTAGGAACACCTGTTCAGTTTCTCCTTAATGCTATTATCTAATCAACCAATCACATGGCAATTGCTTCAATGCATTTAGGGGTGTGGTCCTGGTCAAGACAATCTCCTGAACTCCAAACTGAATGTCAGAATGGGAAAGAAAGGTGATTTAAGCAATTTTGAGCGTGGCATAGTTGTTGGTGCCAGACAGGCGGGTCTGAGTATTTCACAATCTGCTCAGTTACTGGGATTTTCACGCACAACCATTTCTAGGGTTTACAAAGAATGGTGTGAAAAGGGAAAAACATCCAGTATGTGGTAGTCCTGTGGGCGAAAATGCCTTGTTGATGCTAGAGGTCAGAGGAGAATGGGTCGAGTGATTCAAGCTGATAGAAGAGCAACATTGACTGAAATAACCACTCGTTACAACCGAGGAATGCAGCAAAGCATTTGTGAAGCCACAACACGCACAACCTTGAGGCGGATGGGCTACAACAGCAGAAGACCCCACCGGGTACCACTCATCTCCACTACAAATAGGAAAAAGAGGCTACAATTTGCACGAGCTCACCAAAATTGGACAGTTGAAGACTGGAAAAATGTTGCCTGGTCTGATGTCTCGATTTCTTTTGAGACGTTCAAATGGTAGAGTCAGAATTTGGCGTAAACAGAATGAGAACATGGATCCATCATGCCTTGTTACCACTGTGCAGGCTGGTGGTGGTGGTGTAATGGTGTGAGGGATGTTTTCTTGGCACACTTTAGGTCCCTTAGTGCCTATTGGGCATTGTTTAAATGCCACGGGCTACCTGAACATTGTTTCTGACCATGTCCGTCCCTTCATGACCACCATGTACCCATCCTCTGATGGCTACTTCCAGCAGGATAATGCACCATGTCATAAAGCTCTATTCATTTCAAATTGGTTTCTTGAACATGACAATAAGTTCACTGTACTACAATGATCTACTACAATGACCAAATCTCAACCCGATAGAGCATCTTTGGGATGTGGTGGAACGGAAGCTTCGTGCCCTGGATGTGCATCCCACAAATCTCCATCAACTGCAAGATGCTCCTATCAATATGGGCCAACATTTCTAAAGAATGCTTTCAGCACCTTGTTGAATTAATGCCACGTAGAATTAAGGCAGTTCTGAAGGCGAAAGGGGGTCAAACACTGTATTAGTATGGTGTTCCTAATAATCCTTCACATGAGTGTACACACATGCACATACACACATGCACATATACACATGGGACAGTGGTTAGCTCCACTGTCCCAGGTCCCTCTAGCTTAGCCCTGTGCACACTGAGTGAGTGAGGGTGTGAGTGAGTGGTTTATGTGACAAACATTTGTATCAGTGACAAGGTCCATTGTCACTATATTAATATTTATACAACCACAACATCTGGAACAGGGAGATTCATGTCAGAGACCTACCGAGGAAAACGTTTGTGGATGGTCTCAGAGCAGTGGCAGTTTCTCTTCTCTGTATTAAACCACTGTGTGTCTTGTTTTCAGACCTTATTGTTTCATTTTGAAAAGAAGAAACTCAATTTCCACAAATGCTACAGGGCTCATCTCTGGAGTGCCCGCTCGCTTCTGTCTACAGGACAACAGTAAGGAATCCTCTGCACCATGTGACCTCCTCTGCACCGTCTGCTCCGTCTGACCCTCCCCTCCCTCCTCTGACTATCTCCTCTGCTTCTCTGACCCCTCTTCTGTTCTTCTGACCCTCTCCTCTCTCCTCTACCCCTCTGACTCCTGCCTCTCTCCTCCGCTCCTCTGACCCCCTCCTCCCTCCTCTGACTATCTCCTCTGCTCCTCTGACCCTCTCTTCTGTCCTCAGAGTGGCTGGGAGAGCTTTACCCTGGTTTGTCATTCCCTGGCTCAGACATAAAAATGGTTCCCATAAAGGATGGTAATGTACTAAAGTGTCGAGAAGCCTGCTCTGTAACACCAGCTTGCCAGTTTTTCACCTTTGTCACCAAGCAAAACAGGTAACACTTAAATCCACACATAGTTAATGACTGAAAAAAGGAATATAACTGACTAATCCTGAGTTTGTTCCTCTCAGGGGTTTTTGCTATCTGAAAGGCGTCATCACTGCTCCTGCTCCTGACAAAGTTGTTGAAACTGAAAATGTGGTGTCCGGCTTCAGCCTGAGGGGGCAGTAAAGAGCCCTCCCACTCTCCTGTATCCGTGTGTGTCAGATGCCCTCCCGTCCTTTGGTATCCCCATGTGTCCCACCCTTTTCTGATTCCCAGCTTTGGTCCGCTATGGCTGACTTCCAGTAGAGTTTAGGGCGGGGCCATAAAATATATATATTTTGTATATTTTTTGACTTTATCTATTTTTCAGGGAGAGTTTCAGGTTTTTCATTGATTTTTTTCAGCTGTGGCTCCCACTGGCCCCATGAAAATTCACTTTTGAGGGGGAGCTACTAAGCTATCTTATAATCAGTATTTTTCTTGGGGATTAAAACAATGAAATATGCTTGTTTTCACATTTCTGTATTCATTTACGAATTTCTACATTTAGTTCTTTATAAATGTATTTATTATTTGTAATATTTGTTGATTCATTATATATTTATCTTTAAATGTATTTCTTTCTTTTTTCTTTTGGCATTTATTTACACTTTTATTTATTTCCATTTTTCTGTGTGGCTTAAAGGCAAATGAATGGACGGGGTGAACTGCGCTCAAATGTTAAGCTACCACGTTTGGATATTTCATGGTAAATTATCTATATCTATATACCATCAATATACCAGGGCTGTGTCCCACAAATTGGGGTAGCCTAGACAGGGCACACACTCCCGTTTCCCTCCCTCCTTCCCCTCCCCAAACCCTCCCTCCTTGCGACTCTCCATCTCCCCCATCTGCACCAGCGTCCCCTCCCCACCACCATCACCACTCTCCTCTCATTGCCTACAACCTCTGCCAAGGAGGCCAAGCCCACACTGACGTCCACCCGCCCCCCCATCCATGCACCGGACAGCGGAAAGGGCAGCCAGCGTACCCGAGTCGAACACCCCCAGGACCCGCCATAGGCAACACGACGGAAGCAACCGGCCAGACCCAGAGTGCAAAACGGACCACCACCAGCACCCAGGAATCCTCCAGAGGACCACACAGGGACAGCCGCTGCACCCAGAAAGGGACAACGAGCACCCAGGCACATCACCCGTCCATCACCATCACCGTTGCTGTTCTATTGTTCTATTTTTTCCCCTTTCTCTGAATATTTTTTCATATCCTGTGTTGCCCTATATTGTGTATAATGTGTATGCTATATATATATATATATATATATATATATATATATATATATATATATATATATATATATATACACACACACACACACATATATATATGTCTAAACGCATTAAAAAAAAGGAGGACATTGTCATTGTCCTGCAGGCCTAAGTGTAGGTATTCAGCCCTAACTAAGAAATGATGCATTAAAACAATCTAAAAATATTGGGAGAGGGACCAGGTTCAAATTACAACAACAACAACAGCAATGTTGTTATAATTGTATGGTAAATTATAATGTAATCAAAAGGGAAAACATTCTACAATCGGAAAACCACCTATAGGATGAATCATTCTAAATAAAGTACTGAAGTATTCACAACAATTAGACGGTCCTGGGTTCAATTCTGGGGTGGGGCCTTTCTGTGTGGAGTTTGTATGTTACATACCCATGCTCAGGGTTCCTCTAGGTGCACCAGTTTCTCTTAACACTCGTGGGCCAGGACTCCCCTGAGAAAGAGATTCTACATCTCAGTGGGACTATCCAGGTTAAAATAAGGTCAACAAAAACACAGATCACATATAATATTACATTTAAAATGAAAAAATTCTACATACCCTCACTTTAAAATGTATGCATTTTCTTGTAACAATAAACTGAATTACCAGGGGGAGTCAGTGGGACAAGTATAAACAGGCCTGTCTTTTACAGTATAAATTGTTACATAATCTATGAACAGATTCAAATTTTTTGTAGGGATGGCTGATACATGAGCTCGTGCCACAAGATCTCAAGAGACAAAATCACCATCAGATTATGCGTGTGCGGAGGATGATCTTATGAGATGTGTTTCCATGTGTTTGCAATGGACAAAATAAGGTTCAATGCTGACCAGTTACATTTAATGAGAAGTTGCAGTGCTGCAGTCACAGCAAAAACATGATGTAAAGTCAATCAAAATTAAGTTGGGAGTGTCTCATCAAGTGGAAATTGCGTATTGTTCCACCCCTAATCATTGAATTTTGTTAGTTGTCTGATAGATATAAATAACAAATTAATTTTATATATGCATCCATTCATTTTCTTCCACTTATCCGGGGCCGGGTCGCGGGGGCAGCAGTCTAAACAGAGACTCCCAGACGTCCCTCACCCCAGACTCCTCTCCACGTGGAGGAGCAGTGACTCTACTCCGAGCTCCTCCCATGTGACTAAGCTCCTCACCTTATCTCTGAGGGAGCGCCACCCTGCGGAGGAAACCCATTTCAACTGCATGTGTCTGTGATCTTGTCCTTTCGGTCATTACCCCAATTTTAATCAAATTTTAATGTAAGTAAGTTGGATAAGATGGTTACTCAGATTTCTACTATATTGAGCCAGATTTGTTCCCCATGTTTTAGGCAAAATAGTTTTTTCCCCAGTACAGGTATATTATATAAGCAACTCTTGGGGTTGAATAAGTTTAATGTGTACTGCCTGAGTCTAATTATGAAGCATTTTATTGTCAGAGAATCGATAAGTGCTTGGTTAGCATGCTAGTTGTTGTTGACTGCATAACTCTGCTCTTATAAACTCATCACAATGAATAATCAGAGTGTTCCGAATGCATAAGTTAAGTGAGGAATAACTCTGAAACCACTACAAACAAAATTTAAATAAACTAGTTCTGTTTTTCATGTTTTTAAGACCTTTAATATCCTGGAACTTTGCTGTTAACTCTGTGAATGGCTCGTGTGTGCGTTTCTGGGGAATGCGGGGGCGTGATTTACTTCCATGGAACTCCCAGGCATGCCCTCGCTCCATTTTGGGGGGGGGACAGGGAATGCGTAATCCTTTTTTTTTTAAATCATGACTTAGTTTGGTGTGAGAATACCTGTAGTAAATATTTGTGAGAGTACCTGTAGTAAATGTTTGTGGAAAAACACAGAAAATACAAAAATACAAGCAGCAGTGATGTGTTTCCGGACCTCAGGGAAAATTCCATCCAAAATGTAGTGACCATGAATACACTTACCTTAACTTGTATTTGTTTATTTTATTTATATTAGTCTGATCGAGATTGTAAGTACATTCAGACACGTTTTTTTTTTAATGAGCCCTTGTAAACATTATGGTTGCTAGGTAACAGTTACCTCTACATATGTTATATCTGCTGCCCAAGTCAAAAAAAAAAAAAAAAAAAAATTAAATAAATGATGATGATAATAATAATAATAATAATAATAATAATAATAATAATAATATAATAATAAAAGAAAAACACTAGGCAAGACTTTTAGAAAAAAAAAGATTGAAAAAAACAAAACAACAAAAAGCCCAAAAAGACTGACTGAAACAGACTCAAAACTTAAAAAAGAAAACAATTAGTTCTACCGGACAAACTCAAATGGGTCACGTAAGCCCCATTTTTGTTGGCCACTCAGCCAATGTCATACAGACCATTGCACTTGTCCAGGGACGGCGGGTATCGGTGAGCTTGTTGGGCTAAGAGATGTTAGGGCGAGAGAGATGGAAGAAAATACATGTTTACAGGCTTTTTGCGAGAGGGAAGATCCAACAGCTGCTGTAGCAAAGGGCCCATGACTGGGACATGATGGTGGACCTGGGTTGGATAGAGGCACCTCAGAGAAATCAATTACCCACCGGATGACTACGTGTTGAGTAGAGTCCAAAACTTTCATGTCTAGGAGCTCTTGCAGGAACTTGAATATGCAGCCAACCAAGCAGGTGCTGGACCCGACCTCGGAGCAGGTGCGTGGAGCGAGGGAGTAGCCGAATAGGTTGGAAACAGCAGTCCCCGATGGCAAACCTGTGAAAATGTTTCTGCCGGACAGGGACATGGATATACATGTCCATGAGGCTGAAACTGCTCAGAACCTCCAATCACTCAGCGTTTTGGTTGGGAAGATGAACGTCTGTCTGAATTTGGCTGTTAAAGGTCTTATATTACACAAAACTGAATCCTGTGTGCTCAAAAACCTATCCAGAGTTGTGTTTTGTTCATTCACATGTTTGAGTAATGCTGGATTATTAGTCTGTCTACATCCCCAAAGCTCTAAACCCTCTGCTCCACCTTGTGATGTCATTAAAAGGTAGTTTTAGGTACACAAAACACAACTCTGGGTATGTTTTTGATGAGGAAACAACATCATGACCAAAAATCTGAATAAATATAGGCCTTTTTAGTTTCAGTTAAAGAATGATCAAATAAATGCCTATATGTGGGACCCCGGGACAATAAAACAAGGTCATGTTTCCTCTCCGTCTATCCACAGGTTGTTTAAAAGTTATTGTATGAACTCAAACTTGGTCCAAACGGCTTCTAAGATTCGTATGTAAATGTTATGAGCAAACTGTCACTGTAGTGCATGTTTGTCCTGCTTCATGTAGTCTGCCATGTTCACGTAGTATTAAAGTATTTGAAGCCTTATTAAAGCAGTGTAACACGCTCAGTTTTGAATGCTTTAAGCCATGTTACAAAGTTGTTACCTCATCAAAAACATACCCGGAGTTGTGTTTTGTTTCATTTCACACATGTCTGAGCAATCCTACATTACTCATCTGTCTCCGTCTCCAAAGCTCAAAATGCTCTGTTCCACCTTGTGATGTCATGTAGTGGTAGTTTTCACGATGGCAAGTACTTTTTACCCTTCGTTCAGTCGGGATCGGCAATTCCAGGGCTAAAATCATCCAAATGATTCTAGTGAAGGTGTGTGGAGTCTAAAAACACATAACAAAACGCAATTCTGAGTATGTTTTTGATCATAAAAGAATATTATAACACAGATCAGAAAATAGCGTAACATGGGCCCTTGAACGTATTTTGTCTCTTACTAAATATTTAGATATGATTCTTTATCATTCTATTGATTTATTATGTGAGAATGAGATGATTGGATGATTTTGAGAAGTAAATATGTTGTTAGACTAACATCTCTGTCTGTCCACAGCTACACCACAGTTCGACCTCAGCAGTGCCACTCGCCGGTGCCCAGTTCTGCCCAGGGCTGGCACTGCTAACACTGACATCACTGTTATGAAAGTCAAACACTTCCATCTAAGTCAGACTTCTTCCTTGGAATCCCACTAAGCAGATGTCATGAGCATGGACAAGTATAAAGGCAGGAGATCTGATTCTGTGGAGTCAGTATCAGACAGAGCCACTGAAGTAGGCGTACCCTTCTACTACTATTCTACTATCTTTTAAACTTTGCAGTGAGAAACAGGCTGATTAGACGTCATTTTCATTATGAAGTTGCTGATTGTGCTGTTCCTCTTTGGTGGTGCACTAACCCAGAGACAAGGTGAGTTACTGAACTTTTGACGGGTCTAGTTTAACCTAATATTTGCTCAACATAAATCTGTGTGAGGAGTTTTATGTGGATCTGTCTTTTCCTTCTTTATTAGAATCATCTTGGGAGAGATTCAATGGGCACAGTTATCGAATTTACGACGATTCTGCATCGTGGGCTAATGCTCAGGTAAATTCAGCTCACAAAAGATTCAAACACTAATAATACAAAAAGTATTGGCCTTCATTTGATCTGCTTCTTTGTGCTGTCTCATTCAGACATACTGCCTGAGAACGGGAGGACACCTCTTAGTCCTCAATAGTAGGGACGAGGAGAACTTTGTGAAGAGTCTGACCAACGGAAAAGAAGTCTGGATGGGGCTGTCAGACGCACAGCAGGTACGTTAACAGTGATGGACTTAAGGTGCTGCTCATAAAACATGATCTGGAGTTTTAGACTCTGTCGCAGGGGCATGTTCAGACTTTTTTGAGGGGGAGCCCTTTGGATTCAAGCTAAACCTGACTGAACATTTAAATAGCAGAATTCGAGTTGCAATAATGACAATCTTAAAACTGATTTTTTTTAATACACAGCAGTGAATAAAAAATCTGAATTCAGTCAAAGATTCACGAATCTCATTTTTGTCCCAAACTCTTTTGTGTTGTTTTAGTATGGCTCCTGGCTGTGGATCAACAGTGAAGCTCTGGGGTACACAAACTGGTGTCCTGGAGAACCTGCAAACAAACGTGCAAACAGAAAATGTGCTGTGGCTTATAACTCAGGTAAGTACCCACCAATCTGAAGATTGGCACATTGCATGCACTAGTACTCACTTCACCCGCCATGCCTGCAGTGTGGATGTACACTTGTGAGAGTGTGTTTGTGAGAGCGAGTATGGGACAAAGGCCCTCATTTACTACCACTTGAAAAGGATGTATATCTGGATGTATATCTGAGTGTATATCTGAGTGTATATCTGGGTGTACATCTGGGTATACATCTGGGTGTATATCTTGGTGTATATCTGAGTGTATATCTGGGTGTATATCTGAGTGTATATCTTGGTGTATATCTGAGTGTATATCTGGGTGTATATCTGGGTGTACATCTGGGTGTACATCTGGGTGTATATCTGAGTGTATATCTGGGTGTATATCTGAGTGTATATCTGGGTGTACATCTTGGTGTACATCTGGGTGTATATCTGGGTGTACATCTGGGTGTACATCTGGGTGTACATCTGGGTGTACATCTGGGTGTATATCTGAGTGTATATCTGGGTGTACATCTGGGTGTATATCTGAGTGTATATCTGGGTGTATATCTGAGTGTATATCTGGGTGTATATCTGGGTGTATATCTGGGTGTATGTCTGAGTGTATATCTGGGTGTATATCTGGGTGTACATCTGGGTGTACATCTGGGTATACAGCTGGGTGCATATCTGGGTGTATAACTGAGTGTATATCTTGGTGTATATCTGAGTGTATATCTTGGTGTATATCTGAGTGTATATCTGGGTGTATATCTGAGTGTACATCTGGGTGTATATCTGAGTGTATATCTGGGTGTATATCTGGGTGTACATCTGGGTGTACATCTGGGTGTATATCTGAATGTATATCTGGGTGTATATCTGAGTGTACATCTGGGTGTATATCTGGGTGTACATCTGGGTGTATATCTGGGTGTATATCTGAATGTATATCTGGGTGTATATCTGGGTGTACATCTGGGTGTACATCTGGGTGTATATCTGAATGTATATCTGGGTGTATATCTGGGTGTACATCTGGGTGTATATCTGAGTGTATATCTGGGTGTATATCTGAGTGTATATCTGGGTGTATATCTGAGTGTATATCTGGGTGTATATCTGAGTGTATATCTGGGTGTATATCTGAATGTATATCTGGGTATACATCTGGGTGTATATCTGAATGTATATCTGAATGTATATCTGGGTGTATATCTGAGTGTATATCTGGGTGTATATCTGAGTGTATATCTGGGTGTATATCTGAGTGTATATCTGGGTGTATATCTGAGTGTATATCTGGGTGTATATCTGAATGTATATCTGGGTATAGATCTGGGTGTATATCTGGGTGTACATCTGGGTGTATATCTGAATGTATATCAGGGTGTACATCTGGGTATACATCTGGGTGTATATCTGAGTGTATATCTGAGTGTATATCTCTGGGTGTATATCTGAGTGTATATCTGGGTGTATATCTGAGTGTATATCTGGGTGTATATCTGAATGTATATCTGGGTATAGATCTGGGTGTATATCTGGGTGTACATCTGGGTGTATATCTGAATGTATATCAGGGTGTACATCTGGGTATACATCTGGGTGTATATCTGAGTGTATATCTGGGTGTATATCTGGGTGTATATGCACCAAATATATGCATGAATTTGCCGGGAAGTGATGTAAATGAGGGCCAATGAGCCGAAATGAGCCCATGGCTGCAGTCCGGTGTGTTCATTAGGTGCACTGTATTCCCGGGGAAGAAACAGAAGTTAAAATGACATGCACACCTTAGACGTTTCCAAATAAAACATGTCCATGAAAAATAGAAGGGTTCGGACCTTCATCTAAACACTTAGTGCCCCTTTAACACATACTGTCCAGAGCAGATGAAATGACTTCACTACATGACTCTTTGTCTCCCACAGGGTTTCCTAATGGGGCTTCAAGTAAAAGGACATGCTGGAGTAATCGCTTTTGCTACAGTCGTTACCCCTACATCTGCGAGAGAGAAGACAGTTTTTATTAAGACTACCCATATCTTTACCAACTGCACCCATCTGCTCAATGTGAACGTGGGTGCATCACATTACCGAAAAGAACAAATCAAATCTTCTTTTGTCAACATTTTTCAGGAGTAGATAGATCAAGCCAGACTTAGTGGATGACTGTAAACTTGATTAAACTAGATTAAAAAGCATTGAAACTATGCCTATGCTCTGTGTTTTTATTATTATTAATGCAATGTAAAAAATGATATTATGGACCCGCCCTAAAGCCTACAGTAAGTCGGCCATATTGAATCACACTCTGGACTAACAAAATCCTAACTCATCATAATCTTTTGACATCTCCTCCAACAGTTTTTATCAAAAGCACTTCAAACTTGGCCAAAAGACACAAAACCCAGATTGAAAAAGTCAACACTTTTATTCTGGGTTTTGGCTTGACAAAAATGTATCCCTTAAAAAATATATCTAAGAATTATGCAACGATTTAAAATCATAATTATCAATTTATTACGGAAACAAATATTGTATCTGAATAAATGACTGCTGGTGTGCAGATTATGTTGGCGCAATAGCAGTAAGAACCACCAGAGGGAGACAAATTTTTATTTTTGTATTTTTTGCAGCAGCTGATAAATTATACATTTACTTTATTATTATTATTACTATTATTGTTATTATTATTATATGCAAACACACACACAGGCACACACAAATAACTATAAAATCAAATACAATTACGTTAACAAAAATAGGTATCTTTTATTTATTAATAAGCGATATTTTCAAAAATAAGATTTATAGGCAGAAGACACAGACAGAGGAGTCCACTATAATAATGCTGTAATGCTGCTTAGCCTGTAACAGGCTGGTGTAGCCTCTTGTATGTGTGTTTATGGGGGGTGCGTGGGCGTACTTCCAGCCCCTGTCCATTTTGGGACTGGGACAGGAAGTGGACTCTGCAAGGAAACATGACCGCCCCTCTCTCTCCCTCCTCCCTCCGCCCTATGCTTCTCGTCTTTTTGTGAGTCCTGGTACTGTCCCGAGCTGCCCACACAGCTACTATCTCTCCCCATTGTTTATAATTGCAAGACTTAGTGCTAATTAAACAGGGAATAGTTTAAAAATGGAAATTAAAGGGGCAATATATAACTTTTCTGGTGGAGGGTCCGTGACCTGCATGAAGATCTCATCCTTTTGCCTGAAATGTTACATTATTTGACATTAAATTAATCTATATTCCATTTATTCAATTATGGGTGTTAATATTGCTCAAAAACATACATTGTGATTTTGAGCAGGTCCCCCTCTTCACAGATGTGGAGAAGTTGGTCTGGTGAAGAAAAATAAGGTTAATACCATTCTGTGTAAAATTCCAGACAACTTTCTTCCATGTTATAATGCTGCTCCTTCAGCAGAAACATGCCTGAAAAGTTTTTGTCATGTCATCCATGCATGTTTGAGTAATCTTGCGATCTCTTCTGAGCTCTATTTCAACCCTCCTTACAGTTAGCTGTAAGATTTTGTGCAATGCTCAGCCCACAAGCCTACGTCACCCATACTCCCACACGACAATTCTCCATAAATACATAGATATATGTATGTATATGTAAATACATAGACTCTTGGCAGATTGGCTCTTTGGTTGCTATGATAAAAATATTTAATGATATGATGATACTTTGTCAGAGCAATGCTATGAATCAACACGGTTACTAACGCTATCGGGAGCAACCTTGGGGAAAGAAGCCGCCTCATTGGTCTGTTATTAATGCTCACATCTTAATTTACAAAAGCAAAATAGAAACACCAGGATCATGTAGAGCGGGTTAATACGAACATTTAAAAACCAAAATGACGAGCCTGACAGCAGCGGTTATGGAGAGAGGGGAGGCAGTTTTTCAATAGGAAGTGAACTGGAGCCAGAGTCGAGTTTAAATTGGGCGGACTGAGCACTTATTGGACAATGAGGAGGTGCAGCGAGTAGTGAGGAGGAGTAATTGGAGTGAATTGGACAATCTACTTTTACTACTTCAGTATGTGTAACAGTACTCTTATTTGAGTAAAAGTTGAGGTTACTCTTCCCACTGTTATTTATTTAATTTAAGTGACAAAATCTGTACTTTGACAATATGAAATTATCTGAACATCTGTGTTTCTTATATTCCGCTTCTTCAGACACAATCATATCTATAGTTTTTCTCATTTTTGTTGTTTCGCCTTAGGAAATACCATTATATTGTGCATTATTTAATCATTTGTCCTTTCAATTATATTAAATACCCTACACGATTACTCCAGACATATTTGTCAGATACAAATCACATCCTAGCCTAAGCACTTTCCCAGACCAGTGAAAGTTGAGATGCCTGCAGTAGTAGCAGCAGTAGTAGTAGTAGTGGTCTCCTGGGATGCGTATCAGTTTAGACCAGATTAAAAGACGCAGTAAAGGTCATTCTGGGCGGTTTGTGTGTGTGTACATGTGTAGTACTATGTGTATATGCATAAAAGTTTGGGGGAAGGGGGGTCTCAGTTTACACGTTACTGCAGTACCAGACCAGACAATTCCCCGGTTACACACTGTCCATTACGGAGGAGTCCTGTGTCGGAGGCTTTGTTAGCGATAGCAGCGTTTGCAGGATTAGCGGAGCCATCGATACATTTTTTGTGCATTATCTCATACAGTGAATGTGATATGTCTTATGTTAGATGCACTTCCAGACAAGCTTTCTACTTTTTACATTTGCAGGATGGTTGCGTCTCTTAATATCACAATGTTGTAGTATAATTTTAAATAGGCGAACTAAGACACAAGTCATAGGAGAGATGGTGGTGCAGGTTATAGCATGAGGTTGGTGGAAATACTGAAACTATGAATTCAATGTATATAAATACATTTAACCTACTACCACTACTACCCAAATGATGTCCATTTCAAACTGGCACGACATTACAATTGTCTCTATCTCATGGCATTTGCAAAGTCCATTGGAAAACACTTTGTTTTTATTACACTTTGACAAAACACTTTTGACATTGATCAAAATTTCTCATGACTATTAAGCACTTTGCCTTTAGTATCACTGTGGGAAACTGCAGTAAATATAGACATGCGTCATTTACAATCAAAACAAAGGACTTTTTCATAATGCCCCTCTGTAAATCTTTCATTTTGTGGCTCTGGGCCCTTGAACTTTTGCAGCTACTACTGCTACAACTACTGCTGCAACTACTGCTACAACTACTGCTGCAACTACTGCTACAACTACTGCTGCAACTACTGCCTCTACCACTACTACTACAGAGCGAGTTTACCAGTGTTAAATTTGGGTTGTTCCTGTTGTGCCTTGTTGACCTCCTTGTTTATTTACCCCTCCCCACCAAAGCATCCTGCCCCGGGGCCTCAGTGCGGGGTAAGGGAGGGGCGTGTTGGTGGCCCCTCTGAAGACCATGACAAATGCTTACAGACGGAAAAGGTAGTTATGACACAAAAGTCAAAGGTCCTGTATATGAAGCATTACTTAAACAACTTTTGGCCACTACAGCTTTGTTCACTTCACAGTAGAAGTAAAAAAAAATTAATAATATAAAAAATAGCGTAGTAAAAATAGCAGCAGAGGGCGCAAAGACTGCTGTGAAGTAGTGGTCTATAAACCAAACTAAAAGCAAAAATAGTTTGCATCAAAGTTTGTTAGATGTGCAGTAAAGGCATTGTAATGATGAAGGTGAAGATAGACTTTAAACCCCCAGTATGTACATTTTTAGCCAAAAAAATATACCGAAAGCATGTTTTTCATTTTGGCTTGGTTCTATTACACTGAAAAACACGTGTCCTCGCTCTTGCCTCTCCACAAACCTGACTGTTATTTGACCCGGATGAGGGGCCACTTTCTGCTTGTTTCCATGTAAATGTTTTTTTCTCTGGCTAGATGTAATGTCCATGGAGAATGTTCCAAACTATGGTTTTAACTTTCTATTTCCATGGAATCATGCAGGTGACAGGACACCTCCATCAATTTACATAGTGTTGTGTTAAAAACAGAGAAGTACTTCTTGGATTAGAACCAAATGACATCAAGAGGTGGAATGAAACATGTTGAATGAATATATATATATATATGTTAAAATAATATGGTGAAAATTTAAAATGCATGCAGTTGTAATGAGTCTGGTGATGATTTCTTCCTGTGACGTAACAATCTGGAGAAAATTGAATTTATGAGGCTCAGAGGAAGACCGCATAATAGGTGACCTTCAATATTCCAGGCATCTACAAAAAGCTACTCAACCTTCACTACTCAAACTCCATATAAGACCATGAGCAGTGTAAATGCGTGGATCCTCCACAGAGCTCCAGGACCAGGAGGGGGCGGCCATATTAACCAGCCTGGGAGCACCCCTGGCCACACAGAGCTTTTGTCAGAGGGGTAAAGGAGAAAACCACACAGCGAGATCCTCACGTACAAAAACATTTGCACTTAAACACGGTTGGTTCATAAGTGATGCATTATTATAGCATAGCCTAGCATCAAACTACAGGGAATGCAACATTTGGGCTGTAAAATGTAATCTTAAAGAGTGGTATTAAGTAAAGGAGAGTTTTTTTGAGCTTCAGATGTCATCCACGCATGTTTCAGTAATTTAGCGATCTCTCTTGGGCCCTATTTGAAGCCTCCTTACAGTTAGCTGTAAGTTTATGTCTAATGCTCAGCTCATAAGTGTACATCATCCCTGCTCCGACATGACAATACTCCATATATATATACAAATATACAGCAATACACAACAACTTCACAAACCTGATGTAATGTGCAGTAGTTTCATTAACAGAATGCATGCTGATTGTGTTGTGATAGTGCTCTGAAGGGGGAGTGACTTTGCATAGAGAGCGTCAAAAACAAAAGTGAAAGTTATTACACGCGTTTATATGTTGTTTTGGCAAATATAGCATTTTCAAAACAGTAAAAGGTGACATGGTGAGCTAAATATGTTGGCATATGTTAGCAGTTAAAACCCCACTGAAGTGTAATACCCTCTCTTTAAATTTACTACTTCAAAGTAGCCCACACATTCTGGAGTATGGAAAATAAGGCATTCATATTATATAGTAAAATTACTTCTACTTAAAGCTTAACAGCTGTACATTGGACACAATTTTCCAAACTTCTGTACAGTTGAACACAGCCATCTTTGCGTTTGTTTCCACTGCTGTCAGCACTTTTTCACACGGGGAACATGCAGAGCCAGAATAACACAGTTTAGACTGGCTTTAGTTTATCTGGGAACTGTGAAACTAGTGGACAAACCTTATAAATGTATCTAATATCAGAGGTGGGTAGTTACATTTACTACTTTTCACTTTTGAAAAACTCCTAAACTTAACCTACTTGAGTAATATTTTTATTAGCAGTACTCTTACTTCAGTAAAAGTTTTGGTTCCTCTTCCCACTGTGAGTAAATGTACAAGTAACAAAAGTTGTATGTTGAAAATATGAAATGATTTGGACTTGTGTGTTTCTTGAACCGCTTCTTCAGATACGACTTTTTTTTCTGTAGCTTTGCAATTTTGGTGGAGTTCATAATTCGTTAACTAGCTACTATAATGCCAACGATTGCTAAATTTTTGTTTATCACTTATAATACAAATAAATTATTAAAAAAAAAATTCTCTCCTTGTGCGTAAATTGTTCCTGCATATTGGATGGTATTTGTAAAGAAAAAAACAAAACAAAAAAAATCAAGTTTCATGATTTACTTTTATTAACGTTTATATTCATTTTAAATTGCCAGTAGCTTGAAATGATCATGTATGATTTTTGTTTAGTTTTAGTACATGAAGTTAATAAAATCCAGATTATGACCAAAAAAAAAACAAAACAATTTACAAAACTGTGCAATTGTCTCATGTAATATTATGTTCTATTATGAAGTATTATTTGACTTTTTACATTTGAGAGGTTAAAGGCAGGTGTCAAAGAATAGCTGAAATTTTTAAAAATAGTCACATAAATTTAGAGTTTCTTGAACTGGTCAGATCCGGTTCATCATGTGGCTTTAGGACTGGTCATGCTGTGTGCTGTTATCCCACACAACCAGAAGACTTGAATTAGTCATTTGACCTCTGAAGTCTTGGATGTTTATTTATTGTATTAGTCCTGGATTATCTGAGTTACTCCAACATGTACTTTCACTAGTTCATAATATTCAGATTCTGCCATTCCAAATGCCAGTGATTTGAAAAAAACAAACAAACAAAAACCAAAGAAAACTTCCCAGTCTATAATACATACCTAACAAGTAAATGAATATAAAGTACATATAAAAGTCTTCACATCTATTCAGGTGAAGTATTTTGAAGCCCACATCATTTTAACTAGTGTTTAGTGTGCTGCTATATGTGAGCAGCAGCAGAACCACAGGTTTAGTGACAGTCTAGTGTCATTATATACAAATACACTCAGAGTGCAGAACAAGTGGGAAAATGCAGTGTGGACCTGCCGGATATGGCACACTATTGATCGAAGTGGAATCAGACACATGTAAATGTACAAAGTGTATGTCTCCAGGAGACAACGAGAAAAGCACATTCTGAAATAGGATTTTTTTCAGCAAAATGATTTTAGTATTTTGTTAAAGTGAATCCATTAATTTGGTGCTAAACTGACAGTGCTTGAGTGATAGTGGTCAGAGGAGTCACTGGTGCAACTTGACAGTCACTCTTTGGTCGGTTGGCCCAAAGGCAGCTGTGCATGGAATTTAGAGGGTGAAATGAAAACCTTGTTTTGTCAGAGACAGTAATACGTTCAACATCTGTACTGTTCTACTTATGAAACAGTTGCTTTTGTCTATCAGTAATGTGTAAGAGAAGCTCCACACTTTGAAACACATGAAAAATAACAAGTTCATCACAGGCTTTCATTGACCAATGTGTTTACCACAGCTGTCCACCAGGATGTAAGACATCCCGAGTCTCATATCTCCACAGGTTAAGCGTTCATTCCACAGTGTAGTTCCTTTGAGTGTCCACAGGTGGTGTCTATGTGCACAGAGGTACCTCAGGGGTATGTCCTCAGCCCCTTTGAGTTTGGGTCACTGAAGCATGATATCTTTGAGGTTCTCTTGGAGGATGGTGTCTTTGACAGCGTGGAACACAAAGCGGATGTTCTCTGTGTCCACTGCAGTGGTGAAGTGGTGGAAAAGTGGCTTCCCTCGGTTTCTCCTCTTCCGACTGAATGACTGAACCAAGAACGCCTGCAGACATAGACGCGTGAATGTAGTTAGATTCAAATGAAATGACCCTGATGCTTTTTAAAGTTATTCCTTTATTTCAAAATAAAACATCCCATTTTCCCGTTTAGCCACTCTGCCATCTTAAAAATTTTTTTGATTTCAATAGGACTCAATAAGACTGACTTCAAAACCACCAATGATATTTAATAATAACCTTAACCCCTTAATTAAGCAGTGAATAAGCCACAATCATTCTTAATAAACAACTTTTTCATTATGACTTAAGTCTTTCTTCAAACTTTTAAATTTCAAACTAAATCTGAACCTTTTGGAGGGCTGAGCTCTTTGTGATGCTGATGCTCTGGAATATTGGCCTTTGCTTTCTGATTTACTCTAGATTTATTAGTGTTTTTGGTAAATATAAGGCTGTAGCTGGTGTAGGGAGGGATCTTCTGATAGACAGTATTATAGATCAAGGACTTCTAATTGGCTAAAAAAAGTCCAGGTGGAATTAAATATATACTGATCTTGATCCTTCCCAGAATGGTTGATTTGACTAAAAATAAGCAGATTACAGCTTCCCATTTATGTTTTACATATTCATGAGCGTGGACAAAAATAAAGAGTTTATCCAAGGGCTTATGCGGCATAGGAGCCCTCTCCCCATATTTAATAGTGTATTCATTATAAACTTTATCTATATATTTTTTAGATGCAATAATCCTATCCAACCTGCACATCCATATCTTAAACATACACTTATCTGTATTCTCAGATATGAATTTAGTCTCCTGTATAGAAGGCCCCATATTACACTATCTGTTATAATATTTCCTCATCAAAATTATGCCTGGAGTTGTGTTTTGTTTCATTCACACCTTTTAACCACACAAACCCTGCATATTTAGATTGAGTTCTTCTCTCAAATGGAAAAAAAAAAACTCTTCTTCACATTGTGATGTCATGTGCTAATACAGGAAGTGCTCCACTGTCTTTAAACTCCATACACCTTCACTAGAATCATTTGGATGATTTCAGACCTGGATTGGCAATCTCTATTGAACTTAAGGGAGCTGTTAACTTGAAAAATACCACTAAATGACATCACAAGGTCAAACAGAGAATTTTAAGATTTGGAGATAAAGGGTTTCTCTAACATGCATGAACGAGACAAAACCCAACTCCGAGCATCTTTATGATGAGGTACATTCTATCTTAAAGCTCACAAGGATCAATTTGATGTAATATAGGACCTTTAATGGTACTGCATATGTTTGTTTACATGCAATAAGCCCATGTCCCACCTGCACGTCCTCCAGCCTGCGTGGGTCTCCTCTAAACTCGGGGAAATTCTTGCGGATGTCGACAGTGCGGATCTTCTCCAGCAGCAGGTCGGTCTTGTTGAGGAAGAGGATGATGGACACGTTGAGGAAGAGCTTGTTGTTGACGATGGTCTCAAAGATGTTCATGCTCTCCACCAGCCGGTTAGTCCGCCGGTCCTCCATCAAGACCTGTGGGGCGTAAAAAAAAACCCCAAACGTGCTGTTAACCTCCAACATAGCGTTGTCACGATACTACAATTTCAAACTCAATTTCAAAACCAAGGAATAGCCTCAATAGTGATTTCAACACCATAATGGTAGTAAAAACACTATTTTTTCGGACAACAGACTGTGATTTTGAACATTACACCTCAAGATTGTTCTAAAGCTGTTCATTGACTTTTAAGAACACAAATGAGCATCTACTGTCGATACTAGATTTTGCATCGATTAGTATCTGAGTTTTGATACTCCTGACAACCCTACTCCAATTACAGTGTCATGTGATGGAGAAATTGAACCAGAGACAGGCCTCTTCTGACCACAAAGACGGCCCTGTGTGAAGGTTACATGACGTGTTTACAAAGTTTTGTTTTGCCGAGCAGCAAACGGAGCACATTTGACCATTAATATTCTACAACACTAGAAGATTTTATTTATACATTATATGTGTGTGTGTGTGTGTGTGTGTGTGTGTGTGTACACACACACACACACACACACACACACACACACACACACACACACACACACACACACACACACATTTATACATATATATGTATATGTATACACGCACATACATATATACATACATATATACACACATACATACATTATATATACACATACATACATTATATACACATACATACATTATATACACATATACACACACACACACACACACACACACACACACACACACGCACACATATATATACATGCACACATATACACATATATATAAATCATTTCCAAATCTTGTCTTGCTCTCATGGACTCCATCCCGCGTCTTGTGAAAATTTCTCATCAGTTGCACAGTGCAGTGGTTTGGTACAACTTTATGTCCCGTCATAACTGTCCATCACTGTAGGCAATGGAGTCATTCATATTTTACAATTTGGTTAGCAGAAACAATAAAACTAGAGAAGGAAAAGAGAATTCGAGGCATACAAGCTAAATTTAACCTTTTAATAGTTTTTTTTCTGTTAAATTAAGTCAAGTCTGTCTATTGGAGAAGAACCTGACCATTTTTTTGACCAAGTGAAGCACTCATGATCTGCATCCCATACATTTGGTTAGTGTTTAGGGGACAGGGTAAACTGAGTTCTTTGTTTATTGATAAACTTTTTAAAGTTAATTACTGTGTGCATGTTTGCATGTTCTCTGTGATGATTTCCTATAAGTACTCCTATTTCCAAAAACATATGGGTCAATGCATCCATCTGAATTACACAATTTCTTTGTACAATTTCTGTGTATCATGACAAATAAAGGACTTTGCTTTACCGTTATTTAATCTCTTCAACTGATCAGATGTTTTACATATCAGCCTTAAAGAAACTATCCTGAATCTAACCCCATTTAGAACATAATTTAAAGTGCAAGTGCAATATATTGCTATGAAATCACATAAAAACGGTTTTATAGTTAGCATTAGGGATGCCCCGCTCTGATTCTAATATTGGTATCGGCTGCCAATCTAGATATTTTTAAAGTATTGGCTTGGTTTGGATTTGGTGAATTGATCAGGCCGATACAATGAATAGAGTCTTCTGCATGCAGCTAACTCTGCTAATGCTGCAGCTAACACCCAGAGCAGGTTAAAGTGTGCCTATTACGCTATTTTCTAATCTATGTTATAATGTTGTTGGAGTCAGGAGTCAAGCATCGTTTTGTCCTATTAATAACATTGTATTTTGCGATGAAATATCCAAAAGGTCCAGAGGAGGGTAGTACTCAGTTAAATTTACTCAGCCACATGTACTTGAGTACCTTTCTAAAGAAAATGTACTTTTTAAGAGTACTCTTCTAGCATATTTTTACTCCAAATTGAGTAATATTTTCATTTTATAGTAAGTCTACAAGTGACAAAAGCCTTGTGTTGAATATTTAACCTCTCCTTAAGATAGTTTCTCATTTTTGTGTCTATCCTTTGAAAATACCAGATTTTGTGCATTATTAATGTTTTGCCCTTCCAATTATATCAAATTTAAATTATAAATCAGATGTTACGTCCGGAGAGTTACTAGTTTCGAAAACGTTTTTACCCTTAATCTTGGACCACTACTTTGTACTACTAGAGTAATATTATTTTGAAGTACTGTTACTCTTACTTGAGTCAAATTTTTAGCTACTCTGCCACCACTGGTAAAGTCACAAATATTGAACCTGATCATTTCTTTTTTTTAGTGACTAGACCTAGAATCTGCTGTACTTCAAGAAAAACGGTATTAAATATTATTTGTCTTTACTAAAATGTCATTTGAAATCCAATAATTACCTGATCATATTCCGATGACGAGACCATGAAGAGAATGGACGTGATGCCGTCGAAGCACTGGAACCACTTCTGCCTCTGTGACCTCTGACCCCCCACATCCACCATCTTGAAGGGGATCTTCTTGATGAAAAAGTCATGCTCCACGATGCCCTTGGTGGCCTTCCTCGCAAACAGAATGTCCTGCTTACTGGGCACGTAGTTCTGAAAGCACAAGGTTGAGGTTTAAAGTGGAATTAAACAGTAAATAAACTTTTTTTGCTACTAAACTGTGTATATGGTGTTTTAATCATATTTAATCATTGCACCCCAACAACAAGAAAGCAGAATCCGCTTCTCACTTTAGGTTGCCACATGCTGCTTGCACTAAACCTAAAATCTTTCTGATATTAGGTTTCCTCAGTATAAGACAGCTAACTGCACTGCAGGTACTACACTGCCACTACCTAAAACAAGAATTTCAGAATACGTTTGTAGAGGGCTCAATAAAAAATAAAGACTTAACAGACATTTTATGCTCTCTGCTTCATTAACTTGCCCAAACTGTATAACTGTAAGAACATTATCTTCAGTAAACAGTACTGTTTTTACTGAATTTTTGATCAAATACTTTTTACTAAATACTTTTTTACTTTTACTAAATACTAAAAAAAGCACTCACCAGCTGTCCAATTCGGTCCAAGTTGTCCAGGAAGTACTTGACTGATTCACTCTGCACAAAACACAAAACAGAGCCGCCATGTTACACTCAGTTACATCAGACACAACAGTGTAACATTTTGAGACAGTAAGATTTAATTGCATCTGCAGTGGTTATCAAATCACTCTGACAGCTGACAGGGAGTTATATCAATTAAAGAGGAGGTATTTTACTTCTATGGGGCAACATAACAGAACTGCTAACACATATTTACAACAAATTTAAATCACCAAATTTTATGTTTCACTGGTCCTGATAAGTCTTCATAAGTCCAACACGGGGAATCAGCATTTCAGTTTTGTGCAGCTGTGAAAAATATCCACAAAGAGATATTTAGACCTTGGTCATCCATGACTTTAAAGTAAAAGAGAGAGTGCTCCTCCTCTGTCTCTCTCTGCACCATGCGTGTATCGTGCAGCAGCAGCGGGGGAGAGGACTGAGGAGCTGCAGTGACAGAACGAACAGAGGAGCAGATCCACTTTTGTCTAATCATTTAAATTATAAAAATGAAGTGTAATAGACATATAGGATATTGAGATGTGATAATGAGTGGTGACGCATGTGGGGATTTACACTGCACAACTGGAAATATGCTATTGATTCAAGTTAATTTGAAGCATAAAGGGTAATGCATTTAAGCTATAAAAGTATATGATGAAAATGACTTTTATTGATGATTTTTATAACTACATCGACACTTAAAAATGCATCTGCAAAACCATATATATAAATAAAGTGTGAATTGATCAGATAATTGTAAATTATTTCAAAATCTTTTCATTTCTCATCTCGTCTCATTTCCTCCCGGTGGACCCTGTCTCCCATCTCGTTTCGTCATCCCACCCCTACCATGAGAGATCACTAAAATACTGAAACATGCATGGATGACATCTAAAACCTCTTCAGGCATGTTTTTGATGAGGGAACGTTATAACATGTTAAAAAGTAAAAAAAACAAAACAAAAAACAAAAAACTAGATAGATGGACTGAGAATATCATCAGTTCATAATCTTCATAAAACATCTGACCCTTTTGTTTAGATCTGTACAAATATGTTCTGAAATGAGATGCTTCCATTAGTTTATCAGTTCTTCTAGTAGCATAAAAAAAATCTGAACTTTGAACACAACCGTTCATTAAAACATAAGCACTGTGGTGAGATTTTTTGACCCAAAAAACAATATCTTCCTCACATAGAAAGTTTACAGCTGAAATGATGAGAAGAAAAGAGCTTGATGATGGTGTATGGACTTTAAAAACATTTCATTTTCAAATTTTATGCAATGATGACAAACCACAAAGTAACAAAGCTGCCATAGTTGCAAAAACGGTATCAAACTACTTGTACTATAATCAGTTTGTGGATTAAAGTGACATAACACTGAACAAGGACAAAATGACAAAATCAGATTCACATTTGCTCTGGCAGATTCAATAAAAGGAGTTATGTCATGCAAGGCGCATAATACTTTGTATAATAGTTGATATGGTTATGGTCCTATATTGCATATTTCTCATCGTAGTACGGTTGCCGACAAAAAAAAAGTATTGATACCCACACCATAACTGATACTAAAATCAGCATCAAAAGTAGAAAATGAAAGTGACTCTGTATTGAAATAAACACTAAAATCTTTCAGTTAAAATGCTATTGACCTTATTTTGCCCAATTTTGCCTCCAAATGCTCCAAAAAGCACTTTCTTTGTGGTGGCAGAACTTTTAAACTCTTTTAAAAAATGACATAAAAATCACTTTTGATAGAACCAGAACTAGGCCGGCGGCTCAGTGAAAAGGGCCTATTAGATGCAGACAGCACACAAAGAGACAGTGGTCTCATTTTGATAATATATCTGTAGTGAGGCAAAATTATTTTGTTCATCTACATGGAAAAAAAAAATAAATGTATGGAGCCACTTATACACCATTAGTATACAGGCACTTCCCACCACTATCCCACATGCTCCCTCCACACATGCCTGCTCAACATTTTAATGCAGTAGTTTGATAACCTGATTGAGTCCCATATGCTTACATCCACTTTTCTTACTTTGGCAAACTCCAGTAGACATCCAGTCTGCGGCCAATTTAGTGAACGCTGTCCTCATAGCGAGTGGTAATGTGGTTTTAGGAGCAAAACGCAATTGATTACACAGCTCAAGAGGAGTTTAAGACTGCCGGGGTAATCGCATTTCATAGTTTAGGAGAAGCGGAAACCAGTGGCGATTTGGTCTTTAGCTTGTCCTGGTGTTGAGGAAGAAGGGGGAAGATGAGGAGGCCCAGTTGGCAACGGTTAGCTTTGAGGTTAGCGTGGAAAAGCAACTGGCTCCGTGCTGTCAACTTTGAAAATGTCCAAGTACAGATAAGAGGTTCAATGAAGAGGGACTTAAGGAGAAGAAACTGCCAAGAGCAAAAGGGGATTTGAGTAGGCATCCAAAGAACCAGAGCTGGAGAGGTTTTAAAAGGGCTATGGCAAAGAAATAAGCTTATAACACACACAAAAAAAAATGTATACATGATACACAAGGTTCCTGTGGTGTAATTTTATTGATAAGAGAGATCTAAATAATGTTAATTTTCACTTTGCCCTTTGCATCCATGATTCATAGAACCATAGTTACAGACAAAACTTTCATTATAATAGTACTGGCTATAGTATAACCGACTTTTACAATCGAAGTGACTTAAAAATGTATTTATCGATTATCAACAACTTTCAATAAAGTAATTTCTGTCTCTGTATTTGAAAAGTCCAATATGAAATAGTGGATGTTTATGTTCCCACAGTCCAGACGATAAAGAATATCATGTTGGTCCTGTTTACTTTTTTACACAGTGAATACAAATCAGCCCACCAGGTTTTGGGTTAATTGAATAATTCTGGACTTTGTATGTATGTTGTAGGTCAGTGGTCCCCAACCACCGGCCAGTACAAAAACAGTAAATAATTTATCAGTGACCGCATCTTCTCCTACGTAATTTTCGCCTGTCCCTCATGACACATAATAAGCTTGTCTGTAGATATACAATGAAAATCCTGATAGCAAATCTCCACAGAAATCCATTTGATATAACGGTGAGTTTATTATATCTGAGCTAGATCTGCTCTTGTCCTCCGCGATGACGTATCACGTATAACACATCAGACACGTCCCCCAAAACTAGACCCACAAACCAAAAACAGAAGTCTTTGGAGAGCTTTTTGCAAAGGGGAAAAGGCCAAACTGAGGAGCCAGGAGAGGAGCCTACGACCTCCTAGAAAAATTAATTTTTAACAGAATTTAACAGACAACACCAGGAGTCATACTTAAAATATGAGTTTGTCTCTACAGGTAACTCACACGCTGAGTCCGCTCTGTGTAATATGCGGGAAAAAGTGAACGAGGCGATGAAACCTTCAAAACTGCTTTGGCACATGGAGACTAAGCACCCTGGATTAAAAGATAAGCCTTTAGAGTTTTTTAAAGAAAGAAAGAAAGAAACAAGCGCAGGTCCCACTGATTCAGCGGTACAGTGAGTTGTATTTTTATGGACTTAACTTATTTTTGCCATATTTATCTGCCACACGTAGAAGGCCGCGAAAGGTATGTGAAAATAAAACCTACATTATTTCGGTCTGTGGTGCATTTTTCTTTTACGATAGCGACCAGTCACGAGTCAGAGCGCTATAAAAAGGTCGGGGACCACTACTGTAGAGGGCGCTATAGTCACCATTAATAAAAGCCGTACAAGGCAATAAAGGCCCTCGCCAACCATTGCACCCACCGGATCCATGCTACTGCATCACAGCAGTTCACATCACGACAGCCTGCATCAGTATAATATAAGGAAGTTATGTAGGACATTTCAATGGTCTATGACACATTTTTTTCCATCACCCTACATCAGGACCCGTCTCAGTGTATAGATGTTACTACTTCATTCATTACAATGAGACACTTTCTGACATTGTCACGCCCAAATAGTTGGAGATACAGCCATGTTCTCTTGGCTTTTTTTGTTCAGTATCGTGTGGAATATGCATAGCAAATTTCAGTGTAGACCTCCACAAGGCTGGAAAGGGCTACGGGGCAATTGCCAAGCAGCTTGGTGAAAAAAGATCCACTGTTGGAGCAATTATTAGAAAATGGAAGAAGCTAAACATGACTGTCAATCTCCCTCGGACTGGGGCTCCATGCAAGATCTCACCTTGTGGGGTCTCAGTGATCCTAAGAAAGGTGAGGAATCAACCCAGAACTACACGGGAGGAGCTGGTCAATGGCCTGAAAAGAGCTGGGACCACCGTTTCCAAGTTTGCTGTTAGTAATACACGAAGACGTCATGGTTTAAAATCATGCATGGCACGGGAGGTTCCCCTGCTTAAACCAGCTCATGTCCAGGCCCGTCTTAAGTTTGTCAATGACCATTTTGATGATCCAGAGGAGTCATGGGAGAAAGTCATGTGATCAGATGAGACCAAAATAGAACTTTTTGCTCTTAATTCCACTCGCCGTGTTTGGAGAAAGAAGAATAATGAAGACCATCCAAACAACACCATCCCTACTGTGAAGCATGGGGGTGGTAGCATCATGCTTTGGGGGTGTTTTTCTGCACATGTGACAGGACGACTGCACTGTATTAAGAAGAGGATGACCGGGGCCATGTATTGCAAGATTTTGGAGAACAACCTCCTTCCCTCAGTTAGAGCATTGAAGATGGGTCGTGGCTGGGTCTTCCAACATGACAATGACCCGAAGCACAGCCAGGAGAACCAAGGAGTGGCTCCGTAAGAAGCATATCAAGGTTCTGGAGTGGCCTAGTCAGTCTCCAGACCTAAACCCAATAGAAAATCTTTGGAGGGAGCTCAAATTCCGTGTTTCTCCGTGTTTCCAGTGACAGCCCAGAAACCTGACTGATCTAGAGAAGATCTGTGTGGAGGAGTGGGCCAAAATCCCTCCTGCAGTGTGTTCAAACCTTGTGAAAAACTACAGGAAACATTTGACCTCTGTAATGGCAAACAAAGGCTACTGTACCAAATATTAATATGGATTTTCTCAGGCGTTCAAAGACTTATTTGCAGCAGTAACATACAAATAAATTATTTTTTTTAAATCATACAACGTGATTTCCAGAGTTTTTTTTAGATTATGCCTCTCACAGTGGACATGCACCTATGATGAAAATTTCAGACCCCTCCATGATTTCTAAGTGGGAGAACTTGCAAAATCACAGGGTGTTCAAATACTTATTTGCCTCACTGTATATCCTCAATGGCTTTTTTGTTCAAGACGGCAAGAAGGATGTCTGTGCCAAATTTTACGACAAACAAAATGTTTTGGCCCCAGTCAAATTTTCAAGGAGGCGCTGTAGAGAAGTTTTATGTTATCTATATCTATATCTATATCTACACACACACACACACACACACACACACACACACACACACACACACACACACACACACACACACACACACACACACACACACACACACCATTGCATTCAGGTCACATGAGTTACATTGGGTCTGACTCAATTCTACATCAAATTGAGATTGTGTTACTTTTAGATACACACACTAGAGCTTGTTAGATAGCACTTTGAGTTGCATATCATTGCATTCAGCTCACAAATCTGCTTTTCCCAAATTTTAAATAAGTCTAAGATTTTTTTAAAAAATTATTATTATTTTAATATAATTTTGTTGAAAATTCACCATAACCAAAGCCAAAGTCATATTCAAAATGTAACTGATAACATGGGTTTAGTGTGTTTTGGCCAAATTTGTTTGCAATAAAAATAGTGCGAGGAGATGTTAGAAGTTCGGCAGTATGTGCTTTTGTCATTTGTTACATGTTTGATCCAATAAGGTCGACTTCAGGTATTTTTACGTTGATTTTTCTTACGGATTGGCCTTCCATTGGCACTATGAATATCAAAGTTTGAGGTGGTGCTCCCGAGTCATTTTTCATATTCTGTGATCAAACTTAGAGCTCACTGAATTCTAATTTTTGATATCGTTCACTGCCATGTCCATTCTTGTTTACGCCGGGATATTGTCCTTGGCTCAGGCCTAATAATAAGAAACCGATCAGGAACCATGCCCCTCGCCAGTTACTTCATTACTGGCTCAGGTCAATAAGAATAATGCTCAAATATTTAGATATCAAAATATTGATATCGCAGATACTGATAAAACATTTTAGAAGCTGAATAGTGAAATGATTAATTCCGTTTTACACTGTGACATTTTAAATACATTATCAACAAAAAACTGAATATTTACAAATGAAGTGGGATGAAAATCTGAAAGTTTATTTTTTTACATTTTGATTTGATACCACTTATAATTTAAAAACAAAAAACAAAAAGTGTTTTAAAGTCTATATAGTCAAGACAATTTTGACGATCAAAATATGACTATGATGACTTATTATAATTGCGCAGTCACAATTAGCTGATAATTGTTACAGTGCTACCAAGCACCATTTCATTTCTACAGGGGATGAAACAATATCCCAACCCCATAGTAAACACAGAACTCACAATAGGTTCAAGCAAACACTTAGCACGCATTAGTATATATGCTTGAGAGTTATACAAAAAATCTGACTTCCTGCTGGCTCAGGACAAAAGCTAAATGGAGCTGAATGAGTCTTCCTCCCAGTCTGCAGTGAAACTCCCGTCGAACAGGAAACAGCTGTGAGGTATGGCAGGAGAGGAGGCCCAGAGAGGAGCACTTATGAGAAATGGCCTATTTCTTTATTAAAAAGAGAACATGACTTCCTTTTTATAACACTAACAATCATTCATTTTTGAATTGTCCGGTTAGATGTTTCAGATGGAGGAAGTACGTAAAAAATGTGTTCATATTCTGCAAAACAAAGAGGTCATATATTACTATAGCTTTAAACAGGCCTTTGAGCACCTGCACATTGGCATTGCACATTTTTAACAATAATGACTATAAAAAAAACTAAAAAAAACAACCGAAAAACAAGCAAACAAATTTTATAACCGGCTAATATAATAACGCTAATCTAACATGCCAATGTAATCCATGCAATTTGACAGCACAAGTGCTCAGAACAAGTCAGTGGATGATTTATGGACATAAAACTGGATTTCTATCTGATGCAACAATCCTGGGAAAATGTAAATGTACTGATTTCTGAGGCTCAGAGCAAGACAGGATTACAGGAAACAAGTGTGAATGAAACAAAATACATCTCCAGTTACATTTTGATGAGGAACTTTATAACATGGTTGAAGCTACGATCTGTAATCAGACAGATCCAAGCAGGTTTCACATCTGCCATCTACTAGTGAAAAAAAAATTAAAAGAAAAATCTAATCGAAGAATCAAAAATCAGACTTGCAGATGGTAGTTTTAAATTGTTTAACGACACATACTATTAACAAACATAACTAAAGTAGACATGTAGCGACATGCTAATGTATGCATTGTTGTGAATGCAATTTAAGTGAAAAATGCTCATTTGGATTTTTTTGGGTTGTTAATGTAACTGTTAGAGAATATTAAAAGCTCAAAATGGTACCTTTTGCATTTGTCTCATTTAAATAGTTCATGACAACAGACAGAAAGCAGTCTCTAATCAAATACAAGTTGCATGTCATGAAAACAAATGAGTTTAGAGCTACTTTCCACCTGTAAAGGGACCCTAGTTTTGGTGAGACATAACCTCTTGATTTCATGACAGAAACATCTGTCACAAAACTCACACAAAGCTTGAGATCCAGACAAAACGAGGTAAAAGGGCAGCATGAGGACGGGAATTCCCACATTATCCCCAGACACATGTGAGCACGGAGCTGCACAGGGCATAAGATCACTGCTCTACAGGACAAAAGGCACTGGGGCATCCTGGGTAAAATGTAGAGGAGTGCATGAGTGGAGGACGGGGCTCTGAGTGTGAGTAAGGCAAGAGGAATGCAAGTATTCACAGGCTGAATAGAGCAGATTAGAGCCTTTATGACGACTAAGGCCTCTATAGTGTCACTGTGAACCCTGTCTGTGGGAGGACAGGTGTCTGTGTGTGTGTGTCTCTGTGTGTGTGTGTGTGTGTCTGTGTGTCTCTGTGTGTGTGTCTGTGTGTATGTGTAGCCAGACTGACCACTAAGACACATTTTACACTCAACACAACCCAATAACAATGTTCAGACAATATTATAGCTAGCAACAAGCAATGGTGCTTGTAAATGGCTTGGTTAAGGTAAGATACACTTTATTGTCTGGACATTTGTCCTCTGCATTTGACCCACCCTTCAATGCAGATGCAGAATCTCTTATCATTAATTGAAAAGTTACACTACAAAGGTATTACATTTTAATCACTGACATTTATCCTCAATATGCTACCGTAACTCATCTCAAAAACAGCAGCAACATTTCCCATTATAATTTCCACCTCTAAAATGGGCTATTTATTTCATATTTCTTTTTTTTAATTTTTTATTTATTTCATTCATAAATTACAAAAGGCAACAGTGTAGTAGGTTAAACATACACAAAATGAATGCAAGGGAGCAGAAAGAAGAGTACTCTCAAGTTATCTGCCCCCTTTCCCAGAGAGTACTTTAACACTGGTCATCACTTTAAAACATGCAAGTACATTTCATTTATATACAAAACATTAATCCACTGCAAACAATCAACAATCCTCACTTTTACATGCAACAATTTAGCTGATTAAGGGAGTATGAAAAAGAAAACCTTTTATGCATTTCTTAAATGCCAATATTTTTTGGATTCTTTGATTTCTCTGTCAAGACTACTCTATAAATTAACTCCTTTCACAGCAATGTTTGGTTCTGAATCTGAGTTTTTTTGTTTTGTTTTTTTTTTTAACACATCTGTTCCTTTTAGATTGTAGTGACTTATCTCAAAGAGTCTTTGAATATTTACAGGTAATACACTGCACTTTGCTTTATACATTACTTTGAGGATATTTAATTCAACGATATCATGAATTTTCAAAGGTACTCTGCATCCATAGTGGCAGAGTCTGGGTCTTATTATGGCTGAAATATTGACTACCAAACTGGTCATGGTCATGAGCTTCCCATCCAGTACCCCCAAACAGTTTGGAAAGTTCCACCTTTCCCAGAAGCCTTGAGCAATCTCTCTCCAAGTGTCCTCTGTTGGCTTTGGCAAGAACTCCTCCATCATTACAGCAAACACCATGTGGATGGAGTTCTGAACCGTGGAATAGCCAAGGCGATAACTAGACTTATCAGCAAGTCTCAAGAGGCTATATATTGATATAATAATAGTAATAATGATAATAATGATAATAATAGACCTGTCATTGCACAAATTAATACACAAAATCAATTTAAGTATTCTAACTCTAACTTTAATTGCTCAACTTCTATTGCCATAATCAGCTTAAATGTGTTGCAAACTTAATACACATCAACACAAAGTAACATACAAGTTTGAACATACTGATGTTGAGAACAAAAATTGAGTGCAAAATCCCTCAGAGTTGTCTGAAAATGGTGCGAAAATACACAGGCTAGAGTAGCAAGAGCAACTCTGATGCTGCTGGTGTGAACTAATGCTTTTAAATTTACAAGCACATGCAGCTCCAACTATGTTACGTGTCACTGTGGCTCCAGGAATAAATTCCGGGTCACAGGCAGAGAACCAGGTACTGCACAGCCAGAGGCAAAGCCGAAGACAGGTGAAGAAGTCTGGCATGAGATCATGTTGGATCGTGGCTGCTCCCCTGACTGTGACCTTGTCTACCTGTCAGAGGCGGTAGGATCACTGGGGGCGATGGGAAAAGCCTCACTGCTTATAGCCTCGGAACACCCTCTCTGGCTTCTGTGTGTATGTGATGGCTGCCCGCTCGGAGCTACCTGCGAGCTGGTGGACATTGGGACTTTGAACAACACACGCAGACCACTTGCAAACGATCGTTGTGTGGGACACTACTGGGTATTTTTACAACACAGGCCAAGTTTAAAAGCAAATGACCTGAAGGAGTGTTGTGTGTGTTATAGCACATAGAGCTCCCTGGTCTTGGATGTATGTGAGAGAAAGATGAGTCCATCGTGGCATAGTGAGCACTATCCATGCTGATCCGGTCCACACATGGAGTGAGGAGACAACTCACCTGGAGCCACTACACCAGATTATAGTCTTTGTGAACGGCCCAGAGTACAGCCCGGGGAACTGCGGTACCAGGTGGGGGACATTGGTAGCAGGGAACACAGAAGCACGGGGCACTTTAACGTTGTGTTGAGGGGCTATGATGCTCACTCCAACACTTCAACAAAGTTGAATACAGAATACAGACAGCTTGTCTGCCCAATTTTCAGGATTGTATACATGTTTTGTGGATACAAATTTTCTTCTGTGTGTGAAAAGTTTATGGGCCTGATGGAATTAAATGAAAGATTATGGAAATTCTCAGCGCACAGAACACAAGAGAGGCTCTAAATGGCATTAACAGCATTATGTTTTTGCCTGTAAACATTTTCTAGTTAGAATGGGTTACATATAATTGTGATAAATAAGTGTCAGATAACTTGGGCCTACACTTGAATATAGGAACAAAATAGTATTATTTATAAATTTGAGCATTCACAAGGTGAAACAATAATTTTACCAATTTTAGTTTTGATGCTCTCAAAATCACACATTAGGGAGATATTCAGACTCGCTGCTCTGTCACCTGAAAGATGTGCTTAAACTATATGCAATGTTTAAAGGATGTTAAACATGCACAGTAGTGGTAGGCCAGGGCTTTCTAAAAAAGGTGAATTAAAAAATTTGACTTAGGCAAACAAAAAGACTGTTGTGGTAAGACCAAACAGTCCACACAGACATGATCCCTCATTGCACAATAACATACAACTCAGGGTTTCACTGACAAACATTCACTTTAAGATGAAAGAGATTTTTACTTGGCATTTTGTATTTGAGATGCAGCTGATCAGCTGGATCAGAATAATTTGTTTAAAGTTAGGCTTCGTGATTGATCCATTGATTATACCTGTAAAAATACCACGTTTAGACTTGAAGCATGTTGGACCTTCGCTGTTTGCACTGGCTGCTCTGTGTTTCCAACGTGCTAAACAGTGCTCATTATTCACATCTGTTGTTCACTCTTAAACACCCATTTGCCTCATTTGCGTTACGCTTTGCACTGCCCGTGACGCAGCGCTTTAATCGCACTTCAAATACACTTCTATGTAGGGTTAACATAGAAACCTTTTGCACGAGTCGCGTTCAGTGTGTACGTACCTCTGGAGGACCGAACTAAGTCTACATCAGAACTAAACCAGGCTTAAATCAGGGTCAAACCAGGACAAGTGTTAACACACCTCAAGTAAAGTGTTTCAGTCGATCAAACATGACATTAAAATAAATCTTTGTACATGAAGTACATACACGTCTGCCTCACTGAAAGACCTGACCTGGATTCTGTGGAAACTGTCTGCACACAGTGCAGGAGGCCACTTATCTCTAAAGCATGTGAGTCCAAGGTTATAAAGGCTTTTTGAGGTTCTATAAAGGGATCATGTGGTGATTTCATATGCATGTGGTCAAATTCAGATTATTCAGATTATTATTCTTAAGAGTCTCTTTGAGTTAAAAACAATTATGTAAGAATAATGGCATAAAGATGGAACTTTCTACTAACAGAGTTCATACCGTTAGCAGAGATTTGCTTGTCTGAGATCCAGAAAAAGACACTTCCTCAATACTTTATGAGGATGTTTGGTCGCTAATAAATCTCTGAATTCAGATGGGTGTGATTTACAGATGGATTAACAGATCAGAGACATGCAGTCAGTCAGCATCAAAACATATATGTCTGCTTAGAAATAATAAATAGAATAGAATTTACATAAATAAGGGAAAGGGAGGACTGAAAAACATTGCAGATTTCTGCAGAATCAATACGTGAAGCACAAAACTCTTTAATCTGAGATGAGAGAAATGTCATTTCATTAAAAATGATGGGTAACCAATGAGCTTCTTCGTTTCACATAAATCACTGAAACTCCCCCCCCCAAAAAAACAAAACAAAACGATGTTTGGTTCTGATTTGTGACACGATGGAGGGCATAGGGATCAGACAGATTTTTTTTTATAATAGGGCCCTGAAGAGATTGCTCAGTAACTGAAACACGCATCTAAAACCTCTTCAGGCATTTTTTTTTTATGCATTATAACATGGTAGGAAGCTCAAAATTCGATTTTGCATAATACCCGCTCTTTAAGTGTAAAATGCAGGACTACAGTAAAAGCCGAAGTTAAATTTGTCAACTGGATGACACGTAGGAGGAGTGAAGACGTTTCACTGCTCATTCAAGCTGCTTCTTCACTTCTACGGTTTGTCCAGTTGACAGATTTAACTTCAGCTTTTACAATTGATCAGACGTAGACAACTGAGGGATTACACAGACAAAATGCAGCTCTGCACACTTCTACCCCTTGTATCCTCATTGGTCTGTGCGATTGCCCCTTGCCTCCTGTTGAGACTGGGAGGATCCTCCATGTTTATCCCTCCATCAGACAGCGTGTTATCTGGGTGTGGTGGAAACGTGGATAGGCCTGGTGGTAAACAAGGCTGCCTCTGCATATTATGTGCCTGCTCCGGGCTCGTTTTCCCTCTCCCTATCTTTGTTTGGCTGAGTGTCTGCAGTGTGCTGCTGGGGCCTCCCATCCCCCCTCCTGGGCCCGATTCCCTCTCCGTGGCAATGCTCCAGACTAGCAGTGGGAAAGATCTCTGTGGTCTGGGATCTGGGGAACATAGAAACGCAAGCTACAGGGTCTAACTCAGCACTTTTACTTGTGTACACAGGCTTAAGAGTGAAAGAATACGCACTCTCTCAGTTTTTTGTTTTGACAAAGTGAGCAAAACTTAAAGCCCCTGTACCAGATTTTTTCCATGTATTTGAATTATTAACAAGCTCACTGGTTACTAAACAGGACTGAAACGGGACTAAAGCAGGACTGAATCAGGACTGAATCAGGACTAAAGCGGGACTAAATCGGGACTGAATCAGGACTAAAGCAGGACTAAAGCAGGACTCTGCCAGCCTTTTTTCAGGGTCATAGTGAAAAGAAAGGAGCATCAGACTACACCGGACAACCACAGGATTAGACACTTTTGAATGTTATATAAAAGTTAAATAACATTCCAATCCAATATTTGAAGGTAGGCGTTAGAGAAATAATAAACTAGGCCGATACTAAGCCTTTTAAAATTATTTGGATATGATTCTTCAATGTATCTGGGACCCAGTCAAAACAGCAAAACACTGGGTGAATACTGCAGTATATTCAGGCCTAAATGGTAAAATACAGATCTACATACAATAAATCATGGTTAATTGCAATTTAAGCTTGCAATAAAAAAAATGTAATCGCTGCCCAGCTCTATATAAAATACAAAACCTCAAAGATTGTGCCAGGTTTAGTCTACAGAAAATCTCTCTTCATTTTCATTTTCAGCTATGAGCCTATTAAAGAGCAAAACACACATACAATTATGCTTCCTAAAATCCAGATATAGCCCTTATATGGAGTGCCAGGAAGAAGCGGTCTGCCATTTTCACTAAATCCCTTATCAGAGAAACCGGATTATTTAGAACAGGCTCGCTCTGAAACTTTAGACCCATGTTTTGTTGTGTGTTGCTCTGCTCACCACAATCAATACTCAACTGATGGACTCAAGTACCATTAGAAGATGAAAGCAAAAGGTTATGCCACAGCACTCAGTTTGCAAACTGTCGTACTAGCATCTTTCTGTGAATTAACCATCTCTACAATAATTACAATAGATAGCATTTGCATTTAGATAACAGATTTATCAGCTGGTTTCTCTTTGCCCTCTATATTGAGAAAACCCATAAGAGGCTTTTTTTTTTTTTTAAAGATGCATATTCCCGAACCAGAAGGTGGGGCTTGGCACTGCAGCACCTCTAGTTTTGGGATTATGAGAAAGTCTAATCTACATACATATCATTGACACAAACACACACACACACAGAGCTTTTATTCCACTATATGCACCACACTACACCACTGATACTAACAACCCCATTCCTAACTTTTTTGCGTTTCTGTTTAATCCTTTATTTGCAATTAAATAGACTTTTGGGCACTTTTAATCTGTGCCGTCTCCCCTCTTTGTTGTGCACTTGAGTCAGGCATAACTCCATTTTAAAAGGTGATAGTTTTTAGTAAAAGTTTAAATCATGAAAATGTGTTTTAAGGATTCATTGTCAGCAGACACATCATATTACAAAATACAGCTTCCTGAGAGAGTTTCATTGTGATCAATGTGACCAATAGGAAGAGAGGGCAGGCAAAAGTTCATAGTTGTCCCTCGCTATATCACGGTTCATCTTCCACGGTCTCGCTGTTTTGTGGATGTTTTTAGTGCAATTTTGCCTGCTTTTTTAAATTTTTTTTTACAGCGTATTGTGTTCTGCATCCTGATTGGCTAAAGGACTGTAGACCATTGTCAATTGGTCTCCTCTGTGCCGTGTCTAATGTACAGTACAAAATGTGTTCAGACAAATTTGCATGAATGTTCGACACTACAGTGGAGTGGTGCCAGCACGAAGAGGCACAGTCAGAGAAACTGTGAAATACGCCTGAGTCACAATAAATTAATTAACCAAGAGAGAAATGTGAGAAAATGTTGCCTGTCTGAGAAAAGTGTGTAAAGTGTGTGGGGAGGCGTTTTACAGCTGCAAAACATATATAATCATTGTAAAAAAATAAAGCTGACTACTTCACGGGTTATTTCAAGAACGTAACCCCTGCAATAAACGAAGGACCACTGTATAGCAAAATTAAAAAGAAAAACTCAACATTGCCCATCTGGAGACATGAGCAGATCGTAACCGGGTCGACATCTCGGTTTTATATAGGGCTGTGAAATCAAGACAGTTTTAATCAGGATAAAGTATCACTAATTTCTAATCGTCAATGGTCAGTTGGGGGACTTTTTAATTGACAACTGACTACAGTCGATCCTCAGTCAGTAAAATCAGTGGTGTTGAGCCGATTTCAGATTTTGGAAGAAGAAATTTAACTTTTTACGTTTTAAATGGCAACAATTAAATATTATTATATTGTTTATGTTCAAAAAATATATATTGATTTATTTTTAAGGCAAAAACTGTCATGTATTTTTTTTACCCAGGCCTAAATTTATATCATCATATTGCCCAGTCCGGCTTTCTGTTGCACCCAACCACAAAGTGTCTTGCCCAGAGACACAACAACATGCTTGGCCCATTTAAGTATTCTGATCCAGCTATGAGGGTTTAGAAATGAGAAATTCTTGTTCGACTAACGAAATGACATGTCCTGCCAGTCAATGAGACAACTAAGAATGGGGTTGTGACAAAGGCTCTCAAAACTATTATGCATCTCTTTGTATCTGACCCAAACTGTACTACACCTGCAGGGGAGTTCATGCAAAAATGAAAAATTGTGCAGAAAAAAGTACTAGGAAACAATGAATTTATATAAAGGCTGTGAATCAGGAGTTTAATCTGTATTTTTTACATATAAATACTAAAAAACTAATCTCCAGCTACCTCACTCCCTCACTAACACCTTTCTGCTGCTGCCCCTTAAAAAATCCCTATAATTTAATCTTTCATTGACTAATAAACCACTGAATGATTCATCGATTAAACAACTAAAGGCCTACTGCCATATGCCTAAAACTTCTTTCCTTTGTTTAAAATAGTGTTTCTCTACTGCCCCATATCTTATTCCGCTGCAGCTTTCTGCCTTTATCACCGCGATAGACCTGCACTCACACTGAAAGGCCCTGTATCTGCGCGCACACGTCACAGATACACGGAGAGGCCAGGGGTCAGGTTTAAACTCTGCACACACATCCACTGCTGCCTCACTTCCCCTAACGGCCAAATAAAACAGCTGCCTCAGCCAATATACAGGGGACACAGATTTGCGGCTGATGGTAACTGACTCAGGGCTTAAACCGAACCAAATGTTTGCTGATCACTTTGCCTGACAGCCAAGAACGGTTAGCCGCTAATACAAACATGTCTGCAGAGAACAAGCAGATGTTTACAGGATAACGGTGATGGCTGCTGTCAGGCTGTATTTAATATTTGGGTTTATGTTAATACTATGTTCACAACAGTTAGGCCGGTCCCTGTGATTATTATATTGACTTACCATTTGCACTTTTTTTTTTTGTCATTTTTTGAAAGGGTTTTTAAAAATCAAAAACACGCCTGAAGAGGTTTTTAGACGTGATCCATGCATGTTTGAGTATTTTAGCTATCTCCTCGGGGCCCTGTTTGAACCCCCTCCTTACAGTCAGCGGCAAGATTCCGTGAAATGTTCAGCCCATAAGCCTACGTCATCCGTGCTCCCACGCGACAATTCTCCATAAAAGTATGCAAAAGTGTGATACAAAACTCTACAGAACAACTTGCGAAATCTCAGGCAATGTGCAGTAGTTTTATAAGTGGAATGAACTCTGATTGTGTTGTGATAGCGGTCTAAAAAGGGGAGTGACTTGCTGCGAGGAGCAAAGGGAGGGGAGGACTCAAGGGAGAATTTATAAAACATGATAATATGTTGCTTTGGCGAAACAATAGAAGTCAACATGGTGATCTAAACATGTTAATACCCCATAAAATACCCCTTCTTGAACTGCAAAAAGAATGAATCCCTATGCATCTGTGTGTAGCCGTACTCACTAGTTGGAACTCGGAGCGTCTGGAGTAGGCTTCCTGTATCCCGGTGTCGGCCCATAGCGCGCTCAGAGCCATCACGTACAGCTGGAACTCTCCGGGCTCCACCCCCGTCGTGCCCACTCGGCCTTCCCACGACATCACCAGCATGCCCTGCTTCTCGTTCTCGCAGCTCTGCCAACTGATGCCCAGCTTGTCGCGGGCGTCCACCAGCACCCGCATGCCCTGGGGAGAGAGACACGAAGGGAGCCGGGCGCAGGAATGTTAGCATATGCTTCAGGTTTCACAGTTTGTTTTACCATAACAAAGTCTACTGGAATCTCTGGCTTTGTCAAAAATGATGGTCGTCAGATTGGAGGGTTCAGCTAGTGTAGTACAGATTTAAAGTGGAGCTAAGCACTAAATCTACTTTTTTTTGCTACTAAACTGTGAATACGGTGTTTGATTAGTATCGTCTATTGTTTGTCCTTTTTTAGCCAGTATTCAAACTGGCTAAATTTGCAGTTTCGTGGTCAAAAATTTATAAAAATGTACAAAAATTTATGACGTCACACAATCCATCCATGTATATCCATCCAATGTATTATTTCCAACATCTTCACCGCAAAGGCAGAACCATCAGCCTATTCATCTCTCCATCTCTATCTTCTCCTCTTCATCACCCACACCTGCTTCTAGGGATGGGCCGATATGGAGTTGGCCTTGATACGGATACTTAGCTTTTAAATCCGTAACAAGGCCCACAAAAAGAATCTTAAGTATTTATCTTTGAAGTACAGATCACAAATTAACTTTTCACTGTCACGGTTAAAAAAAATTCTGCCGCTCCTCTAGCGAGTAACGTATAAAGTCTGTACACCCGTCTGCTCAAGACTCGAGCTCTCTGACTGAAGGGATGCACTAGCTTTTAGCTTTAGCACAGACACAGCTTTTCTTTAAGGTGCAGAGGTCCTCTCTCTGATACATATTTTACTAAGTTCAGCGCACTAAAATCTAAGTGAAGGTATCAAAGAGGCAACGCAAATGTCTTTTCTGTCATTATTAGCATGTTTAAGAGCCTCCTCAGTCTGCATTTAAGTGTTAATGTTAGCGCTAACCCAAGATGTCCTCATTCTGGAACATGCAGAATTGGATTTAATCTGTGATTTCGTGTGAGTACTCGCTGATACAGATACCTGAAAAATATGCAGTATCGGAGCTTTTGTTCATAAAAATAATAACAAAATATTTTTATCTGGGATATAAAATAATTTGTTACATGTTTGTCTAAACATATAGCCATATACCGCTCAAAAGTCTGTCCTTAGTGCACCAGTTGTCTTTCTGAACATGATATATATATATATATATATATATATATATATATATATATATATATATTCATATATCAGTATCAGACGATATGGATACTGGAACCAATATATATCACGCATAATTTCCCCTCTCCCAACTCAGTTCTACCAGTTAGCTAACCTGTTAGCTAACCTGTGCATAGCCACCAATGAAAAGTAGCAGTGGAGTGGCATAACTTGGTTGGGGTGGAGGCATATATCGCCCCTCCCTACCTGCATTTATACTTTGCTGAAGTAGATGTACAAAGCCTTCATCTCCTTCCAGTGCACTGCTAACCACTGTACACTTTTAATTATTCACTAAGCCTCATTCATTGGTCTGTGTCTGTTAAAGTTGAAATGAACCTATGTTCCTTGATAACCCACAAACATGCGTATTCAACAGACTTTATGTAAGTTTTCTGGGGTAAATCTTTAGTGTAGCATGTTAGCCAACACCATAGACCGCTGTGAGCTCTTGTAAACACTGAGGGCTTTGGAGCACGGCTTTGGAGCGGGACTTATGGGCCTGTTTGAAGGGAAACATGTGGAGTGATCACTCTGGGAGGTCGGATTCTCACTGATTAGACAAACCAACACCAGGCACAGCTGTCTCTCTATATTTTGTTATTTCTTGTTATTAACTCTTAACATCTGGTCAACAGTGGAAGTGACTGAAGTTTTACATGTTAGCGTCTGCTACTTCTTGAACATTTTGCTCAGTATTAGGTCTGAATGATTTTGCCAGTTCTGTTTATTCAAATTACAGTTTTGAGTCTATTGCGATTAATCTTGTAGTGTTTTTGTCACTGCAGTGCGCTGACGGTATCTGATGATCCTGGATACCTGGATGATACCTGGATGACTGAGGGATTACACAGACAACAATGTAAAGACTTTTTCCCTCATATAATCAAAATTATTTTTGATTCAATTTAATTTGTTAAACACAAAAAAATAGTAATTTAAGCCATTTCTTTTGTCAAAAGTATCATGTATCAGAACAGGTATAAGACCTCATGGTAGTATAAAAGTACAATTATTTATGGTGGAAAATTACATTCTATTGAGAGGAGAGTTAAAGAGGCAATTTTTGTTCGGAAAGACAATCCATCTTTGAACAGAAATGAGGGCACTTAGACATAATTCATCTCCCATTTATAACAACTCCCCAGATAAGCAAAACAAGACTGATAGCTAGAATGCTAATAAGTGTGAGATCACCTGTACGATTATGCAAAATATGTCTCAGTACTGAACTAAAATAATTAATAATGACTTGAAAATGAAAACAAACATAGCTCAAGTCCATTGGGACATTTCACATTTGTCTTTGTAAACTTCTAAGTAGCTTGCTCAACAAACACACGAGAACTAGTCACTTCGCTCGTCAGCATTCCTTTGTGCTTCAGATCACATAAAATGACTGTCAGCGTTAGTCAAAGCCGTCGTCATTGAAAACACAACAGATCGCTCCAGACTGTTTTATAAAGACTCCAGTGGCCATAATCCACCACACGTACACGGTTCATGAGTGTACTCCTGGAGCTGTACTCAACTGGCTCTGAGTCACAACAAATCATAACACTCTTACACAACATATCGATGCATCACTCTGCGTGCTTCCTATTCCAGTGTTGCTGTCTGCTCGTCTTCCTGTACATGCGCCTGGTAGTTCTCATACTAGGGCTGTAAACGTTTTTATCAGTTGAGTTAGCAGGAGATATGGGAATGAATGCTGATTTTGCTTAGCGATGGACCGATATAGACTTTTGGAGATATCTGATGTTTAGCCCGCTGTGATCGATAACTGATATTTGCCTTTTAATACGGCCCATATTGCGCGATTTTCTGATCTATGTTATAAACTTGCCTGAATTTGTGTTTCGTTTCAGTCACATGTTAAACACACACATCCTGCATGTTTAAGATGAGTTCCTTTCTCATATGGACAACACTTTTCGGGAAGTGCTCCACTGGGTTTTTATGCCATAGACATCTTCACTAGAATCATTTGGATGATTTCAGCTCTGGAATTTCCGATCTCTACTGATCTAAAAGGTGATAGATAGCTGTTAACTTGAAAACTACAGCTTCATGACATCACAATGTGGAATAGAGGACTTTGAGTGTCTGGGATGTGGACAGACTAATAATGCAGGGTTACTCAAACATGTGATTGAAAAAAAAAAAAAACAACAACTCCAGGTATGTTTTTGAGGAAGTAACAACATTCTAGCACGGCTTAAAGCTCACAAAAGTCAATACTGCATAATATAGAACTTTTAAAATCCATAGCAAGGCCCACAAAATTATCTTATGGTGATGTAAAGATCACAAATTTACTTTTTTTTTTTGTTATTTTTACAAAAGTGAAAGCTTTTTTTTACTGTGATCTTTGTTACATATTTGTGTAAAAATACAGCCATATAATGCTTTTCTACTGCCATTGGTTTGATAATAGGCATTTGGCAAAGTTATAGGTTTTAATGTGATTATAAAGCTTTATTTAATTTATTTTTTATTTTTTTAAAGTAAACAGAAGAAGAGAAAAAAACAAAACAAAAACATAAGTCAGTAAAGAGCTGCAGGGAGAGCTCTATCACTGAAAGTAAACTAGTTCTGCTTTAAAACATAAATTGCAAATGCAATCGCAACGCTTAACAGAAAAAACACAATTTGATATTTTCCCCAAATTGTTCAAACCTACTGTGATAAGAAGTCACCTTTTTGGCAAACTTTGAATTGCTTGGTTTTTGTCCGTAGTCAATAAAGTGGTCGTACTGTGATTTGTCAGGTTTTTGTACTGAATGTCCTTCCTGTTGCAATCAGCCACATACTGGGACTCGAGAGCACTATGTGGGGAAAATGTTCTGCCCACTTAAGGCATGACAAACAAGGGTGAAAATAGGACATTCTGAGCTGGTCTGATTACTTACTTGAAGTGTTTTGTATGGCACATCGGAAACTTCTGTTCCTTTACTTCAGAAGGTTTCGTTTCATAAAACTGGTCACATACAACAGAAAAGGTATCACTATCAATATTAATCAATGTTTATTTGATGCATTTAAAACATTTTGCAGAATCGTAAGTTTTAAACATGCTTTTTGGACTTAATTTTTCAAAAAATCTACGGGAAAAATCTACTTCTGGAACTGGACGATGATGATGATTTATATTCTTGCTTTTATTTGACTTTAAGGGTTTTATTGTTTTGGGATGTAGTAAGATCAAACTTTGCATTTATACCTTATAGAGTTGTCTTTTTTGTCTCTGTGCAGCACCTTGGAAACTGTTTTGTTGGTTATATAATTAAAGTGGATTTGGAATTGAAAGTAAATATATAATGAAAGTGAATTAACCACTCCAAAAGAGCCACCCTTTGCTTGAGAGAGAATCTACAATATAAACAGAAAATAAGAAATAGCTAAAAAGAAAAAATGTGTCCAAACTTTTGACTGGTGGTATATAGAACTGCCATTCTACCTTGAGAATGCCAGATGCCCGAAGCCACGCAGGGTTGGACTGGGAAGGGAGACACGGAAGAAGCTCTGTGGTTTACCGTTGTTGTGTCCTTGTGCAAGACACTTCACACAACTAGCCAACTTGATATAAGTTGACAAATGAGTTTGTGAGAGTGAATGCAAAACAACAGATGGAAACTACAATCTGACACATGTTTATACCATGTATCTCATGTGTGCTCAATAACATGTTCTGTACCGACCAAATGGACACATTATTAAAAACTTAAACCTTTTGACATTTTACATGAATTATTTCTGTGTTAAATTATTATTATTATTGTGTTGCAAAAATGCCTGGTTAAAAACAATACAGCCAGTGTCAATTGAGGCTGCAAAATGAATTGTAAATCGAATCAAAATTGCAATTTGAATGCATGCAAAGTCTGCAAGTTTTAAAGTAAAGTTTATTACCTATACAAACAAGAAAATAGAGCGGGGAAAAAAACAAACAAACAAACATAAAAAAACAACAACAATGAAATCAATTAATCCAATTTTAAGTTCCTATTGATTTGTCTGGAAGAAAATTGATTTAATTTCCCCCACACTGATCACTTTTCAATATAATAAATAGCTGTAACATCACAATCCAGTCCAGATCTTTTTTGTTTTGACAATTTTCTGTAGTTAACAAAACATTTTAGTGAAGAGTTTTATTCTGCATTGTTGTGAAATGTGATTCTTATATTAGTTTGTCAGTTCATATTTCAGTCTTTTCAATTCTCCTGGATGCTTTTAAAATGTGAACTTCTATTTATAAAACATAAGTTGCAAATCTAATCACAGTTACAATGTTTGTCAGAAATATCACAATTCGCTATTCTTCCAAAATGGCGCAGCCCTAGTTAGAATTCCACTTTTATCTTTGTGAGCACATATTTTCATGGCCCTATTATTGTATGTCTGTGTCTTGTATAGTCTGGCAGAGGCAGGCTGTCTTGGTGGAGCTGCTGCCTGCACTGGTGTATGCAGAGCAGCTTTATCGGTCCTGTCGGGCTGTGGGCACTCAGCCGGATGTGCTCATCCCTCAGGAATAGTCTGATATTGTTAGCTGGTGAAGGAGGCCCAGCCACGGCACAAAACAAAGACGCACCAAACACACTGGGACAGAAATATGCCCTGTGTCAACAAGCAGCTCTGTGTCTGAGCCTCACAAGTGGCATCAACAAGAAAACAATCATTTCAATTTAGTTATCAAGCATAACATGACATTATCGTACTTTCCTTTTTACACCGATTTTGAATTGTCTTTTTCTTTGACTTAAACAGCTTAGCAGTCAAATACTATACTGTATTACTAGGCCTTTTCTATAAGCCTCAGCTGTCGACTGCCAGTGTTCCAATCCACATAAATGGACATATAAGGCCGACTATAGTATCGTGGTTATGAAACTTTTCGCACCTGCTGATTGGTGGTTTTCAGACTCTATAACGTGATGATGTCATACTTTCTCATATTGATTAAATTGTACTTTGTCCTAAACAAAAGGTTAAAAAAAAAAAATCCTGCTCATTTCTGTCAGTGACTACACCCAAGAATTCACTGTATTGCAACAAAAACATGCATTTTATCATTATTAATTTTAGCTGACCTCCATTTGTGTTAAAGAGGGGGCATTTTATTGAATTGCTAACACACAAAATATTTAGATCACCGTGCTACCTTTTACTGTTTTGAAAATGCTACCGGAAACAACACATTAATGTCTGAGTCTGCCCTCCCATTGCTCTCCGTGCAAAGTCACTCCACCTTCAAAGCGCTGCCACAACACAATCAGTGTGTGTGCCGCTAATTAAACTACAGTAACTATCGCATCATCGTCATCGCACATGATGTTGGCTTGTGGGCTGAGCACTGGACAGAATATTACCACTAACAAGTGAGGAGAGTTTGAATAGGACACAGGCGAGATTGCTAAATACTCAAACAGGCATGGATGACATCTATTTTGTGCTTACTTCAGGGTTGACTAGGCCTGTCAGGATAACAAAATTTGAAGTACAATATATTGCTGAAAAAAAATATACACAATAAACGATAATACTGAAACTGATTTATGCTGTCGACACAATAACCCTAACCACGAACGGTGATAAATAGCAGAATGAAACGCTTAAGTAATCTAATTGTAGAACAGAAAAATCACAAAAAGTTCCCCAAAAGTACAAAGAAAAAGTACAAACGATAAATACTGACCCCAAAAACGATTGTTCCATCTGTCATGTATTGAAGGATGAGTCGCTATAGTATTTACTGTGACAGGCTTAGGGTTGTCACCTTTTGTTGTTAATTTAACTGCTTTTGTATGTGACACTTGGTTGCTATGCCGACAACTTACTGCTATTTGCTATTGCTATTGTCAGTTACAGGTCAGTTAGGAGAGCGGCTCTGCTGAACTGAGACCACTGTTGTTTTGTGCTTGTTTCGGTGAGGGTTATGGCCCTTGTGTTCAGAAAATAAACAACAAGAAGAACTTTGGCGTGTTTCCTTACACCAGAATGATACAATAATATTGGCTGATCGTTGTGATGTCACTTGAAACTCAGCAATAAATCTTTGCGGATCTATACCAGCTATGTTTTGAAAAGGTTACAATAGGCCCGAGTGTGGATTACATCATGAAAGTGAATAATGAATTGGTTCTGTAACACCAGCTACTCTACCACCGGAGCCACAGCCACCCCAGACCACTCTTTCTCATAACACAGGCTTGTCCAAAGTCAAAGTCAAGATCTGGATAAGGACAGCATCAGCTTAACATAAATAAAACACATGGAATAAGCCCACGTTTATGCAACTGCCTACGCCTGGCTTGAACTTGACAATAAGCAGCAGCCATCAATGGTTAACAAAAATGTAAGCCAAAGTTATCAAGCCAATCAGTTACAGTCCTGTAGATATGGAGTCTTAATTGCAAAACGGTTCCACAGTAAAACATAATAGCCCAATAAAAGTATAACATAGGGGTAACTGATCTGATCTGTTAATACACACTTGATAAACACTTAACCCAGGGGTGTGCAAACTTTTCTCATTAAGGGCCACATATACAAACACAGACAAAGCTGAGGGCCGATTGAGGGCCACAGACTGGTCACCAATCAGAATCAGAAGGCTATTGTTACCATTGTAAGTGAACACAGCTCACAAACTGGGAACTTTCTTTGGCGATAAAGTGCAACATAAAAACACGAGTAAGTACAAATAAGGGCATGCATGACATCAAATCACCAGGGCAACCATACGTCAATACAGTGAATACTTCAAATCTACGTTATTACTACAAGTTAGACTGAACCACTAGACCTTTTGTCATACTTACATCCTCAATGGGACACATAAAATATCTGATATGGTCTTGTTAAAGTAGATTTTCAGAAATGAACAGTAAAAAGTGATGTTTAAGGTTCACCTGGAAGCTTGAGGGCCCAGAAAAATTGGTCTGAGAGCCACATTTGGCCCCGGGGCCGTAGTTTGGGCATGCCTGACTTAACCCTATTTCAATATAAATGTAAATAATGTGCCATTAGTTGCTACCAAGTTTCTAGTTTTGTTTTTTTGTTTGTTTTTACCATAAACACAGAGATTTTTGTGTTACTTTGATTTTCTTCTTAGGAAATGGTTCAAGTAGCTCTGATCAAACTCACAGTCTCCATAACTAAACATACGTGGGCCTGCACCGTCACACTTACCTTGAGTATATTGTCATAAATAGTGTCCCGGAAATCCAGTAGTGCCTTTTGGTCAAACTCTTGTCCGTTTATGATCCTCATTTGTTTGAGAAAAGTCGACTTTCCGCTCTCCCCAGCCCCCAGCAGCAGAATCTTGACAAGCCGCCGCACAGCTCTCCTCTCCCGGGCGAGCATGGCGTCTATCTCCCGGCTCCTCCGCTTCGCCTCGCGCTCCCTCTTGGCCGCGTCCCTCTCCCGGCTCCTGTCTTTGCTGCTGCCGGGCTCTTGGCTCGCCTCGGCCGGGAGCAGGCAGCGGCTCAGACTGCGGACCACTCCCGACATGACGAGGCGAGACGTTGGGGAAAACCGTTAGAAAAAAGTTTAGTTCATTCTGCCGCGTTTATATCAACCGAAATCCACGCGTCGTTTCGCCTCAAAACACCTGTAATAAACCAAACAAAACTACATTTAGCCCGGTTAGCTTATCTCCCGGGAGTCCATCTTTGTTTGACCGCGCCAGGAACAATATCCCCCCGGAGAGATGAGACAACACTGTGGAAAAGTTTCAGGCGGAGTTTTCGGGCAGGTCTTCCGAAGAAAAATCCAGTAAAGTTCATGAAAATACAGCTGTAGGTAGCAGCGCACCATGAAAGTAAACGTAGCCTGGAGCAAAGCCCGAGGAAGTCCGACCGACGCGGACCGTGTGTGTGACCGAGGAAGGTACGCAGCCAGCGGGGTTGGGAAGCCAGACATGAGCCGGGCAGACAGCAGCTCCTCCGGGCGGTGATAGAGGAGAGAGCACCGGGGGACAGGGACACAGCGCGGCCGCTAGGGGGAGCGCTCAGGCTGCAAGTAGTGAGTTTCACACCATGTAAAATACAGGGTGGCCCAAAAGTCACTGACATTTGAAAAAAATGCATAACTCTTTTGTTTCTAAATATTTTTCTTTCATTTTTTCAGAGAATTTAGAACTACTCTTCCGACATTAATATGAAGCAAATATAGCACAGAGGAATAAACCCTCATTGTACAGTTGTACTTTGAGTCACATGTTTCAAATTCAGAAACACAGCTGTGTTACCGTCGACATTTTAATACCAGAGATGCCCCAAGTGTAAATGCCATTAAAGGAATAATAAGTCGTTTTAAAGACAGGGGGCAGTATGTGATCTCTCGAGACCTGACTAGTCCCGATTTCTTCCTGTGGGGCTATCTTAAAGAAAAGGTGTTTGTGACAGACAATAAACTACTTAAAATGTAATATTGAGGATCAAATAAGAGCCATAAACCCAGAAACACTTTCAAATGTTATGCAAAGTGTGTTGGATCAGGTTATTCAGTGCCAAACCGAAAATGGTGGACACTTAAACAACATTATTCAGTTCCAAGTGTAAGTGAACAATTATAACCGTATATATTGCCAAAAATCTTGGAAGGTTCAGTTTATCTACTGCTAAAATTTGGTGAGTATAACTTAAGAATTATAGGAGCTACTGAAGATTTAAAAGTATCACTGACTTTTGCCTGTAGCATTCAGTTTGCTTTTTAAATTTAGATAAATGTTGGATGACTTTTTTTTTTTTTTTTTGCTTAATTGTTTCAAGATAGGCTAGTTTAAAAAAAAAAAAGAAAACACATTTTAATTCTGCTTGAGTAAATGTATGTAGCCTGTGCTGTTTAAATCGGAGCTGAATCTGGGTGCCTTAAATTGCATTTAGACGACACATCTTGCCAATCTTGACAGCAAATAAGTTCTATAGGGATATATACACTCACCTAAAGGATTATTACGAACACCTGTTCAATTTCTCCTTAATGCAATTATTTAATAAATCAATCACATAGCAGTTGCTTCAATGCATTTAGGGGTGTGGTCCTGGTCAAGACAATCTCCTGAACTCCAAACTGAATGTCAGAATGGGAAAGAAAGGTCATTTAAGCAATTTTGAGCGTAGCATGGTTGTTGGTTTCAGACGGGCCGGTCTGAGTATTTCACAATCTGCTCAGTTACTGCGATTTTCACGCACAACCATTTCTAGGGTTTACAAAGAATGGTGTGAAAAGGGGAAAAATATCCAGTATGCGGCAGTCCTGTGGGCGAAAATGCCTTGTTGATGCTAAAGGTCAGAGGAGAATGAGCCGAGTGATTCAAGCTGATAGAAGAGCAACATTGACTGAAATAACCACTCGTTACAACCGAGGAATGCAGCAAAGCATTTGTGAAGCCACAACAAGCACAACCTTGAGGCGGATGGGCTACAACAGCAGAAGACCCCACCGGGTACCACTCATCTCCACCACAAATAGGAAAAAGAGGCTACAATTTGCACAAGCTCACCAAAATTGGACAGTTGAAGACTGGAAAAATGTTGCCTGGTCTGATGAGTCTCGATTTCTTTTGAGACATTCAAATGGTAGAGTCAGAATTTGGCGTAAACAGAATGAGAACATGGATCCATCATGCCTTGTTACCACTGTGCAGGCTGGTGGTGGTGGTGTAATGGTGTGGGGGATGTTTTCTTGGCACACTTTAGGTCCCTTAGTGCCAATTGGGCATCGTTTAAATGCCAAGGGCTACCTGAACATTGTTTCTGACCATGTCCGTCCCTTCATGACCACCATGTACCCATCCTCTGATGGCTACTTCCAGCAGGATAATGCACCATGTCATAAAGCTCGAATCATTTCAAATTGGTTTCTTGAACATGACAGTGAGTTCACTGTACTACAATGGCTACCACAGCCACCAGGTCTCAACTCGATAGAGCATCTTTGGGATGTGGTGGAACAGGAGCTTCGTGCCCTGGATGTGCATCCCACAAATCTCCATCAACTGCAAGATGCTCCTATCAATATGGGCCAACATTTCTAAAGAATGCTTTCAGCACCTTGTTGAATCAATGCCACGTAGAATTAAGGCAGTTCTGAAGGCGAAAGGGGGTCAAACACCGTATTAGTGTGGTGTTCCTAATAATCCTTCAGGTGAGTGTACAAAGCTGTTTTAAAGCCTCCAAGAGAATCTGTGCATTGTTGACTTGTTGGTGCACATGAACACTGAACATTTTGCACAAATCAAACTACTTTATATCAAATTTTAGTATCGTAACTGTCCCCAAATTCTCCATTGAAATGAATGGGATTCATGCTTAATCAGATATGCCTCCACAAAGAAAACATGGTTTAGGCAAAGGCATTTAATAAAAGTGGGTAGGGCGGGATAAGGTCAGTGTGGACAGGTCATGCCTCATGTGAAAGCTCAGAATCTGTACAAAATTCACTCACTGATTCGTGATTGACTGCAGGTGCTGGAGTTTAGGTTGTGGTGATTCAGATCAGAGAGAAGTTTAAATTCCAAGCATGTCTTATACATTGCCTCTACAGGTCGACAGAGAATCAAGTCTCATTACAACTACCTGACTAAGAGGCAGGTATCTGGTATGTTATGTGCACTGACCTTTATACATGACTAAACATTTCAAAAGAAAACGCAATAAGCGTCGAGTACACACATTTCACTGGAACTTTGTCACTCCCATTCCCGCAGTCACTCCCATTCCACTTGACTCAAAGCCAGATCAAAGTTTTTCCACATAACAGTACCCAAGCATTCACACATTCACACAGCTCCTCAGCAAGTTTAAACCAACATACTGTCACTCTCGCCTCTGATTCACATGACTGCAGTTTTTTTCAATCCTCCTGACACGCTTGTCTGTTGAAAATGTGCAAAACAGCTCACGCAAAATCCGAAACACAACTTTTGTTTACCTAAAAAAATATCTCAGTAAAGTGCAGTTTTACATTTCAAAACTGATCAATCATCTCCCAAAACCCTTCAAATCTCTTAAACTTTGGTCATGTGTTTTTCTGTGCTCTTTCATATATTTTGCAACTCAGAAGCCTTCATTCTGCTCTGAGTGACCACAGAAAATCACTGGTTTAGTGCAGTCTGGGCTGGAAAAGCTGTCTTTTTGTCAGTATTTTATCATGTGCAAAAATTATAATAATTAGAAATGCATGTACACATCATCAATTGCCGAATAGATTTTTCAATATTTGTTAAAAAAAAATATATGCTGAGGAAAACAGAAAGATGTTGGAATAGCAAATACATCAGTGATTTTGTAATGCATGTGTTCTTTACATAAGACCTTTGCATCTCACTGGACATATACTGCATGTGGGATGTCTCTGTTCCCTGTTTGATTCATGTGTAAAATCTTTTGCTGTTAGATTTTAGGTGCTCACAAATTGTAGTTTTTTGCTGTCCTGTTTGAATTTGTATATTGAAAGTAATACAGTTTGGGCCAGCGTCTTTTACCACATGAGAAAAGACCTGTAGTATTGAAAGAACAAGCTGTATTCATCGATCATGTATTATTCTGAATGAGAGCTTTGTCAGATGTTCTGAGACAGAGCCTGAGAACTGTGCGAACTCATGAGAAATGCTCCAAATGTTCTGGCCCCCCGTGCCCCTGTTCAGATACCTGTTTCAATCAAAAGATCAAAAGTGTCAAAAACACAGCAGACACAGACCCAGGCAAGTGCTGTAAAACAACTCAACTTTCTGACTTAATGCTGTCAAATGTGACAAAATCAAACGTAAACATAACATTTAGTTGAGCTCTGGCTGCACAGGTGGGACAGTTGTGTAGAGAATTGCAAATGATTGACAGGCTCACAGCAGAGCTCCGTCTACTGTATGTGCATGATGGACACGTCTGAAGAACATCACAGGGCCTCCAGCTATAAGTCTGGATGTTCCACAGACGTGTATGAATGCCACAATAGCCGTTACAGGACCTTAGATGTTTCACAGACGTGTCCCAATACCAGGGAGAGGAACCTGGATGTTTTTCAAAGTCCTCGAGAACTTACAGAGAAATCTGAACAACATCTAGGGTTTTCTAGGTAAATGATAGACATGTCTGAAGAACATCCAGTGTTCTCTGCCTGCTACTGGGACAAGTCTGAGGAACATCTAAGGCTCTCTCAGAAGTGATTATGATTATTGCACTGTATTATATGAACATTTGTTAGACTATACCTTCTTAATGTTAAAATGTCATTAAAAACAAATGTGTCACTATCAAGTCAAAATAGAGAGTAATTTTACATTAAAAATCTATTATGGTACTGGGTATTATTATGGTACAAGGTATTATCCCACCTTAATACTCACTTTTTCATGCACTGTGTTTTTGTTTGTTTTTTTTGTTGTTGTTTTTTTGTTGTTGTTTTTTTTGGACAATTTCCATAAAAAAACTAAAAAAAACTTGATTATGTACTACAAATGACACATGAAGTTCATAATTTCATCTTTGGGAAAAATTGGGCATTAATGGATTAAACCAACTGGATTTCGCCAATGAAACTGGCAACCCAAATGCTAGACTCATGAGGCTCATTCTGCTTTTGAACATCATGTCCAATGTTTCTGTAATTAAGAATAAATCAACATTACAACTGTTACCAGTAAGAGCTCTATTTGATTTGATGTTCACAGTGTGTCTGGGGACACAAATGTTTATGGGATTTAAAATCTAGATCTTATAGTTCTTATTTAAAGTACCTTTTTAAAGGAGCATTATGTAACTTTTCTGGTGAAGGTTTCACCACCTGCTCATATCGAGATGTTATTGCTTTGCAATGTTCTACAGTATGGCATTACACTTATATCTATCTTCATGGAGACAGATGGCAGGTGATAGAAATAAAGGTCAATTTTTGGGTAAAAAGGAAAATAACAAAGGTGAGAACAAGCTGGTGCTACCAATAAAAACAACTGATAAATATTTATTATTATTAAAACCACATGAAATAAGATGGAAGCCCGAGATAGAATACATTAGTGTGTTAAAAAGAGCTAAGGTTAAAACGGACAATCTGTTAAAGGGCTAAAAAACAAACAAAACAATAAAATGTCCATGTGTCACTCCAGTGGGCTTTTTGGGCAACCCAACACCGCCACCGTTCCTGCCACACAGTATACACACACACACACACACACACACACACACACACACATATACTCACGCGCGCGCGCGCACACACACACACACACACACACACACACATACACACATCATCATCATCACATCACGGATATACCCTGAACCCCATGGCCATAGGCCTAAATTCACACGTACATAGTAGGCTACTCACACAAGAGACATTCCTCGTCCTGTCGCTGCTTGTGGTCTACTTCGCGGGCGGGTTGTCAGTTTTCCTTTTCATTGTGCACTGGGCTTGTGGTGGCTCATCCCTGCAGCGGTCCAGCTGTCCCGCTGAGGTCTCTCTCTTGCCCTGGTTTTGGTCCCACACCGGTACCTGTGTCTGTAAGGGATGACAGTAGTTCAGTTAGTAGAGTGTTCATTCACTGATCTGAAGTTGGTACAGTAGTTCAAATCTCACTCTTGACTTAAACATCACTGGTAGAGTGGTAAGATCCACAGGTTGTTGTGTCCTTGGGCAAGACAATGCGTACACTGTTGTATGAATGTGTGTCAATGGCGTGTGAGTGGTTCCTTGATGCTCTTTGAGTACCTTGAAGGGGGAAAAGTGCTGTATAAATGTGATAATTTACCATTTCAATAAATGTGACATATATGTATAATGCCATAATGTGGGACAATAGCAATAGCATATCCATAGAGAAAATATAATGCACCTTTAAGGTCAAATAATTAAGGCCTAAATACAAATGTCATAAAACTATAGCTTAGTAAAAGTTTCAACATAAATGCTTATTTAACATTTCATAAAACATTATTGACTTTTTTTACAGTGCACTTCTCATTTAATAACCGTGTCTGGAATTGCTTTTTGCCCGCAGATGCTGCTGAGGGGTCTAATTGGATTGTTTACAGCGGACATTGATGCTCTGCCCCCCCCCCACCTCCCCGCTCTGGCCAGCTCCTCTCTGCCCACTCCTGGCTGCTTCTGGTCGCGTTAGTGGCGGCGGACATTTGGTGGGCACACGGAGCGCACTCGCTGGAGGATCACAGTCAGTTGGCACAGTCCAACCTGACAACCCTCCAAATGAGAGCGGGTGCCTAAAATGGTCGGAGGCACGGGTCATTACTCTTACGAGCTCCTGCCTGGCTGGCACCGAGATGGGGGTGTGCCCTGGGACGAGGTTGGCAGAGGGAGAGGGGAGAGGTAATGTTTGTCCTGGGCACTCGCTTGTAGGAGCAGGGGCAGCCGGTGCAAGAATTTGGCTGCTTTGGTTGCTGGCATGGTGTGATGGCAGAGTGGCTAATTCTCCAGCTAGGTACTCCTGACAAGAATCCTGTCCACTAACACATAACTGCTGCGTTGATGGACAGCTACAATGTTTTTTCCTCATCAGAACAGGTTTGGAGTTGTGTTTTATTTCATTCACATACAAAGATCCATTATATCATTTTGATTCAAGACCTGCCACCTGCTTGTTTCCATGAAGATGTAATTGCTTTACCATGAATGTTCCACAGTGTAGCATTAAACGGCCAAGTTACAGGCCAGATCTGTAAGGAGGCAAACCTACTCACAGTATACATGATCTTCACTATATTTTTCAGCAATAAAAACACCTTGAACAATTGAGTAATTGAATCAATGCAAAATAGATATCCAGGCAAAACAACAAGTTCACAGTGTGGACAAGCAGGTGGAGGACGCCCATCAGGAAAGTTATACAGCGCTCCTTAAAGTAATCCTACATGCTGCATACTCCATGAGAAAATAGCCTCCTGAATGTACTGAAGTTCTCACACTTTCATCAAAGCTCGTATGAATTTTCCCGTGACAAGCTCTTGATTTACCCCTCAATCTACGCTCCTGCTCTCACCAATGGTCATGAGCTTTGGGTAATGATTGAAAGAACAGAGGAACACAGAGAAAAGTCGCTGCTCCTCCACTTACAGAGGAGCCAGGTGAGGTGACTCAGGCATCTGTTTTGGATGCCTCCTGGACACATCCCCGGGGAGGTATTCTGCGCATGTCAAACCGGAAGGAGGCCCTGGGGAAGACTGAGGACATTCTGGAGGGACTATGTCTTTTAGCTGACCTGGGAAAGCCTTGGAATCCCCCCAGCGGAGATGGAAAAAGTGTCTGTGCAAAGGGAAGTGCCAGCATCTCAGCCCAGACGGCAGCCGTCATGACTCAGCCCAAGAGAAAGTGGTAGAAAATGGATGGATGATTATATTGTGAATTATTTAAAGTAAAAATTAATAATAATGAATCCTTACATTTCTAATATACTTTACAGGCTTGTTGAAGCCCCTCAAGGCACTAAAATGTAGTCCTTATTCATTCACACCATACCTTTGGTGGTAAGCTACTATTGTAGCCACAGCTGCCCTGGGACAGACTGACAGAAGGGAGGCTACCAATCTGCTCCATCACCCGCTCTGACTTACCACCACTTTCATACTTGGTCCCAGTGGAAATCGATCCGCTGAGGTTTGGAATGACATATTTGTTTTTATATTAGTATAAGTAAGTAGTTAGTATATTATTTGCATTATATGTCCCAACTTTTTCGTAACTGATTTCTCATTACCCTTCACTGTTAAGTCTAATCACATTCACTATAGCATACAGCACTGACTTTTTCCTGTTCTTTTTACAGTGCACTGGATTAGAATTTGAAATGACTTCTCTGAGGACCTCTCCACTTGTGCTGTGTCACTTCCCATCAGCACAATTCCACTCTCCTCCAAACAGCTTATTAAATTAATCCAGAAGTGTGGCTGGGAGCAGTGGCTGATGGCATATTATTTCACATTTTCAAATCGAGGGGGGAAAAAAAATGTCATTCTGGGAAAAGGCCAGGATCGGTAGTGCTTTATAACTGATGCAGATCTATAACCGGGCTAATTTATTATACTCATTATGTGCTGAAATCAAATATGTGTGATGGAAAAAGCCAGGCATAACTTCATAAAATCAGTTTAAATCAGCTCCCCATAGACTAGTGAGGGGTCATTGCAGACTAGAGAAAATGGGATGTATTGAGTTTGTGAACCGCAACACAGGAAGACACAGTAACAAGCTCAAATGGACACAAATTGATTGAGTGAAAGTAATTTGTTAGACTATTTGGATCATTCTATAATATAACGCACATATTGAGACGATCCAGTATTGGGTTAATGTCGAACTCAAAAGTGGAAAGTAGCAAAGTACATAGGTATATGTAAAGGTCTTATATTACGCAAAATGGACTATTGTGAGCTTTAAGCCACGTTTGAATGTTATTACCTCATCAAAAACATGCCCAGTGTTGTGTTTTTTTCATTCACATGTTTCAGTAATCCTTTATCATTAGTCTGTCTTCATCTCCTGAGCTCAAAATGCTCTGTTCTACCTTGTGATGTCATGCAGTGGTAGTTTTTTTTTTCAACAGCTACCTGTAGTTCAGTAGAGATGGGCAATTCCAGGGTTGAAATCATCCAAATGATTCTAGTGAAGGTGTATGGAGTTTAAAAACACAGCGGAGAACTTCCTGTATTACCACATGACATCACAAGGTGGAACAGAGTGTTTTCTGTCTGAGAGAAGAGCTCAGCCTAAATAGGGTTTGTGTGTTAACATGTATGGGTTCTTAGTAGACTTTACAGTGGATACCTTCAGCAGAGCAGACATTGGTGCTTTCTACTTTACATTTTGGACTGAAGAGTATAAGTATGTGTTTTATTGTGTAATAACTACTGAAAAGACTGAGGGGTTATTTTGAGCATGTTCATAGTTTATTCATAAGTTTGAACAAAGAAATGTATATGAGTAAAATGATGCAAAATCCTAATAGTTCTAGGTCTGTGTGAAATACTTTCACTTCTTTACTCTAAAATGACAGTTTTAAATGCGTGCTTCAATACTTTTACAACTCTTTATGTGAACATATGACAACTATATGGACCCCGTTTAAAGGCGCATTGTGTATCTTTTCCCGTGTATGGTAAGCTACCTGTGTGTATCCATGGAGATACGGCTTTGCCTGGAATGTTCTAATGTTTGGTAAGTTCTATACCCAGTGACGTGTGGTAAGTTCTATACCCAGTGACGTGTGGTGAGGTTCGTGGCTGGTGAGGCACTGATCAAATCAGTCACAATCAGATTTACAAACATATAAACCAGGTGTCGGTACATTTGGCCCCGGGTCAGTTTCTCTCCCAGTGACATGGGGCCAGAATCAAAAAGAATTTCAAAATAAAAGTTCCGAAGTCTGTATGAAATAGCTCTAATCGTATGAAATAAAAAGCTGGTTTTGTATTGTTTTTTATTCTTATTCTGGTTCCCCAATTTTCAGTGGATGGAAATCATTAAATTTCTTACCATTTTGAACGTCTCTGTTTGAAAAGAGCGAGTCTTTCGTCCCGTCGTCTGGAGGAAACCCTTTAGCTCCTTTAGTATTGGTCTCTGTCCTTTAATTATAACCTCCTGCTTCGACCAAAAGTCCATTTTAGAAAACAGCTTGAGCTTTAATATGTATCTTCCTCCATTTAAAAAGCAGGGCTAGACATGAAGAAAAAAGTGAATTGCTAAAGTTGACTTGCTAACTCTAAGTTGTAGTTTGCTGCCCCTATTCTGCAGGAGTTACAAGAATCCCTGGGCTCACAAGTGCCCCCGAGCGCCTTTTCACAGCCGCTATAATGTGCTCAGCTCTTAAAGAGTTAAAGCAGCAGCTTAACTACAGCACAGTCAGAGCGCGGTGAGGCACGAACGGCCTGCGCCTCACCGTGCATCTCGTCTCAGGATTTCCACAGTAAACGTAAAAATTCAGTGATTTTGAGTTTAAAAAAAAAGAATAAAATTGCAGTTAAAGTTAAATAGAAAATAACTTTATAGTACAAATCATTGGATAAATATAACTATTTCATTTATTTTTCTCTGTGATGACAAGTGAGGCACTGCCTCACCTGACCGCACGTCACTGTCTATACCAGAGGTGCCCAAACTTTTTTTTGTCGAGGGCCACATCTCAAAACATATTCGAAGCAGAGGGCCACAGACCGGTGATCAATGCAGCGCAGTGCTTTAAACACAGCTTTGACAGAGCTGCTGTGTATTAATAAGGCTTGAAACACATTCATTTTAGGTCTGTATCACACTGCAATGTGATGTTTGAGGATATAGTGGGAGAAATAGTTTAATTTTCTGTTAAAACTACTTCTTATGATCAATTGGGTCGGTTCAGCAGGAGGCCTGAGGGCCAATAAAAACTGGTCTGAGAGCTGCATTTGGCCCCTGGACCATAGTTTGGACACCCCTGTTCTATACCTTGAAAAATATGCATTCTTACTGTGAGCAGGGCTACAGCTCCATAGATCTAACTTGTAACTTGGCCACTTGCAAATCTCCATGAACGCAGACACATTTAATGCAAGTCTATGGAACATTCTATAAGCAGGTGGCTGTAGCCTCCACCAGAGTGTTGTAGTTATTTTTATCCCCTGCAACATTAAAATTTTACTACTTTTTAGTTTTTTGTTATGTGAAATCTAAAAGTTAAACCAAGATAATGAATAATAATGTATGACCTTTATGAAAAAGTCTATATTTTGTTTTTGACTAACAACTAAATCGACGGTGAACATTTTGTATTACTCTGTCAGTAATAGATCACAAACTTTCATTTGATATAAACTATTCAACTTTTCTCAAAATGTCAACCTTTAAAGTACACACATAATGCAAAATGGCCTCTCTGAGCACTAAAAAATGCTCAGGTAGCATTTTACATGTTTTGTTGCGTCATACATATAACTCTGGACTTCTCCTGCACAGTTTTGAAGTCCATAAACCCCCAAACTCATTCTGCAGTCAACAAACACACGAGGTGAAGGTTATAAAGTATATTTCCCAAATGCAAACTTTATTTTAAGTTAGAAAATGTGAAATATTTACCCCAAGGCGATCAAAAGCATGCTTAAAAGACAGTTAAAGCTACAAGAATGTTGCGTGGGATCCAGAATACACACTTCTTCATTATTTTACAAAGATGTGAGTCTGGGCACCGGTGATTGACACATGAGGGACATGCATGGTCAGTCCGTATTGGAAAAGCAATGAGCAAATAACTAAACTCTGTCTGGGTTGAGATAAATGAGATTTTATTTGTAAATCATAGGTGACCAATGAGCTCCTTCTTTTCACGTCTGCCACTGAAAAAAACAAATCTGATTGGACGGTCATGTTTGGTTGGGCTTGAGACAAAATGGAGGACTGATATTTTCTCACCGACAAAATCCACAATGTCGATGAAACATTCAGCACTGACAAATTTCAGAAACGCTTTGGACTTAAGTGTTTCTGTTCACGGAGAGGCGCCTCTGTGGATACAGCTGGAGCAGAGGGGCGTGAACAACACATTTAAAGTGATCATCGAAGAAGAGGGAGATAATACATGAAGGTTTGAACTTTGAGAGTTTAAACAAGAAAGAAATATGAGAAAATGTTAATGCCTGTTTGAGAAAAGTGTATAAAGTGTGTGGTGAGGGATTTTACATATATTTTTACATATATAAACCTACGTTAATCCACTCGACCAACTTTGGTATTGCCTGGAGAAGTTGAAGTATCTCTGTATCTCTTTTTAGTAACAAGTCGATGGAACAAGCTTTAAATTGACTGCGTTTTTTACTTTCCCGCTGCAGTGTGGCCTGTGTGCTTGGAGATAGAGTAAAGCCTTCAGGTCATTCACCCGAGAGCAGCTCAAAGCGTCTGGGGAGAGGGAAGTCTGGACAGCTGGAATTAGAGGCACGCGCAGCCAGAGATATAGGCGACCCGAGTGTGGAGTGTGGTGGTTTCAGAACGAAGAAGCAGCTGATGTTTTTAGAGCAACGGAATAAATAAAAAATAAAGTGTATTTACTTGTATGCAAATGAGGAAGACAATATTCCCCAATGGTTTGTCTTTTGACGACAGTAGAGCAGCAGGGGAGCCCCGACCAACTGTAGACCTGAATTTTGATTTGAATATTTTTTAAAGGCCCAGTTTCATGCATTATTCAGGCGTTCTTAACACTTTCGGGACATCTTAGACTCATTTCATGTTGCGAAATGTAAAGGGGCACTGTGCAGCTTTTCTGGGGGAGGATCTGATACTGAAATTTTAAACTTGATTTCTTTTATGTTATAGTACTTTCTTTTATACTGCCATCCAGTCTTATATCTGTGTAATCCCTCAGTCGTTCGGGGGCGTTCCGTAGTGGTCCATGGGTGTACACTAGTCTATGTGGTCTTATATTTGCTCTGATACAGCTCAAAATCATTCTAAAACTATTCAAAAAGGTTCATTTCTGTCCTGTGAATGTGCCTTTTTTAGTATCTATACCTGCTCCAATGAGTATCTATGAGTATCTCCTTGCCACAATGACACATTAGCTGATCTGTTGTGCTCCTACTGTAATATTTTTATTGAAGTAACAGTACTCTCACTTGAGTAAATGTTTTGGTTACTTTTCCCACTGTGAGTAATTCTACAAGTGACAAAAGCTTTATGTCGACAATAAGAAATTATTTGAACATTTGTGTTTCTTTGATATGTTTTAATCTAGTTTTGTTTTGTAATTTTTATGTCTATCCTTCATTATTTAATGTTTTGAACTTCAAATTATAAACCAGAGTTATTCTTGCTTGAATTGTAGTTTTCCCAAATACTTTTTTACTCTTACTTGAGTAATTTCTTGGACCACTACATTGCACTTCCACTTGAGTAACATTTTGAAGTAACGTTACTCTTACTTGACAGTTTTTGGCTAGTCTACCCACACTCTCTGACTGTCAGGAATCACTGTATTAGAAAACTCACTTGTACAAAGCGTTCTCTGGTTTCTCCTCTTCTTGTAGTTGTCATTTTGTCCTGATGGGGGAGCTCAAACACCACATTCTCATTCATGTGATATATTCTGGTGCTGATCATTTCATCCCATATGAATGAGTCTGGGGCTGTTGATGGGAGCTTGATTTCCAGGGGACAGGACAAATTGGTGCAGATTTAATTTAATTGGACAGACGTTTAACCGATATTGCCAGGGGAGCTCGAAACATTTACACAAAAGATAGGTACTGGAACGATGCAATTAAATGCACTGTTAGATTACACATACATATTTGAACCACTAGTATGAAGTTTGTTTCATTTTTCATGTACTTTTGCTATAAAAAAGACACAAAAGAAAATAAATAAAACAAAATTTGGCATATATAACATTTTCGGGGATTATTTTATATAAAAAAAAAATGACTATAAAAATTTAGGTGGAGGGTCTGCCACCTTCTTGCCTCTATGGAGATGTTGCTATTGCCTAGAAAGTTGCGTAGTATGGCATTAAGATGGATGATGATACCAGGCCAGTTTTCAGATCATATCTCACAGAACAAATCCATTTATTGAGGCATTTTTAAGCTATATAAACACCTGTAATTGAAGAAATGCAAGGTATACAAGTTTAATGCCATACTGTGGAACATTCAGAAACAAATATGATGATCTTGAGACAAACAGGACCTCTGCCAGGAAAGTCTCATAGAGCCCCTTTAACTGACTGTTAAGAAAATTATCTTTTTAAAACGCCATCAGTATGCTCCGAGCGATCAGGTGATGTTCTAACCAGAAAGATTTGACACCTGATCCAGTCTAATTAAAAGGGGAAATGCCACTCAAGAAGACAATTTACATATTTTAATAAGAATAGATAACATTTAAACCATTTAAAAAAAAAAAAAAAAAAAAAAAAAAAACTAAAAACACCATGCACAATATTAGTACATTTTAAAAGAGTAGTACTTTTACTCCTACTTGAGCAATATTTTTTATTGATTTAACAGTACTCTTGAGTAAAAGTTTTGGTTATTCTTCTGTTATTGATGAGTAAGTCTACAAGTGACAAAAGCTTTATGTTGATAATATGATCTGAACATTTGTGTATTCTGCTCCTCCAGATATGATTTAATATGATTTTTTATTATTTATTTTATTAGTATTTTTATTATTATTAATAAATTAATTAGGTATTTATATATTTATTATTATTATTATTATTATTATTTATTTTGTTCAATTTTGACTTATTAATATAAATTTGACTTTGAAATATAAATTACGTCCCGACGGTTGCTCTTTCAGTTACTCTTACTTAAGCAGCAGTTTACCCAAATACTTTTTTACTCTTTAATAAATTAATTTCTTGGAACTCGCTTAATCTCACATGAGTAAAATTTTTGGCTCCAGTCTATATACATGTGGATGAAGCGTTTTGCGCAGGTACACAACACCTGTATGCAACCAGACAAGCGTTGCACTGGCAAGTTTTACAAGTATTGAGAAGCACAATAATGCAAAAAAAAAAAAAAAAAGTAGAGGAAATATTCTGTCTATCAAGGCTGTACGTCTATTGCTCATTTCAAAACAAAATGAAATTCAGCGCTGGCCTATTGAAACACGCCTCCGCAATATGCCCATTCACCCACAAGACATCGTGTACCTATTGTCTCCCAAAATTCTTCAATAGACTTCTCATTTCGGCACCCTCCATCTTTCTTTTCGATCTCCCCCCCGACAGCTGCAGCCTGTTGAACCGCTCCATATACCACAGCCAGTGTAAAAATCTGCATGAAAAAAGACACTGTATATTAAAATCCAATGCGACATAGATAGCCGCATCGCGTGTAATTAGCCTAAAAGCATTCTTGTATGGACAATGCGGGGCCACAGCTCGCTAATGCACCGCTGTGCCAACGTTAGTGCCACGTGGAGACCTTTCTAGGCCAGTGGAGGCAGCGGCGTGCCATAGCCCGCGAGTGTATTTGGGTGTTTGGATGACTTATTTATATGCTAATGAACGAACATGGAGGGCGCGTGTGGAGAGGGGAGAATGGACAAGTGTCTGTGAGAGCGCAAACAGGTGGAGTGAAGAGATGAAGAGGAACACAGGGTAATATGGTGTGATGTTTCATACTCGGAGGAAGAGAATGAACTCCTTTATTATGGCCGTGGCTGTGAGAGGGGCGTTGGTGGTCCCTGCGAAAGACTGCACAGGGGGTTCCTCAACTGGATTTTGCCATAGTAACATAATCTTGTTTTGATAAAATGAAGAAATGACTTAATGTTGTAATAAAACCAGGTAGACCTATATGTTTCATATCCTAGTATTGCATTATTATTACTTTTTTCATTTGTTGAAGTCAGTAGTTGTCAAATTGTCTGGCAAATCCAGTATGATCATCTCTGTATTTGTTATGTAGAGAAGGATATCAGAACCAAACATGTTCATCCAGTCAGATTATTTCAGTGACGCATGTGAAACCAAGGAGCTCATTGGTCATCTGCATTGGTCATCTATCATCTTAAAACAAAATTACATTTCTCTCACTTCAGACAGTTTAGTTGTTTGCTCATTGATTGTGCCAAAATATCACAGGCCTGTGTGATATTTTTTCCCTGCTTTGTTCTCCGTAAGAAGCCTTTTTTTTAATACAGGCAGACCATGGATGTCCCTGATTGGTCAATCCACCTGTCAATCATGCCCAGTTGAACTTGAATATTCAACAGTTACCAGAGTCTGTGAAAAAAATAAAAAATAAAAAATAAAAAGGGGTCTAGATCCCAAGCAAGTTCCTGACCTTTCTCCTGGGAAATATTATCGGCCCTAACACACCTCTACCTGAGAAGATACTGTCTTATGATGAAAACTACACTTTCTTCTGGTAAATAAATACTTTTTTTTAGAACAGTGAAAAAAAAAAAGAAAAAAAAAAAGGTAAAATAGAATCAATAAACACACCATCCCTTCATTAAAAATCTTAGTCTTCTTTGGACTTCTTTCCTAAGAACCCTTGAGGACCCCCTGAGAATCTTTGGGGACCCACATTTGGATTCCAAGCCCCAGGTTCAATGGATTGATTGGGAGACTGCATGTTGATGAACCTCTGCAAGGTAGTCATGGGCTTATTGATCAACAGTCGAAGCCCGCCAAGGTTCTGGAAGTAATTAAAGGCACTACCGAGGCTAACCAGCTATATGTTAACTAATGCCCCTGTGCTGTTGTTTTTAGTCCAAAAAACGTATTTAAAAGTTTAATTCAGCGAAATGTTTTAGTAGTTTATACATTTCCCGTAGGTCTTGTGGTCATTAGCTACCACATAGCAGATAAGCACCCAGCAAGGTTTCAAACTTGTACTAGGTCTTTTTATTTTTTAAGTCTAAGGGAAAAAAATGAATACTTCCAGAGTCCAAAGTGAGGAGTTACGGTTCAGCTTGTGGAGGGAAACTGAAAACCTTTTCTGAGCCCTTGCAGGACAATATACGATTATCCAAACATGCATGAATCCATAAATTTAACTCTAAGCAAGTTTTAACTGCGCGATTCCATGGAAATAAAAAGTTAAAACCATACTTCTGAACATTCTTCATGGAGATACACAAGTTTTATGCCATACTGTGGAATATTATAGCCAAGGGAACAACATTTATGAGCAGGAGGAGGCCCTATTTGTAGAGATGCAAGCTCCCTCACAGTAAAGAGGCATGTTTTTCTATGTTTTTCAGTGCAAACAGGACCAAAACAACAAAAAACAAACTTCTATTTCATCTACGTTTTGGCAGAAGTTACACACTGTGGCTTTAAGGATGAGGGAATGATTAAAAGCTCTTAAGAGTCAATTTTACATATATCTCCCTTATGAGAAAGTTTTTAATAATTAACAAACTGTCCTTTCGCCCCGCTATCTTCTATAGGCTTGAACACTTACCTCATTCATAGATAGCATTAGCCTGTTTCTGCAACAACACATTAGTATTTCACAGGTAGAAGACTCGTTATCATGACTTACGATTGACTCCCCACCGCCATCTTTAAACAGCCAAATCAAAGCTAACTTGTCTGTTTTAGTTCTTCGACACATTCTTTACAACCGGCTTTTCCGTGTCTCGCTTTGGTCTCTCCCCTCAGTAGCAACGCTTCTTTGACTCCGTCTTGCTAGCGTCGCGAGGTAGGTACTCTTTAAAGCGCTAGCTAGCATTGCCTGTTCTTCTCCTCTTCTCTATGTTTACCCCCTCTCCCCCTCATTCCCTCTCCTCTCTGATGAAATATTGTTATTCCGCTGCACTGTCTGCCTGCCTGTCTGACGCTGGCACCAAACTCGTCGTATACCTGACTAAAATTCTAAAGCGAGGCAGGTGGCGGCGGGTGATTGGCAGGCGCTAGCTCCGGTTAGCGCCCCATGCTCCATTGTGCTCTGTGCCAGTTGTAATGGAGCACACATGAAACCCATTGAGGTGAGTGGCAGCTCGTGCTATTTCTGTTTGTCACAGAGTCAGAGACGTTTTGGAAGGTTTAGTATGGTTTTCACGAAGACTTTTGCATGAACACAGTGAAATAAGAATAAAGTTCAGGATTGTGTTGGCGTGTTTCATAGAATTGACCAGTTACAAGCCTGATATCAAACCAATTGAGATTTAAAGATGCTAATTACAAGACTTGACATCATTTATTTAAATTCTTAATTGGTCTTCAATATGGTTAATGTCAGACTCAGGCCCACGGGCTGAATTTGGCCCTTGATATAATTATATTTGGCCCGCGAGATTACATGAAATATACATTAGAGCTGTGAAAAAAATGTACATTTAAACGGAGCTCAAAAGCTACAGATGTAGAGACATATTATTTATTTAAAAATGTATTTCTCATATGTTAATGCTTTTTCTGGATTCATTGTTTAAGCAAAACTATTATTAAACATGTATTTTAATGAGAAAATGTTTAACATTACATAAAACATGCAGATGTTGTTGAAATTTCTCAATAAATATTTAGTTTGGCCCACGACTTAGTCCCACTTTTTAATTTTGGCCCTGTGTGAATTTGAGTTTGACACCCCTGGTCTATGTCTTTTGCATTTAACTCTCTCAACCGCAGTGCCGTACCCGAGGACCCATCTCCAGATGATGATTAGTTGTAGCTAGCTGTAAGATTAGCCAATTGTGCATCTTTTCAAACCTAGCTAACACCAAATTCATTTATGTAGCACAATTGCATTCTACCCATTATAACCTGCTGAAACCGATTAGGAAAACAGGCAATATTACTTCAAACTGATTATTTCAACCTAATTGGTCAAAGCTCCACAACAGCAGAACTAGCGGAGAAATCAAGCTTTTTTTTTTTGGTCGATCCATGTTTCCTGTCCACAAATGCACCGAGCATTGCTATGTGCATGATTTTTCAAAAACGAAAGAGTCCGGAGTTCTGCTTAAAGAGGTTGAAATGCATCCGTCGGTGTTTGTTTTGGTTAGTTTGGGGACTTCACCTTGTAATTGGTCCAATCTCCGGCCCACTGGTGGCTCGGGCCCAATCACGACAGCAGGAGGCTTATGTTCTTTGCAAATACCTCACTCCATGGCAGATAATTTTGGTTGAATCTAGGAAGTATCTATCTAGGGCCAAACTTTGAACCAATCTAAACAACTTAAATTACTTCTGAGACTTCTCCTGAAACGTAACTCATGTTTATGTTCTTTTTCACTATGTGGTTTTAATTGAATGCATTAGTCTGATTGTAGCTGGAGATGTTAACTGCATGTAAATGTCTTGTGTGGAATTGGGAAGGCAGTTATTTGAATTTCTATAAATCAAAATGGGATTCATTGTGCGCTTATTGATCAGGCTTACTGTATACAGCTATATCATCACATCTGACAAGAATGCAATGCTCCACACTCGAGACTTATGTCATTGAATTTGTAGAACAGTTGTCTAAAAGTGTGTTCAGCATCAAGATGTTCTTAAGCACTATAGCAAACAAACTGTTTTAGTACAGCTCTTACACCACTTTATGTAAAACTCACAGCACTGAAGCCTTTTTTACATTCAAAGACAAGATTCATTATAGCTGTGTTGCAATTTTCTCACAAAAATATAAAAATAAAAAAAATCTGTTACCGCTTTGTCGGTAATGTGTGTGGCATTAAACTTTTCCTGCATAATTTAATTGCAAGAGTGGAAACCTAGGAAAAACATGCATTTTTATTGTGTGCAGGCCCACCTCTCCACTGATCTGACCTATAGCTTGGCCAGCTTGTCTCATGGCGGTAAGAAGATTTAATGCCATACTGCTGAACATTTCAGGCAAAGAAAGCGATAACATCTCCATGGAAACAATGTAGTGGACCTGAAATCTCACCTTTAAACCCCTTTAAAACCAAGCAGCACCACAGACTGTATAAAGAAGTAGGCTAAGGGATTGTGATGTCACCGATAACGTTCGGCTCCAGTGAAATGAAGCTCCTTGAGGCTAACGGTTATGTGGGCGAATTTCGAGCCAAGTTGCATATTTGGAATTCTGACTGCGAGTATCATAACAAGAAAAAGACAGTTTGTAACGCCACTTCCCGCCCGAACTACTGGTTTAGCAGGGGTTGGGCGCTTAGCAACGTTGTCAATCAAACCTGTTGCTAACACTAGTGGAAGCGACAGTTAAGCAAAAAAAGCGGCTGATTTATCTGTTATTATTATCTGTTCATATCCCAATTTACGGACACAACAGTGAAATAAAACTACCGACGAGCCTGACAGCTGCGGTTACTGAGAGAGGGGCACCAGTTTTTCAATACAAAGTGAATTGGAGCCAGAGTGAATGGAGCCGGAAGCACGCCCATGCTCACTTCCTATCTAGACTGCAACGGCTAGCAGTTTAGCTATGTTCATTTATATATACAGTCTATGAGCGGTACCAAACGTTTCCCATTCTATACAGAGAAGTTTGTCTGGAAGTTTTTAAGTTGGAAGCTATATTTGATCGAATACATCGCACAGATTCAAATGACAGTCACAGATAGTCAGTGATCAAGACTCTTCCCTTCCTATTCTCAAAAAGAAAGCAGGAGTGCTAGCTTGTCATATTACCCGAAAGACGCTAATGACGCTATGTTCCTTTGTGCTCCTCAAACTCCTCTTTGAAATAAACACAGCAGAGGTTCTATTTAACAGATATTGCCACTTTAATTACTCCCCGCCATTTTGCTGTCAACGTTTGCCCATAATTATTTTTGATCGGCATTACTTTGTTCTTAAACCACAAATAAACAGCAAGTTAAGTCGCCGTGCCGACATATCCACGCTCTCTCGGTCTCTGATATGTCATAGCGGGGGAGCACAGTGGTAATGAATAACCTTAATTACGCCTGGGTCCTGCTAGCGCTGCTCCTCCAAGGTCTTCTCTTCTCCTAGCGTCTTATTAGCAGGCCTTAATGAATCATCTCGGTGGCACGACGCCATTATCAATCTATTAATTACATGTGCGCCGCGCCAACTTAAAGACACGAAATACTTGCCGTGGCTGAGTGGTTTACAAAGAAGTTTAAAAAGAGGGGAGTTACCAGAGTGGAGCTAGAATCAAGTAAGCACTATTGCAAATTAATGTGATTTTAATTAGAAGTGTATTATGAGATTACTGTTTTGTTTGTGTTGGAATTGCTTATGCTAATTCAAACTCATATAATTTTAAGGAAGTTGTTCTCGTCAATCACTATGTTTACAGTCAGGGAGAATCCAGCTTGTTTTCAGACGTTGCTGTGCTCTGTGAGGCGGCCTCAGTACGCACTAAGTTCTGTTTGCTTTACTTTTGGGTCAGCCTTGTTCACATACATCTCACATCATTCATCCCAAACACGCACTTATCTCCATGACAACGCGCTTCAAGCAGACAGAGCCCCGTGAATACACACACACGCTCGCTTCCCTGGTGCTATACGCAGTGGTCTTTTCTTTCACCTGTAGCTAAATACACTTTCAGGGGTATACGCACTGCTGACAGCTGAGAAAAAGCTTTTTAAATGACACATAGGCTTTGACAGACCGAGGTTTACCTGCGCAGACAGATCCAGGTTTACCTGCGCAGACAGAGGCTCGTCCAAACTACAGCCCAGGGGTCAAATATGGCCCTCAGACCAATTTTTGTTGGCCCTCATGCCTCCCCCTAAACTGGCCCAATTGTTCAGGAAGCATTTTTTACACAAATTCAAACCTTACCTTCAAACAACATGTAAAGAAAGCCACCTAAACAGTGAAACTAAATATAGCAAATTTTAGACATATCAGGCATAATCTAAACCAAGAAGCTTTTTTTTAATGCAATGATAATGCCACACCTGACCAACTGCGTCACCTCCTGGTCTCAGGGCTGCAAGGCGACAATGAAACCAATCCAGTCGGTCTACAAACAGGCTCTCAAAGTCCTGGATATGAAACCTTTTCGCCATCACCATTGTAAAGTCTTGAGCAAACAAACTTTTAAATTGGGACAATCTAGTAAAATTTCAGGATGCTAACTTGGTCTTCAAAATCCTCCATGGCCTTGCTCCTCCTCCACTCTCTAAATTTTTTACACACAGTGGTAGAAACACCAGAGCTGCTGCCTCAAACAATCTAGCTGTGTCTCTGAGAAAAAGCTCATTTAGCCAATCTGCTTTCTCAGTTCGAGCGGTCCAGTTTTGGAACACTGTCCCGCCTCACATCAGAAGTGTGGAGTCACTCAGGACTTTAAAAATCATGGTAAAAAAAATGGTTACTTCTGAATCAAGCCTGTGATCACCAAATGTGAAATTGTGCTGCCATGTGCTGCCTGCCGGCTTCATCTGTCCTGTGTTATGTCTGTAGATTTTGTCTGTCTTTATTATTACCTGCACTAACCTTTAGAACATTTTACTAATAACCAAACTATTTGCACTAATATAAATAAAACAAATTGAGGAGATTCTACTTCTATAACCTGAATAACATCACATTGCATTGTGACTCTTATTAATCTTCCAACTCTTATTAAAAGGTCTCTCTGTCAAACATGTGTTAAATGCACCAAATGACTCCCTGACATGACAGTGGCCGTGGTCTGTGGCCCCACACTTAGTAGGTAACAAAAAAATTGACACTGAACTCAAGGTGACTATAAATAATGAAATCATTGAATGGGTGCATGAACATAATTTCCTTGGAGTTATTCTTGACCATAAACTCTGCTGGAAGCCTCAGTTAACTGCTGTAAAAAAAACAAGATAGCCAAATCCATCGCAATTATGAGGAAATCTAAATGTTTGCTGGATGAAAGAACACTTTATACCGTATATTGTACATTGATATTGCCTTATCTTAATTACTGTGTAGAGGTGTGGGGAAATACTTATGAAACAAATATTAATATTATATCCATTCTCCAGAAAAAGGCGATACGGATAATTCATAATGCTGGGTACAGGGAACATACAAACCCTCTGTTTAAGTCAAAAATAATCAAATTTGAAGACCTAATTAAATTCAAAACTTTACAAATTGTGTATAAAGCACGCTACAATCTGCTCCCAAATAATATCCAAGGCATGTTTCAAATTAGAGATAATAAATACAATTTGAGGGGACAAATGAATCTTAACAGTGTGTTCGTACTACCCTAAAAAGTATGTTCATTACCCAACGTGGAGTTGATCTTTGGAATGAATTGGACGAAAGCTTAAAATGTAGTATCTCTCTAGTAAACTTCAAACGACTGTACAGGTTAAATATATTTAAAAACTATGCTATTAAAGAAGGATCATAGTAAAACTATGAATACTCATCAGTGTGGTTGTACAAATGTCTGTAATGTATTATCTATTGCCTCGATGCACTGTCAATTAACTACGATTACTTTAGTGAGTTCTTATTCTATGTAAACATTATGTACACACATTACATGCATACACATGCACACGCACACGTGTGTATGGGCATGTGTATGGATGATAACACATACACTTTACGTGCATACACGTTAAATGTGTGTATGGGCTTGAGGATGATAAACTGTAAATGTATGGGCTTGAGTAAACTGAATAATTACTTATGCGCTAATAACAATTCTCTGTAATGCATTATCTTGGGTCTTTACATCTTGGTATTGTAAACAGAGTACATTGAAAGTGCATCAAAACAGTAATCTATGGAAACATTATGAACACACATTACATGCATACACATGCACACGCACACACACACGGTGTGTATGGGCATGTGTATGGATGGAATTTTGTAGGAATGTTATCGATAAATGCCATCTGCAATTTTGGGTCTACATTGAATTGTGACCTAACTTTTTTGTACAATCTTGCTTCTGCGATCAACAGCTGAATCATGTGATTTAGTTTAATATGGGGGGTAAGCTCTCACAAGTTTTTTACTTCTGCTTACTCCTTTTGAGCATTGTGAAAAAAATGTGGATGTACACCGTCTTGAACTGGCTTTGATATTATTATATGCCTGCTCAAATAAACAACATTCATTCATTCATTCATTCACTCAAGACCATTGACCTTCATTGCCTTTGTATGAATGTGATTGGTAAGTCATTGGCAGCCATGTTTTTTTCAGTCTATCCCAGAGAAGCTGTTGGTGTTTATGATTATGTTCTGCACATTATAGATCTTTCAGAGACTTTGTTGTTGCAAGCCTTATGAACATAGCCTTGTATGGCTTGGCACAACAGCAAAATCTGACCTTTTTAAAATTGAAAATCCTTGTGAAGAAGACACATATGTAAAATTTGAGATTTATATATTGAAAGCAGGGAGCATACTGTGCAATAACTGTAGATGAAAGAACTTTGAAGGTCAAGGTGCCTGATTGGCTTGGATTTTGAATTCCTGTTCAGACTGAAATTACATTTTTGCTAACCTTCACATGGGGAATATAGTCCTAGATGATAAAATGTCTGTATACTGCATGGTTAAGTATGCAATCACTCGCACTCCTATGGGGACTCAGCGATGCTTAAACTGAACTTTTATGAGATTTTATTACTAAAATTTATATGTTTATTGGAAGTAAAAAAGCTCTAAAATCAGTGGCATTTTTAAATATAAACTCTTTAATTAAGGAAAGATATAGGCTTTTAAAACAGTCTTACTGGACACATTAAATAAGCTGTGGTATTTCATGCGTAATTTCAGGTAATAAAGTAAAATTTGTTTTCCTCTTAGGGTCAAAATGAAACAGATATGTGCTATCTGCATCTAATTATAAAGAGTTTTATCGTCCATGGACCAGGAAGTAAGGCTGTTGTTGTGAACATACTGTGACAGTGCTTATTGATATTTTGTTGTGACATCATGCTGGAGGTGTTCTACATGTATCTCTATGGTGGAATGTTCACCAGTTATCATGGAGACATAGTGCACACATTTGCAAACACTGTCAAAAAAGATTGTCTGAAAACTCAAGAAAAAATACAAAATGATTTTAAGCAACACATTTTCAGGAGTCTGTGATCAGTACAACCATTCAAGATCCTGTTTAGGTGTTTTTTAACAAAAAAGTAAGACTGACTAACTGAAAAACTATTGACTAATGTGAGCTGGCTTGTAACTGTAATTTTATGTGTCAGAGACTTGTTTAACAGCTCAAATCACCTGTTGTAGTTCCAACTAAATCAGCCTTTTCTGGTCAGATTGTGTTAAAATGAAGCTCATAATAAAGGATAATAGCTTCTGACAGAGTAGTGCCTTCAATAAGGATCATACCCTTAGGGAATGTTGATGATGTAGACACAGACAGCTGCGTGCCCTGTTGACCTGTTTATTATGCTATGATCAGAGGTGCAGATTTGTGCATTACAGTCTTTCCCTCTCACACAGAAATGTCCTAATTTCAACAACATAAACAACATGCAACAAGCAAAAACAGTGATATTAATACAGTCAAGATAAAAACTGGGTAGTCTAAGGTGACACTGAACATCACCCTGCACCTGAGACCAAAACCAGTCACACAGACCCCGGCCATGCATGGAGGCAGGACATCCAGGACAGCAAAGGACAGGCATGGCACAGGACCCCAGTAATTAACGGAGACACCATCAGATGCAAGGGACTGGGACACTCAGGGACCACTGGCCTCCAGGGACATGTGGCTGTGAGATGCACCTACAGGCACCACCAGCTCGTAGCAGCTCCCGAAGGACTGGATTCGAGCAACCCGACACATGGTTGGTCCCTGTCAGGCAGAAGACATCTAAAGCCACGGAACAGGAGAACATCAGGTGCACATGGCTGCCCCAAAGCCCGCACCGCAGTCACCTGAAACATGCCCAATAAGTGTCGGTCTGGGTGACAAACAGAAGCCCCAGTCCGGTCTCATACACAGACAACATCAGGAGAGACGAAAGTGTGGCCTGACAACAACCACCAGGCCCCCATGCTAGCCAAGCTGCAAGCCAAACTGTCACCAACAACTCCCAAGCAGAGGGTCCGCTCCCATCAGCGTAGGGGACCAAGTGAGTAAGGAGGAATGGGACAAACAGGTAGTCTTTTGTGGGACACAGCCAGCTCTGCGCTCCGTTTATTGTGCCGTGAACAGTCCGAACCAGAGCGGCAGTCCGAACCAGATACAGGGACCAGATTCAGGGGTACAGCGCATGTGCAGGCAGATTTGTGCCTTACAGTGACATCAGCTGCAAAGTATCAATGAATTCATTGAATAACAGAATAATAAATAATCTGAATAATTTGGATGCTAAGCCTTAGGGAGGTGATGAATAAATTTGGGCCACTGCAAACTAAGAATGTCCAAAAGTATCGAAAATCAGTTACTAAAACTAGTATTGAAACAAGATACTAATTTGAGACTAATGGACCACTATGGACGAGGAATTACACAGATGTAAAACCACATGGTCATATAGTAATATAATAAAAAAATGCTATTCTATTGTCTAAAGAAAATGTTTTTAATTATTATTGTGGTATTGGAATCTGTAAGTAATGAGTCTATTCCTTAGAAAAATCTAAATGGAGTTGTACATTGTAAATATATAGTACTGTGACAAGCCCTTTAAATGAATGCAATCATTTCATCAATCCATGCTATTGACTTTCGGTTGCTATCGTATACCTTTTTGTCATCCCTTAACTTTTCCAGTCTACCTACTTTCTTGCAGTCTTGGTGATGCATTGCCGCTCACTGCAGCTGCCCATTTGCTCTCATTTGTCAACAGCAGCCCCCTCACCACCCACCCGTGTTCCCTGTCTGCCTCCCGAAACGCTCTTTTGGCACGGCCTGTCTCTGAACCAGTCCCAATGAGCTCCTATGCAAAGTAATAGCTGTACCAGTCACCGTAGGTCGTAGCTCGCTCTCTGCCAATACACTTTCTCAGTGGCAGCGCCGGAGTTAGTGCTGAAGTGCCCGAAAAGAGAAAATGAGGTATGTTTTAGCAGGAGGAGTGGGGTCACGGGGGTCTTTCATTTGAAATGTAAAACCACTCTCCGACTGCTCAGAGGAGAGATCGAACAGAGGGGAAGTGAGGAGAGTACATTTAGCTGAAGTTTGTCAAGGACTATTGCAAATAAGGCAAGGTAGATTTGAAGGAAGCTAAAGGGCCGAAATTGAACAATACTGAATGTGTTAAGTCCAAAATTCTCTTGATGTAGTTTTGTATCAGCTCGTGACGTGGCACATTTTATATTGCAGTAATGAAAGTTGCACAATGTAGCTTTTTTGGCTGGGCATTTAAATGTATTTTTAAATTATTTTTTTTGCAGGGTCACCTTTCCAGAGATCTCACCTGGAGCTTGGCCCACTGGGGTTACCTGCTTGTTTCCGTGGAAATTGGTAGAAATGGAATAGAATAGCAGGTGGTGTACTTCCCCATCAGAAAAGTTAAGTAGTGCATCTGAAGCGTCTCAAGTGCTGCACTGTAATCATTATTCATTCACTCCACACCTGGAGGCGAGCTGCTTCTGGAGCAACAGCTGTTCTGGGTTGCACTGAAGGAAGTGAGGCTGCCAATCTGCGCCATTGGGACCTCCGACCACGACCACCACCACCACCACCACCACTCATGCACATAGCACATACATGCAAAGTCAAGACGGGCAAATTGTCTTGCCCAAGGACACAACAATAGCCTGCCCAGAAACGTATGAATATAAATAGGAGCAGCCCCGAGGGGCGTTGCACTGCATTTGAGATGTCATTAAAGGTTGACATAAAACGTTACTTTAACTTTAATATAAGTTTGAAAAGCTTTAATGTGTTCGAGAAGGATCTGAGTACAGTCACTCAAGGACACAGCACTAGATGTTAACAGCCACATAACAGCTAACAGTATAGAGCTAGAAATCAATACCCTCTGCAGTATCATTAGGCTAATCATTTTCAAACTATGACAGACTAAAATAGTGATATTAACCACACTCTTTCCTACTTCTTTCCTGCCATCCAGTTTGCTATGTTCTATGAAAATTGAGGAGAGTGCTAATTAACACATGCCATGGACACAGTTTGAGTGTCACATGCTAATAATTCCTAGCTTACTATAATAGTGCTACTTGTTCGTTTGCTAATGATGACATTAACAATAAAATACCATTATGAAATATTAAGACTTACCAGTGGTATTTCACGTTTTTTATCGGTTAAAATAATATATGGGAAAAGTAATTCAGTTCCTAATTTCTGTGCGTAGGAGAATAAAATAGGTTCAAGACTCAAAATAGCTGCAGCAACTAAACTTGTTAGGACTATGGCCAATTGGCATGGCTTTGATTAGCACAATATATTTGCATCTTGCTCATCATTAGCTTACTCAAACGTTATATTTCAGTTGATTCGCCCAGGTTTGAGTAATCCTGCATTGTTCTGTGTTTCAAAGTTGCGCTCCGGAAACTTCTATTTTCACTTACCCCCTATCCCCACCCACTTATCTGAACTTTATTTTTGTATTTATTGTTTGGCTCATATGTGTAGGGTTCAATTTTTTTTTGTTCAGCAATAAAACCACATAAATGAAAATCTTGTTACAGTGAAATGACCTCGGTCACTTCACTCTAAGTTCTGCAGTTTTGAGCAGGAAATCAGTGGAAGTTAATCTTTGTTTGGCTTTGTTCAATACATCACTGCTCCGATTCTGCCCCATTTTCACCTCCATTGCTACACACCCGCTGTACTTACTTCATTATGCAATTTTCACTTCTTAACTGGTGTAGGATTCGGCAGCGTCTCACCTCATAGTCATTTTGGTAAAGAAAAATCTGCTACTCGCTCATGATATGCAGCTAACCATCGGAAGTGCTAACAACTTCACGGCGATGTCATGTCCCACTGGTCACCGCAGTTCTCTGACGTAGAAGTCAGTGGATTTGCTTCTTTTATTAAGTCAATATTGCGATTTAAAATGTCCAAATTATAACTAATAATCCACAGGTGTCATAGGTTATAACTATATAGCGGACACAAGCACAATATGTCTTCTTTAATACTAGAAACCCCCCCAAAAACACCGTCTTCTGTAACCTTTTAGTCCACAATGCTAGCACACCAATGCACCGTTAGCTTTTAGCCCTGTCTGTAGCACTTTGTGTACTTGGGGTGAAGAGTTGGGGAGCGAGCTGGGGCCATTTGTTTCGTAGCTCCGGCAAACATCAGGCAGTGGGACAGACATCTAATCAGGAAGATGAATTCTAAACGTGGCCCATGTCTCTCATCTGGGTCCTGCTATCTGTCTGCTGTCATCTGCTGACAAAGTGCTCTCCAGTCTGAAGAGGGAGACGGGCCTGTAATCTCTGCCCTACCCAACGCCACGGCACTCCAAAAAACGAAAAGAAAAAAATGGATAGAACTGAAGAGAAATTGCGTAAAAAGGTCAAATCGTTATTGAGCTAATTTGTAGCTAACAAGTTGCGGTTTCGATTTGAAATTAGCTGTGTTCTCCCGGGAAACGTCCTTGGCCAGATCACGGTGGTGTAAGAGCGGCTGGTGATTAACACGCTCTTGTGATTCATGAATTGTGAAATGATACTGGTTAGCACTGACATTGTTAAGCTCATTTGTTTTTATTTGGAGTTTGTAGCCATGATAATTTCCTAAAATCCAAAACATACCTGGAGCAGTGGTGGTTCGAGTGTCCAAAAAAAAAAAAAAAAAAACAAAAAAAAGAGTAAAACTATTTCCAAACGATATTAACGTACACTCACCTAAAGGATTATTGGGGGCCATTGTAGTACAGCCTGTAGTACACACCTGTTCAATTTCTCCTTAATGCTATTATTTAATCAACCAATCACATGGCAATTGCTTCAATGCATTTAGGGGTGTGGTCCTGGTCAAGACAATCTCCTGAACTCCAAACTGAATGTCAGAATGGGAAAGAAAGGTGATTTAAGCAATTTTGAGCATGGCATGGTTGTTGGTGCCAGACGGCCGGTCTGAGTATTTCACACTGGGATCTGCTCAGGGTTTACAAAGAATGGTATGACTGGGATTTTCACGCACAACCATTTCTTGGGTTTACAAAGAATGGTGAGAAAAGGAAAAAACACTCCATCCGGTCCTGTGGGAAAAATGCCTTGTAGATGCTAGAGGTCAGAGGAGAATGGGTACGAGTGATTCAAGCTGATGAAGAGCAACGTTGACTGAAATAACCACTCGTTACAACCGAGGAATGCAGCAAAGCATTTGTGAAGCCACAACATGCACAAATGGTGAGGCGGATGGCTACAACAGCAGAAGACCCCACCGGGGACCACTCATCTCCACTACAAATAGGAAAAAGAGGCTACAATTTGCACAAGCTCACCATAGGCTACCTGAACATTGTTTCTAACCATGTCCGTCCCTTCAAGACCACCATGTACCCATCCTCTGATGGCTACTTCCAGCAGGATAATGCACCATGTCATAAAGTATGGTGTTTCCTAATAATCCTTCAGGTGAGTGTATTTTCCAGACTATAAGTCGCTCCGGAGTATAAGTCGCACCAGCAAAAAATGTATAATAATGAAGAAAAAAAACATATATGTCACACTGGACATAAGTTGCATTTTTGGGGACATTTATTTTGCTAAATCTGAGACCAAGACCAGACATTTTATCTTTAAAGGCAAGTTATAATAAAAATAATAAAATAGAGAAGAACAGGCTGAATAGCAGAACAGCACGCTAACATAACACATAGACAACGAACTGAATAAGCGTCTGGTATGTTTATGTAAGATTAATAGTTATTCAGATACACTAATGTAACATATGCGGCTTGTTCACAAACATGAGAGACACGAGAGTTCTTTTCATTGATGTTTACTGTGTCTTACTTCATCACAGTACACCTCAAACACATCAAATATAACAAGCTCTGGCTTGTATCACATATACACACAAAACTGCACATGAACACATGGAAAATATACATACACTTTGGCCTGTAAACAAACCGCTGAACCCAGTGCGAATTATGTATATATGTTACTTTTCAATTAAATAGTGCTCTGTTGGGTAAGAGTCACATTAGTGTTAAAGGCTGAACCGGAAAACAGGAAGTAGTTTTTGTGACCTTAAACTAAACATTTATAGGCAAGGCAAGTTTATTTGAATTACTTTGTGTGCGAATTGTGTTTTACAGAATAAGAAAGGCACACAAATCAAAACATAATCAGAAATAATCATCATAATAGGTTGGGTTTCTTGCAGTTGGTCAGGTCTAGATTCAGCAACAGTCTGTGCTCAAAGAATGAGGTCAGCTGACGACCTGAATATACTGAATGACCAGATTAGTCCATCAGTGGATTTTTTTCTTCCCTGATGGCACGGGCATATTCCAAGATGGTAAAGCCAGGTTTCATTGGGCTCAAATTGTGAAAGAGTGGTTCAGGAGCATGAGATATAATTTTCACACATGGACTGACCACCATAGAGTCCAGACCTTAACCCCATTGAGAATCTTTGGGATGTGCTGGAGAAGCTTTGTGCAGCGTCAGACTCGACCATCATCAATGCAACATCTTGGTGAAAAAAATAAATAAATAAAAAATCTAATCTAATCTAAAGAATCGTGCCTCGCCTGTGCCGGCTGACAGCTGCTAAACTTCAAAACCACAACCTCACAAAAATGTCTTGGCTCACGATGACGTTGATGTGACATCTAGGGTTTTGAAAGCCCGTAAAACCAATACTATTACTATCATTACTACTACTTCTCATGACTACTAAGAAACCTGGAGCAGAAATTAAAAAAAGTAAAAGTAAAAGTGGTGTTCAGGTGTCTGTACTTTCTACTCAACTACATTTTTGAACTGGAAGTATTTTTTTCTATTATTGTCTGAGACCTGCTGAAAAGTCTGAGGTTTTATTTTTAACATGTTCATAATTTGAGCAAACACAAATATACAGATAAATATATTTAGAAAAAAACAAAAAAAAAAAAAACCCTGATGTATTCAGTTGTTTCTGCTGAACAAAATTCAGTTCAAATCTTTATCAAAATCACAAAATCTGAAGCTTTATAAAGATTTCAAAATCTGAAAACAACTAAAAACTTTTACTTTTTAATCTTTAAGTCACTTTTACTTGTGTATTTTTTGTATTTTTACTTTTCACCAATATCCTTCATAATGGTGACAGTTGTTCGGCTGCAGGTGAGTCAGGTTTGGACTGTAAAACAATAAAACACGAATAATAAATATTTGAAATAGTTTTGAGTTTTATTTTGTCTTAATGCAGGGGTCAAAGGTCATGTTTAGGTCTGCCTTAGCGCTGGTAACGCCGGGGCCCCTCCTCTGCTCCTTCGCTCGTCTTTTCAGTCGAGCGGGTTGACATTTGCAACTCCAAATCCATTTTCGCAGTCACGTTTTTGGCGTTGGGAAGCTCCTGTTTAAGCTGCATGTTCCCCTGTCTTCTGTTTTTGTGACTATCGTCGTTGTGACATTCTGGATGTTTTCAGTCTGATGTTGGTCATAAAAAATACAAAAACAAATGGCCAAAGTGATGAGAGCAGAGTCAGAATATTGTTAAATGTGAAACACCAATAGCTGAGCCAGGAGGGGGTCCCAAAGACAAATTCAGCTTAGGGCCCCCTGAAAGCTAGGACAGGCCCTGCTTTAAAGTCCAGTGCAGAGACCAATATTGTTCCAAATGAAAAATGAAAATCATCTTTATGGCATTATAAATGAAGGGGAAATAAATAAGGGGAAATTAAATATGAAATGTACATAAAAAATAAGTCAAGTAACTTTTCTTACAGGTACTACACACACCAGCGACATCTGGTGGTCAAACAAGTGAACTGTGATATGTATATATTTATTCAACTACATGAAGCAGACAGTGAACTGAATATGTGTCGACTGTGTTCACATAAGATATTAACAGTTAATCAGATAACTAAAGCTTAAAAAACAAGTTAACAAGTTTACTCTCAATCTCACTCCAAATCACTAAATCCATTGATTTCTTCATCCTCTGTGTCGCTTCTGAACAACTCCACCAACTCCGGAAGTAGATGAAGCGCCGCTCTGTAAGTAGAAGTCTGTCATACTGGTCCACAAGCCTAGAGTGCCCTCATGTAGTTGTCAGTGTGACAATAACAAAGATGTGCAATTATATATTTTAATAATTTCACATATCCGAGTATAAGTCGCACCCCTGGCCAAACTATGAAGTGTGACTTATAGTCTGGAAAATACAGTACTCAATAGTAGTGGTGGAAAGAGTAAAAAGGTATTTTGGTGAAAACTCTACTCAAGTAAGAGTAGCTTAAATATAATAGTAACTATCTGAACGTAACAACTTATTTAGCTTACAATTTTGAAGTGAATGTACTTGGAAAGACAATAATAGTATTTTCAAAGGACGGAAGGATAAAATTGAGGAAAATTGCACTTCAAGGACTATCTGTAGTTTGTGCTCTTACTTTTGTTTTGAAAAGGTATAGACTCCCAACTGAACCCGGTTTGCCAGGCGACAGTACACACACACATACGCCACGAGCTCACAACCTCCAGAATCCCCTCACTGAGCTGCAGAGGCTGCACTAGCACTGATTTGTGACTGGCTGTAGGTGCTGGGTTTAGGTACTCAGGATTCAGAGAGAGTCCTTTTAGGTTTAAACTAACTGGATTTCAGCTTTGAACCTGGCAATCTAAATGAGAGACTCGCTCTGCTTTCTGATCGGATAATCGTCTTGAGCCAAAACACCAAATTTTACATCAATTAATGCGACATGATGTCCAAGATTTGTCCAGGTTTACCTCATGTCTAAAGATACAGATAGAGGAAGTTCATGCTCAAAACGCTGTACTTTTGGCTCTCTAACAACACAACAATTCTAATTTATCAACAGCGACGACTTTTCTCACACCCGGAACAACGTAGGCGTCAGTAACACTTGCTGTGCTGGGTGTGAAGAACAAGGAACAGGAGGTACCGGGGTGATTTCTATAGACGTAACAAACTTTGTGCTCGCTGCTCATCAGTCTGGGTCGACTTTAACACACACGCTGTCGTCTGAATTCAATAGCGTCTTGATTAATCTGTATTCCTGAAAATGATGTGATTATTTTCGTTCAGGTATAAAATAGGATGTGTTTTCTCGTTATCTTTCCCTATGGAGACATGTGCAAGAGATGTCACCAGTCCAAACTACAGGTCAGATCTGTGGAGAGGCAAGCCCGCTCACAGTAAGAATGCATTTTATTTTATCTAGTTATTTTGACACCCATCAATCAAGTAAATGCAAAATACATAGGTTGAAGGCAATACTGTGGAACATTTTCTGGCCAAGAAATAACAACTCCATGTGTACAAGAAGATGTTTGTACAAGAAAAGTTACATATTATACCTTTAAGTTTTTTTGTTTTTAACTAAAAAATTATAGTTTTTATCGCTATGTGAAATTGTGAAGTAAATTGTCTCCAAATCATCAAAATAATGTTTTTAAAAAAAGCTGATTATAGTTGTGGGAAAAAAAAAAAAATAACATTCTGTTGACATAATCATATCTTTTTGAGTTTTGGAATATTATTGTACCAAAAAATAAATTTGAAATAACCTTGCAAAAAATAAATCATATTAATCACACTGCAATTTTGTGTTCAGTTTATTTTCTGCTCAAAAATACACATAGAAAAATAGGATGTTGTGGTTGTCTCCATTTTTGTTTTTCCGTTTACAGGTATGGAATGTAAAAATCAATTTAAATAATTAGAAATGGTAATACAGAACTGAAATGAAAAACAGCATGTTGCTTCGGTACAGAATTTCTTTTCAATTGGATAATATACCAAGCAGATACTATTGGCCTACTTCAAATCATTATTATTTAAAAAGAGAAAGAGAGATAAAGCTTTTCAAAAGGACAGACCAAAGAAATGAGGAAAAACAATCAATCATAACTGTCGGAGCGGTGCAAGAAACACAAATGTTCACCTCATTTAACATCGTCAGCATAAAGCTTTTGTCATTTGTAGATTTAACTTAGAGTAAGAAGAGTACGGTGTCCACTCCAAGAACAATTTCATGAAAAAGCATGATATGGTATATGAAAAACTACTGAATGTATTTGTATTTGAAAGTTAAAGGAGCACTGTGTAACTTTTCTGATGGGGGTGGATCACACATTGTCTCTTTACTGTGAGCGAGCTTGCCTCTGCGCAGATATGGCCTGTAACCTCGAGGCGCCACCTGCTTACGGTGACTAGACGTTCTCATTTACCCAGGACAGTCTCAGTTTTGAGCCCTGTCTCATTTGTCCAAAACCATCGATTTGTCACAGTTTTATACAAGAAATGTCCCAAGCGTCCCTATTTTTGAACAATTTCATACCCCCCCAACAGCAAAGAGGAGATTAAATTGCCATTTGTTCAGTTAAAATACAGAAAAAGGTATTCCACTGATTGAAATCTCTGAAACTACATACTGACTTAAAAGAGGGATGCAAGAATTGTGAATACTTCATGAATAGACAGAGTGCATAATAATGTAGGTAATTATGCATTTTTTCAATTTTTATTATTAGCAACCAACCCAACCTGGAGGGTATCCCGAGTTTTTGATTTTGATTTGGTCACCCTACACCTGCTCTTCACTTTGAAAATAATTTTAATGCAGAACTATTATGCAAAATTGACTTTTCAGAACTTTTAACCATGTTATAGTTATTTCCCCTATAGTATTTTCATCTTTGGAGCATCCGTTTATTTTCAAGACACACTCCTCTCTACTTACTTTATTCTCCAATAAAACGTTCTTAATCAGTGATATGTGTAGGATTAGGCAGCATCGTTTAGTCATTTTGGTACTGTAAGCATGTTCGTTTCTGGTGTAGGCGTCAAAGAGGACCAAGAGACTGAAACAAAAAGTCAGAAGAGTTTAATGAGTTCCACACAGGTAAAGAGAACAATGAAGCAACGGACTTTCAAGAAAGGATAAGAAGAGAGTCCTGAGATGTGCATCCGGACAGTTTTTTATAGCGTCTCTCAATGCATGTGTGAGGCGGGTCTTCTTCTGGTCCGCATGGCGTTACACATTAAGAAATTTTAAGCAAAGTCGAACAAGTAAGTGTTTTATAATCCTCTCAGAGTGGGGGGTCACACGTTCCTTAGTGAGAGGGGCTCCAAATAAGAAACGTGGTCTTCCATATCCACTGGTGGGCACATGTTATTGACCTTAGCATTAGTAAATCAAGATACAAGTTTGATGTAGTGCTGCACTGCTAGAAAATACCTTACAGTACAATAAAAAAAAAAAAAAAAAACTTGCTACCGTGATATCCATCGAGCCAGCTGCGTGTTTTTTTTGGCTATGATGATGTTTAAGAATGACAGACTCTTTTTAAGTCATTTTAGATGAATTTTCTGATTTAAAATGTGTAAATTATAACATAATGACCCACAAATGTCATAGATTATGACTATAGAGCAGACACAAGCACAATATGTCTTCTTTAAAGCTATATTGGATCATTCAGAAAATCTCTACAGAAAAAAAGCACCAGAAAAAAAGTTATACATTACACCTTAAAGATTCAGTGACACACCAAGCCTTCCTTACAACTCCCTTCCAAATAGCAGCAGGAAATTGAACCAAGATTACACCATACATAACAACAAAACAGTGAAATCTTGATTCGGGAGAAAAGAGCCCAGCAAAGCGTTAGCCCAAGATTAACACCGACCAATAACATTTTAGCATCAACTTCTAATAAAACAGCATTGGAAGGAAAGTAAATTGCAAGCTTGACATGATTTGCAAGTCAGCTAATATCGTAAATCCACGCTAGCTACTTCTCAACAGCCTTCTCCAAATTCGCCCGCAGCAACAATCACCATACATCTAATTGCGACTTGTCCACTCCAACACTTTAATTTCCCCACACTTAATTTTAATGCATTTTTTAAGTTATTGGAGCATCCCCAGCCAAACTCATAATTACACCGCCACTCCAGGGAATGCGTATAGCAGCTAGGTTTTTTTTGCCACCCCTCACGCAAGATTTCCAAGCTCTCAAATAGATAAGACATAAAAAATACTTGGCCCGGGGTTAATTTCACCACTTAATGTTTAGGAATACACTCAAGAGATAAAACGTTGAGAATTCAGGCTTTAAAGTGCGAAAGGAGAAGGTGCGGTAAACGTATTGTTGGGTGTAATCTCGCGGAGGGGAGGTTATGTTATTTACCTGTTGTAATTGGCTTTCTAAAATGGCACTTGCGCTCACGGTCATGCACACATAGGCCTAATGAAGCCGGGGACGCGCAGGTAAGATGCCATTTCAGATAGAGACCGGGGGATGGAGGAGCACAAGAGACGAGACAAGGCTTGGAGCTAAAAGTCAGTGGGTTTGTATGCACACTGGGAAACTCTAATAACTGCCCTAGTCCAATTTAAAACCAAATTTTCAAAATAAAACCCCTTAGACTGTACATGGACCTATCTAGCTGCGGTCCAAATAGGAAGTGGGTATGAGCCAGTTCGCTTTCTATTGAATAATGGTGGTCTCTCTCTTTGTGACTGTTCCTGTCAGGCTCGTCATTCTGAGATTCAAACATTCATTTTTTATCCCGCTCTACATGATCCTGGTGTTTTATTTAGCTATTTTACCAGCAAATCTAGATATAAACACTAACAACAGGCCAATCAGGTTGCACATTACACTCGTTGCACATTCCACACATTGCCCAGTTCCCATTATTGCACCATCCAAAATATTGCACATCCCACTCACTTTAGTTCCCATAATTGCACATTACACACATTGCACATTACACTCACTGTAGTCAGTTTGGCCACCCTTTGATTACACAGCTGGATTAGCAAATATAGGTCTTGGTTGGAGATTAACCGCTTTAACTGCTAACCTCGATTGGCTTCATTTAGTTGAAACCAAACGATATGTCCACTTCTATAGACTGTCTGTGGTAAACCTCGTGGTTTGGGCATTTCAAGACAATTACATATCCCAGTCTTTGATTACATATCTGGAGAAGCTGTAAGTACAAACTCAGATGTTTGCTGCATGTAACAGACTAGGAGAGGGATCAAATGCACAGGGTAAAAAAAAAAAGGAAAAAAAAAGGATAATTTGACATGTGTTTGTGTGTTCTCACCCCATTTAGATTAAGCAGAAATGACAAAGTAGTCGTCCCTTGATCATGGACTAGCACATACTGTTTTCTTTTGGTCATCCATTTTCTTCTGCTTATCCGAGCTGGCTTACAGGGGCACAGTCTAAGCAGGGACTCCCAGACCTCCCTCACCCCAGACACTTCCTCCAGCTCCTCTGGTGGGACCCCAAGACGCTCCCAGGCCAGCCAAGAGATGTAGTCCCTCCACCAGGGCTTCCTCCCAGTGGGACATTCCCAGAACACTTCCCTAGGGAGGTGTCCATCCTGAACAGATACCCGAGCCACCTCAGCTGGCTCCTCTTGATGTGTAGGAGCAGCGGCTCTACTCCAAGCTCCTCCAGTGTCATTTTGGTCAGCTACATTAAAATGAAAGTGAGTGTGTGAGTAACGCAGTTCCTAGCATGTGTGAAAATCAAATGCTCAGTGTAAATGAGATGTCAGTTATCCAAGTTTGCTGAAAGTGTGGTTATGATCGCCGTATTATTAGCAAATGTAGCGCCAAAGTTTTAGTGCTAATGTTCAATCATTAGACGCCCATAAACATCTCTTTGTGTGAGAGTATAGATCAGTGCAAACATAGAGTTGACCCCCTTAGCCCCCTTTTCGCACCTCTTTGATTCTTTGACCTGTATGTAGACTGGGACAAGAGTGGTCTGGCAGGTTTTGGGGAGAAGATGCACTTGGAGTTCCCTGTGCATTAGAAACACAGTGAGTCATGCATATTTAAGCCTAATGAAGCTGTAGACGCGTGGGTAAGATGCCATTTCAGATAGAGACCGGGGGATGGAGGTGCACTTAGCAAACACACACACAATAGAGGCTAGGTTTGGAGCTAAAAGTGTCACATACTCCACGGCTGGGTCCTGTGTTACCATGGAGTATGCGGCTGGTCCATACACCTGCAAAGTCTGCTTTTGATTAACTGGTCACATTGCAGAAATTGATTTATCCATTTCAAAACTAATCGGAGATTCACTCAAGATGAGTGTACAATTTACACTGAGGTTTCCACTTGTCTCTCGTTGTTCCTAATGGTGTTTCTGCAGGGCTACCAGGTAACACGACAGCTAAGAGGTCATGTTGACCTCTCACTAGCTGCAGGCTTTCAGCTTACAGTTTGGAAGTTACTTTTTCACAATGACATTTAAAGGGAGTAATTTATCTCAATACAACGATGTTTTGGTTTTTAGCCATATTTAAAGAGCCTATATTATGCAGTTTTCTGAACTAAGTTATGTTTCCTCATCAACAACATACCTGGAGTTGTGTTTTGTTTCATTCACACGTTTAAAACACAAACCCTGCACAATTCTTCTCTCTAACGGAAAACCAGAGCTTTCAGGGGCCCCCCAGCAGCAGATTTATCCTGGCTCATCTATTGGTGAATCATTATGACTCTGACCAATTATATTTGCATTTATATGACCAACATCAGACTGAAAACATCCAGAATGTCACAACTAGCACAGTCACAAGAACAACAGGCAAACATAAGGAGGGTCAAGAATTCTAGACAAGATTCTGGTGGATTTTAATGTGTTGCAGTTGGCGACAGTGGGCTTAAATTTACATTATAAAGGGTCTTTGCATCGGTGTAAACACCCTGCCCTCGCTTATGCCCGGCTCAAAAACAAATGTAATAGTTTGAGAGGCATATTTAGGCTGCTGTAAACACACCAGCCCTGTTTCTAATAAAACTTGTACTATCATTATTATTATATATATATTGTTTTCCATATAAATGTTTGGGGGCCCTCTGCTGGCCTCGGGGCCCTAAGCAGCTGCTTATTCTGCTGATAGACTGGGCCGGCCCTGCGGAAAACACTGTTCCACCTCAAACATGTGTGAATGAAACAAAACACAACACTTTTTAGCTTCAGTTCAGTAGATTGGCAATGCTTGGGCTGAAATTATCCAAAATATTCTAATGAAGGTGTAAGGAGTTTAACACAGTTAAACACAGTGAAGCACTTTTTGCAGAGTGTTTTCCATTTGAGAGAAGAACTCAGCCTGGTTTGTGTGAAACAAAACCCAGCTCCAGATATGTTTGTGATGAGGAAACATTATAATTTAGTTCAGAAAATGGTGTAAAATAGACCCATTGTCACGTTGGAAAAACTGGACAGAAAGCTGGACAAAACTCTAAAGAAAGGTCAGAATCATCTTCACACATCAAAATCATTAATCACCCAGGGTTGCAGGAGGAAAAACATGGCAACTTTAAGAGCTTAGAAGATTGATCCAGATGTTGCTTGTGGAAGGCTTTGAGATGTGGGTCCAAAATATAGCTTGTGGGCACCCAGGAACGCCCTTTTGGACCATAGCCTTCCCGATCAACCAGGTGCTGAATGCCCCGACCATGACGTCTGGAATAGGGGTGTGCTAAAATATCGATACACCGATATGTATCGATATTATTACATTCAATATGGTATCGATTCTTTGTTTCCTAGTATCGATATCGATCTTCCCCCCAGATGTTACTCTTTACGGGTTTACTCGCTCTTCAGGAGGAAGGCTGGTTCTGCCCACCTGCATAGGCTCAGGATCCCCTTCTTGAGGAGCTGAGGTGTGGCTAACCAGTCTTAACGGGGAACGTGGACGAGCGAGAGGGTGTCGTTCAGGAAGTCTTTGCCCTTTCTCTAGGCGCCGGGCTTGGATACGGCGATCAAGTTTGGTTGCCAACTGGATCAGGTTATCAAGGTTCAGAGGGGGGATCATACAAAACCAGCTCATCCTTAATGTAGTCACTCAGACCGAGGACATAGGCATCAGTCTTAGCTGCATCATTCCACTGGCTTTGAAGGGCCCGGTTACGGAATTCAATAGAATAGTCAGCGACCGTGCGGTTTCCCTGTCGCACCCCCATTAGACCCCCAGCTGCATCGGGTCCAGAGGTCGTGACCCCAAACACCTTGCGGAATTCTCTAGAAAAAGCGTCGAAAGAAGTACAAGCAGCTGTCTGGCGCTCCCACTCAGCTGTTCCCCACAACCGAGCCCTTTTGGTAAGATGATTTATTGCAAATGCCACTTTGGCTCTCTCCATGGCAAATGTGTGTGGTTGTAGGGCAAAGAGTATGGAGCAGTTAGTCAAAAAAGGATTACATCCTTCAGGGTCCCCCCCATAGCGTTCAGGTGCACCCACTCGAGGCTCAAACAAACAGGACCAGGCGCAATGGCCTCGACCAAAGGTTGTGGGGCAGGATTAAGTGGAGCGGGAGCTACGGCGGTGACTAGCTGGGTAATGGTAACTGCTAGTTGCTGGATCTGAGCTGTCAAATCTGCTATATTTTGTTCGCTAGCTGCAGTAGATTGACGAGCGGCAGCAGCAGCAGACGCTAGCTCAGCCTGGTGCTGCTGCATGCTAGCTTCCAGTCTAGCAAGCCGCTCCATTGGGCTCTCATTGTGTGCGGAGTCCATATTGTGGCTAGATTGTTCTGTCACATTGGAAAAACTGGACTAAAGTGCAACACAAAGAGTGCAGGCAAATGTCTTAATAAGTGTAACGGAAAGTGTCCTACAAACTGGTAGTTCAGAATGTTGAAAATCAGGCAAACAACAACTGAGGAATACGTCTTATTTAACATTGATAGAAATATCTTCCAAGACTGGGAATTCTACAAGGGAAACAGGATGGGGAAAATAAACTCAATAACAGGTGACTCTCAAACAGGGACAAGGCAGATTCAGAATTTCAGGATAAATGTATTTCAGAAACAGGGCTTGAGCGTTGCTGTTGTCAGTTCAACAATCTAGCAAGAACTAACTGAAATGAGGGGAGTTTATATAGGCAATCCTGGGCTGATTACCAAAATGAGAGGCAGCTGCAGGGAAAACCAGGGAGGTGACAAAAGAAGGACTGGAACGAGGAGCTGGATTGGGGGAAACAGAACTATCAGGCAGAACTATTACACCCATTAAGACGACACCATGGTACCATTGGTAATATTTTTAAATTCTCATCAACAATAAATCAACTATTCTTTCTGTGTAAACCCTCAGTCGTCCAGGTCTGATCCATGGCAAGACGAAGTTCAAATCTGTCAACTGGACAAATCGTTGTAGGAGTGAAGACGTTTCATGCTTCTATTCAGTGTAGTGAAGAGTGCAGTGAGCGTTACATTGGAGAAACTAAACAGCTACTCCACAAGAGGATGTACCAACATCGGCGTGAGAGTTCCTCTGGACCCCAGTCCGCCGTGCATCTACATCTGAAAAGCCACTAACCACTCCTTTGAAGATAGTGAAGTTCAGATCTTAGCCAGAGAAAAGAAATGGTTTGAGAGGGGAGTTAAAGAAGCTATTTTTGTTAGAAAGAGAATCCTTCTTTAAACAGGAATGGAGGCTTGAGACATAATCTCTCCCCCATCTACAACTCCATTCTTAGACCCAGAACAATGGGAACAATAGCAGGGTCGTTTGGGCTGAATAGGGTAGTTTTCAGCTGAAACTGGAGACAATAGGTGTTTACAGTTTCAGTGCAGTTAGCCCCTCCCTACAGAAAGAGTTAGCCCCTGGAGATAGATATAAAGCAGTGTTCACCAGCAATCTGATCAGAACTGAAGAAGCGGCTTGGATGAGCAGCGAAACGTCTTCACTCCTACAACGATTTGTCCAGTTGTCAACTATTCTTTATTTTTTAAAACAGCTGTACACATGTTTTAGCATTTAATGAAGTAACATTTGTTTTCCCCAGTACAGATATAATGTAAAAGCAACTCTTAGATGCAGACAAATCACAGATAATTATAAACCATTTTTATTCTTCGTAAATCAGGAAGTGTACTGTTAGCATGCTAATGTTTGCTAGGTTTTATGAAAATCTCAGCTCTGACTTCTGAAGTTGTGACAAGTGCTTATTAACTCATCGTGGTGAATAATTAGGATGCTTGAAACGCATTAGGTAATTAAGTGAGCAATAAATTCAAAGAGCTGCAAAGATTTAAAAATGAACAAGTTTTTCTACGATTTTAAGACAGCGCCTTTCATTCATTCTGTATCCTGATTGGAGAGCTGGTGTTAAGCAGTTAAAGGCATATTCTTTCTTTCTTTTTCCACTTCTTGCATTTGGTATAATGGAGTAAACATGCTGTACATCTTTTCTTTAAATCCAGAATCTCCAAAGACATTTCAAGAAATAAACTGGGAGATCATTTTATAGAGACCTTTATGCATTCTACATTTTACAAGAGCACAAAACTGAAAAGCGGTGTATCTGAATAAAACATGACAACTATATTTGACGAGTAGAAGGTTCCCAGCCCTGTTCTGAACTTCTGCAGGCGTGCTACCTGATCCTGACTGCTGAATGTTGGCTGAGGCTTGTTTTATTGAAAGGCTGCTCTGCTCCTACAGGACTGCAGAGGTGAGAGCGGAGGAGGAGCTGACACCAGGATTTACTGACGACTTGGAGGGTTCTTCTGGGCCCAGGCACAGGGTCTGCTTCAATGATACTTCTCTGTGTTATGTCTATCTGTTCCATCATGGAGATTTGTGTTCACAACTGGCTCAACAACTTTTCACAAATCCACACAACCATCTCTGAAGCAGCATCGGTCAAGCAGAAGTAAAAGTTTTCTGATTTAACTTGCTCAAACTAACATTAAAAGTTGGTTCTGAAGCACTTTGCACTTTTTGGGTATTTTTGGGTAAGAACAGCTGTCATTTATTGCAATTATAGCTATAAATAGTGCTAAGCATATGCAGAATTACTCTCAAACAACTCCAGGTATATTTTTAAAGAAAAAAAACATTAAAACATGAATTAAAAACTCAGCAAGTCACTTTGAAGTTGGGCCATATTATATGGTGATATATGTTGATTTGAGATTTATATGGGGATGGTAATAAATTTGGAATATCATAATATAATTGCAAACGCACTGCATCTGATTTTCATCTCAGCTGCGAGGGATTTCACATATTATGCTAAATTTACTTTTTTAACCTGCTCAAACCGCCATTAAAAGTTGGCTCTGAAGCACTTTGAACTTTTGGGTATTTTTGGGTCAGAAGTCCAGTCATTTATTGCAATTACAGCAATAATACCGTGATATAATTACATATATACTGCAGCTGATTTCCTCTCAACTGTGAGGACTATCACATTATGCTAAATTGACTTGTTTAGCTTTTAACCATATTATATTTTTGGCCCCCCATCAAAAACATACCTTTAGTTGTATCTTGATTCATGCTTGCTTCATCCAAAGTTGTCTTCCCTGATTGCTCAAAAATGCTCAATTTTAAATTTTACTTGGATTGTTGCGTCATAGGTAAAAAAAAAAAAAAAAAAAAAAAAAAAAAATCCTTATGCAGTTTTTAAGCACATAAACCACCACTGGACTTGTTTTGTGGTCAAATTATGTGCACAATGAACACATTGCTCTATTAGCATAGCATTCACATTGTCTAATGGCTTCATTTGTTTATTTTGTCTTTGTTCATTTCCGTTGCTGACAGCCGAGTGAGCTCACTGAATTTGGATGTGGAATTTTGACAATTGTTTTTCCAAAAACAATAAATAAAAAAATAAATAAATAAATACAAGGGAATTAAAGCCACAAAAATGCATAATGTGTGTTCTTTAAATAGTACAAGTATTCTAAAAACCCAAGTTGAGCAGCCAATTATGTCATTATTGCACATTTTCTCTTTTGTATTGTAACAAAATCCAATTTTTTTTGGTTGTTTTTATATCAGTGTGAATCTTTACCAATCACAGAAACATAGATCTGGTGATATGTGATGAACTTCCTAATCTCTTAAACGGTGTGGAGTTGTCTCCTCTTGAGCTGCAGTGTCAGGTGAGGCTGGACCATGCTGGGGATGTTTATCTAACACTGAGTCTGCAGTAACCTGTGGAGAGTCCAGCACACTCACCAGGACACGACTGCATATGGGCCTGAGGATGTGAGAATACAGAGAAGAGACAACAACATGACAAACTGCAAACTTCAGTCTTCAACTTGGTCTGGGAAGTGTATTTTTTACACTATAGGTCAAAAGTTAAGACACGGTTTTTCATTTATGTTTCTTTTTTTCCATGATTATTTACATTGTAGATTCTAAATTAAAGCATCAAAACTACGAATGAACAAATATGGAATGTAACGCAAAACTTGTGTTAGATAAAAAACACTCTTCAGGAGACTTCATCAAGACGAGAGAGAAGGCAAAGAGTTTACAACGCAACTTTGGGGATTTGAATCTAAAATATTTAGTTATTCAGTAATTAAACTTTTACTTAACTACCTAATTTAATTTGCATAATATATTTGATGACTTGTGTATGTTTGTAGAAAGTAGTAAACAGAGAAAAAAAAGACATTGAATGAGAAGATGGGTCCAGACTTTTGACTGGTTATGTATTTTGCCACAAAATATATTCAGAGTACCAGATCTACTGATACTTTGCAGCTGATGTCATCAACGTCTCCTGCGGGTGTAATGCTAACTGTAGGCACTGCTCTGTCTGAGGCTTTGTTACACTTTAATATGAGCTTTATTTTGTAATACAGACTAGAAACTACAGACTTTATGCATTCATACAGCATTTTAAAGAACAAATTTGTACCTAAAGCCATATCATGAACATTTTTGGCATTCACAATATTTTTTCTCAACTGAAAATGTTTTGCCAAGCTCATATTGACCATATATAAAAGTTTAGAGGGCGTTTCTTAGTAAATACTTATTAATTTTCTTGAAAATGAAATGTAAGTGTCAAGGTGAATAAAGCACAACTCTCATTTAAGAAATCATTTGGCTGCTTAAGAACGTGCTGTGAATTTTTAAAGAAAACCTTCATGAATCAGGACCTGTTTTTACTAATGTGGGGATCGTGTGTCGCCATAGTAACTGCTGAACATTCGGTTGTGGGCATAGTTTAGGTGTTTAGTCCCACTTTAACAGTAACCTTGAAAATGTGAAAATTTGTACTTAACTAAGACAATGAGACTCTTTATTCTGCCCTCACTGTGAAAGTAAAAGTACAACTGGTCAGTGAGTGGACGAGCCACAGGAAGTAGAACTTGGAGAGATGAACTGAAGTGATGGCAAACATTTTCATTGAGTGTATTCTGATGTGTTCTGATTGTTGGGTCCATCATCTATTTAAAGGGAGGAGGTAGAGGTTGTGGGTTTGATGCCAGGAGCAGGGTGTTATGGGAGTGTCTTGAGCTGATACTCATAATCACCTAAGATCTTCAGTGTCCTATGGGAAACGTTTTGTACAGTTACATTTACATTTCACTTTTCTGAGACCATATTTTTACCTCTATATTTGACATCAACATTTGTGTTTTCTTGCATCAATCTTTCAAATATAATACGTTTTTTCTTCCTTTTAATGGTCTATCTTGTTACATCCAATTACATACACCGTAAATTTATAAATCAGATGTTACGTCCGGACAATTATACTGAGAATTGGGAATAGTTGTTTCCCCAAATACTTCTACTTGAATCATATCCGAGGCAGGTGTTCCAGGCATGTCCCACACGAGAGGAGGCTCCGGGGAAGACCCAGGACACTCTGGAGGGACTATGTCTCTCGACTGGCCTGGGAACGCCTTGGGGTCCCACCGGAGGAGCTGGAGGACGTGTCTGGGGTGAGGGAAGTCTGGGAGTTCCTGCTTGGAGTACTACCCCCGCGACCCAGCCCCGGATAAGCGGAAGAAAATGGATGAGGGTGAATCATATCATATGTTGAACCGCTACTTCGTACTTCTACCTGAGTAATATTATTTAGAAGTAGCTGTACTTTCACTACATTTCTTTGGCTTCTCTACCCACCCTCTACCATCTGTCACTAAAAGTCGTGGAGTAGATTTATTTTGTTTTGCTCAGGTTATTTTGATGGTTTTGCAGTGGTCTAAAACAGATAGCAGTGGATACAGTAAGTTTCACCCTCCTCACTGCAATCAATCTTCCATAAGGCCAATGACTCATGCAATAACAGGAGTTTACAGTCTCAAAGGCAAGCACAAGGTGGGAGGATATTCGATTATATGTGGTACATTGTAATCTTGATAATTCAGTCACGGATCCTTAAGCAAAACAGTATGAAATTGTTAAGCAGCTCTTAGATTTAAAAGACAAATATGCAAAATGTACTTTTAGTTTTTAATGTTATACCTGGAGTCGTATTTATCTTAAGTCAAGTTGGTTTCAGTAATCCTATATGAAAAAGAAATACACTATGAATTTCCCAGGATTGTTGCGTCACAGGTAGAAACCCTCTACACTTTTTAAGTCCAGAAATCATCCGCAGACTCATTCTAAGCATTTTTGTCTTCAAACTGCATGAATTACTGCTTGAATTCAGTTTATATTAGTATGTCAGGGCGTGTTGCTCATCAGCTACTTTATTTTTTCCCCATTGTAAGTCCGACCGCTGTCAGTAGAAGGCTAGCTGCACCAGATCACAATCTGAAGGGGCTCCCAAGCTGTGAAAAATGTGCGCTTTAATTAGCCATTATTTTAAGCTCTAAAACATGAGATGCCAAAGCAAAGGTACTCAGGAGCGTGTTTAAAGGTCAAAAATACAAATAATTCATGATGTGTCCTTTAAAAGTTAGTCACTTGAGTATTATTGTAATGTGTAGAATCAAACTTTTACTTTATAGTTGTAATTGGTACAAACAAATGTTCAAAGTTGTCACCTTTAATTTAGTTTTTGTTAAATTATTGAATCATTTGTGCCCATATGGAAATGTGATGTAATGATGCAAAACACAATTCAGTTTTTTGTGGATTTTTCCCTATTTTTTTTGGTTGTTTTGGGTTGGGCAGGATTGCTAACTAGTCCAACACCTCACGGATTTATTGCTATGTAGATGAACAGCCATCTCTGACAAGTCGAAGGCTGACAAAAATTAAAGTTAAACATTAAACCTATTATCTGAGGTAAACAAAATCTGAATGTTAAGGTTCCGCATGACGGCCTTCAGCTGGAGACAAAGGTGAAGGAAGGACAGCTCATGAATGAACTGAGAATGAGTTTGGAGAAGATAAAAAACAGATCTCATTCTGTCAAATTGAGTGAAAAGTATGGGGTGAGGAAACATTTTTTTATGGCTGTTACAGTTACTAACAGTGAAAAATCATATCCGTTTTCACCTTAGTTCACACTGTCTGGTGTCAGTGACTGGCCACATTTATAGCATCTGAACTGCAGTATTACGGGACATTTTTATTTTAAATTCCATGAACATGACTTACCTATGTCCCTAGATACAAAGTAGACATGTTCATATCAAATATTGCTTTTACTGTTACCAGTTTTAATACTGATTAATGTTTGATCACAAAAACATTGAACATGACGGCCAAGTTGTTTATGTTATACTTTGGTGTTTGGGTTCTCAAGATGATTATCCAGTCAAAAAGCAGAATGAGCCACATATGAGTTTTTCATTAGGAATTCCAGTTTCAATGCTGAAATCTAGTTGGTTTAAATCTAAAATGACTGATCTGATCTGAAGCCTCACTCTCTAAACTCCAGCACCTGCAGTCACTCATTAGTCAGAGCTCAGTGAGTGAATTCTGGAGGTTCTAAGCTTTCACATGAGGGATGACCTGTCCATATACTGAGAATGGAAAAAAACTCGTATGTGTCCTCTAAGAGCACAGACTACATACAGTTAATTTAAGAAACATGTAACTTAAACATAAGTACAGTGTTGCCCAAAAGTCACTGACAGTTGAAAAAAAATTCTTAACTCTTTTGTTTCTAAATATTTTTCTTTTTTTTCCAGAGCATTTAGAACTACCCTTCCAACATTAATATGAGCAAATATAGCACAGAGGAATAAACCCTCATTGTACAGTGGTACTTTGAGTCACATGGGTCAAATTCAGAAACCCAGCGGGTTTGACATTTTGATACCCCCCAAGTGTAAATGCCATTAAATCAAAGGTGCCCAAACTTTTTTTTTTTTTTTTTATCAAGGGCCACATCTCAAAACACATTTGAAGTGGAGGGCCACAGACCAGTGATAAATGCAGTGCTGTGCTTTAAACACAGCTTTGACAGAGCTGCTGTGTATTAATAAGGCTTGAAACACATACATTTTAGGTCTGTATCACACTGCAATGTGATGTTTGAGGTATAGTGGGAGAAATAGTTAAATTTGCTATTAAAAGTACTGCTTTTGATCAACTGGGCCGGTTCAGCAGGAGGCCCCAGGGCCAATAAAAACTGGTCTAAGGGCCGCATTGGGCCTCTGGGCCATAGTTTGGACACCCCTGCATTAAAGTAATAATAAGTCATTTTCAAAGAGGGGGCAGTATGTGATCTCCCGAGACCTGACTAGTCCAGATTTCTTCCTGTGGTTCTATCTTAAAGAAAAGGTGTTTGTGAATAAACCTCAGACAATAAACGACTTAAAATGTAATGTAATGTAAATGTAAAGTGTGTTGGATCGGGCTGTTCAGTGTGAAACCGAAAATGGTGGACACTTAAAAAACATTATTTTTTTAAATTAGGTTATTTTTACTTCCTAGTTTAAGTAGTGATAAGTTCAAGTGTAAGTGAACAGTTATAACCGTATATATTGCCAACAATCTCAGAAGGTTCAGTTTACCTACTGCTAAAATTTGGTGAGTATAACTTAAGAATTATAGGAGCTATGGAAGATTTGAAAGTGTCGGTGACTTTTAGGCCACCCTGTATAAAGAATTCTACCCTGTCTGAAACCACATTGCGAAACTGGCCTCAATTTTACATAATTACTGTGAAAAGAGACAATGGTAAAACAAAGTACAGGACGTACTTTGTTTCCTCTTTCCATCACACTTCTGACTCAATTAAAATTCACTGGAACCCCATCCCCCCTTCTTTGTCTCTCCCCCTCTGCCTACACCAACATACGCACCCGCACATGCAGTGAATTACCATTTTGAGAAGAAAATATCAACAAAATCAGGACAAGGGAGTGCATTCCCAGCCGTCCTTCAAACACAACTTCTGACGGAATCGCGGATGAGTTTGAATCAAATGAGACAGAGGAAAAAAAAAACACAAAAAAAAAAACATGCTTCTTTTTTTCTACAGAGTGCGCGGTGGCTAAGGCTTTCATGTGTGCAGCTAGCTAACAATAAGCTAGCCGTTTCTGCATTCAGATGCTTTATTACTAGGAATAACGTGGCAATTTTGGATTCGATCTATTCCAATGCTAATTACATCTTCTCCTTCTGTTGTATTCTTCTGAAATGATTGGTAATTGACTTGGAGACATGTCAAGATGTTTTCAAAAGGGAAACCGCTGATGTAATTTGCTTATTTACCAGGATTGTTCTTAACGAACAATGAAGTCTATAATTTCGGAGAGACGTGCCGAGTGGTGGGAAAGAATTAGCCAGAGAAAAGCAAGAAACGTTGGGAGCAATGGGCGGTAAATTATAGATGATGTGGAATATGTGGAGCAGGTACAAGTGGGTTTTCCTAGAATAATTTTTATGCAGTCCAAATCTGATAATAATAAAACTCTTCATAATTAGATGCAGACAGTATACAGAACACTTATGTTTACCTCAAGAGCTGTTTATACAATATTTCTGTACTGGCACAAGACAAATTCACCCATCTATCCATTTTCTTCCGCTTATCCGGGGCCGGATTGAGGGGTTAGCAGTCTAAGCAGGGAGTCCCAGACTTCCCTCACCTCAGACACGTTCTCCAACTCCTCCGATGGGACCCCAAGGCGTTCCCAGGCCAGCCAAGAGACATAGTACCTCCAGCATATCCTGGGTCCTCTCCGGGGCCTCCTCCCAGTGGGACATGCCCGGAACAGCTCCCAAGGGAGGCGTCCAGCAGGCATCCTGAGCAGATGTCCGAGCCTCCTCAGCTGCTCCTCTCGACATGTAGGTGCAGCGGCTCTACTCCGAGCTCCTCCCGTGTGACTGAGCTCCTCACCCTGTCTCTAAGGGAGCACCCAGCCAGAGGAAACTCATTTCGGCCGCTTGTATCCGCAATCTTGTCCTTTCGGGCAGACAAATTCAGTATTTTACAAATAAAAGAAACAATGAAACATAAATCTTAGTTTCACATGTGTCACTGGAAAAAAATTAACAAAAAATAAATCTGATTGCATGATCACATTTGACCGGGCTTGAGGCACAACAGAGGACGTGGGGACCAGACTGATATTAATCTGTATAAAAAAAATATAGAGAAATATTAGTCTGGATTTGCCAACACCTTAACAATGGCACTGCCCTAAAATGATATAGTCCCCTTGAATGTATAAAATATATCGTCCAATTCAACAGAAGATGATTCTTTGTACTCAGCTGCTAAGACAGAGTATATAAAATTCACTACGCAATTTATAAGGCCATTCAAGATGATAGCCTACTCATAAAGTTGTTATGACAAAGCCAATATACCAATACAATTTCATGTTCAATCGTACAACTGCAAAAGGAAGGCCATCTTAGTAGGCCATTTATCACCTCAGCAGATTGGACAACAATAGGTAACAGGTCTAGCAAAACAGTCAAACTAAATGGTCTAATTTTTCCACAATGCGCTGTGTTTTATTTCAGTCACATATTTCTATGGTGTTGCACCTAAAAAACTGAACACATTTTAACGGGTTTGCAGTGGTCCAAAGTTATTCCTCTCTTACCTCATGCATTCTGATACATCTTAATTATTTACCAGAAGCTTATACGTGCTTTTCACAACTTTCAGAGATGAGAGTATAGTTTAACGTGGCTCTCAGCAGACTGATAATATGTAGCCTCTGAACAGAGTTTTACACTTCAATCTGGAATGGCTTGCGGTGAGTGTATTCTGTTTGCGAGTTGAATTGCTACCTGTTGCTACCTGTCTCTTCTGATAAATTGTTAATCCATGAATTAATCACATACTTTTCTAACTTCTTAACATACAACTGGCATCTAGTTACTCACTTAAAGCCTCGGAGCCCTATCCAGCTCTCAACCTCTAAGTATTTTGTGGATTAAAAGCCTTTTTCACTAGCTTCAGCCTGAGTTAGCCTAGCTGACTAGCATCATGGCTGCACCCACCTCCGCTTTGTTCGCTCTGTCCTGCTCAAGTCGTCATACGTGGAGTCAGAACCCTGGCTCCTTTACTGACAACAGGGACAGTTGTGTGTAGTGTTCTGGCAGTTTTGGAGGCCAGGGTTAGAGACGTGGATCCGGTCATTGGAGGCGCTGAAGCCTAGCTATAGCCAGCTAGTAGCAGGGACTGCGGGCCACGTCAGAGCTCGAACTTTTAGCGATAATAGGTGCCCAATGTGTCTCGTGCAGCCGGGACCAGACCAGGATCGATTTGTGACAGTTCGGAAGAAGCAAAGCGCTAAACGCAAAAACTTAGTGCACCACAAGCTACCCATCTGTAATAAGTTTGCCTCTAGGTTTGAACTCTATCTGCAAATGGATGTGCATTAGTCCTGGACACATCTGCAGCCTGTCCGTCCATGGGAGTGGATCTCTCCTTCCCTGTGGTTCTCCTCAAGGTTTCTCTTTTTCCAACTGTTTTTTTTTTGTTCTGGGACAGTTCTCCATTTGTCTGTTTTCTGTTGGTTAATTTGCTTGTCTGTTTCTCTTTCATTGTTGATTTTCTAACTTTCTGTTGGGTAAATCAATTCTCATGTTCAGAGGCAACTGCTGTTGTGATTTTGGGGTTTACAAAAACAAACTGAATTGAATGGAGAACCAATGATGGGAGCGTTCAAACAAATACTTCAAGTTGATTGGTTGAACCCCCACAACAGCGGAACAAGCTGAAAAATCAAACTTTAGTTAAATCCAGTTGAGAGAAAACCACAGGCGTCTTACCTGTCCACAAATCCACAAAGCACTTCCCTCTGGACGTTTTTCAAAAATAAATTAGTCTGCATTTCCGCTAAATTAGGCTGCAAATCGCGAAAATTTGTCTTGCTGGCAAAGCTAGCAGACTTTTGCAGTCACGGTAATGCTAGCACATCAGGGTTACTTCCTGGTTCGTGGATGGTAAATGCTTTCTAATTAGATGCAGACTGCACACAATGGTCTCATTTTAACCCTAAGAGCTATGGGTGGAACAAGATTTTGACATCATTTATCATAAAGAAACAGTGCAGTTTAGGGGAAAAAAATGATTAACATTATTTCATATTTTTGCTGTCATTGTAGCACTGCTTCTTGGGAAGAAATAACTTATCAGCACCTGTTTGTAAAAAGAGATCAACCTCCACTTGTGCACAATCGTGTGGCAATTTTGTCTTGTAAGATCTGGTGGCATGAGATCGTGTCCCCATCCTTAATATTAATTATGTAATAAAATTTAATAATATAGTTTCTAACATGAAAATAGGCTATAATCCCATGTTTTTGATGGAACAACTATACCAAATACAAATTTTCTTTCATTAAAATTTGGTTAGAAACATGGTTTGAACGTTGGTAAATGGTCACATTTTCATACAGCGCTTTTCTACCTTGAAGGCATTCAAAGCGCTTTACATCAAGGAACCACTCAACCATTCACAGATATTATTACACCAGTGTACGCAGACACTCTGGGTGAGATGAGTCAAGTGTCTTACCCAAAGACAGGACAATATTCATCTGTGGGAGCTGGAATCACACCACTACCCTGTAGGTCAGTGAATCTGAGCTCTCTACCAACGATGAATTAAGCACAAAATTGTAAAGCGACTTTGAGCGTCTGTAAAAGCGATATATAAGACTAAGGCATTATTATTATTTCATGTTGAGAGTGGGATTCGAACCATCAAACTTCAGCCGAGTTGTCTACACCCACAGACCAGATCGGCCCTCCTCTCACTTGAATCCGAAGTCTCTGGTTCAAACCCAGACTCTGGCATTTCAAAATCGTCACTATGCACTCACTCACCCTCGGGTTCAGACATTCTACTGTATTTTTTTTCAACTTTACCAACGCCTTCTTAAACCGGCTGCGCCCCACATATCTTCACCATCTGTCGTCTCATCTGCAGTCCTTCAGACCTCTCTTCTCTCCCGTCATTTAGCTTCCATCGCGGTGCCCTTTTCAACAAAATTATTTTCTGTGAAGTGGGCTTTTATCATTCCAAACAATTCAACGCCCGGCCGACGGCTACTTAAGAAACGCCGCGACAACCCGGAACTGCCAGGCCTTGTTTTCGACCTGCCAAATGGATTGCAATCTCGTCTCTACAGCCCATTTTTGTTTTTCCCACTTTCGCTTTCTATGCTCTGTTGAGAACACGTTGGTTTGATTTTACATTCTTTGACAGACATCATGGGGACAACCTTTAGCAATTTATATGCAAAGCAGACAGGGAGGACATGGCCGGGACTGTACACAGCGAGACAAGGAGAGATCTAATTGGACAGCCGGAGAGGAGTGGTTTTATGGAAAAGTGCGAAGCGTGCAGAATTCTGAGACAAACACTGTGCAACTGCGGAGTGTAAGTCTAAAGCAGCGCAGTGTACTTATGTCAGATATTTCATTGATGATGTTCCAAAGCAGATGGGTTCATTCGGGGTTGTTGACTCAAGTTTTAAAGTTTAAATGTATTTTAGCAATTTGTCTTGCAGCTCTTGAGGTCAAAATAAGTCAGCTGCGTACTGTCTGCAGCTAATAAACTGCTTTATGGTTTATTGTCAGGTAATCAGGAGCGTTGCTTGCTGTTGTTAGTATTCCTGAGACAGACAACTCTGCTCTGGTCTCTGAAAGTTGTTAAAAACTCTTAAAAACTCATCATGGTGAATAATTAGGATGCTCAGAATGCATAACTTAAGTGATGAATAACTTTGGCCCACTGCAAACTGTTTAAAATTGAACAGTTTTTCTCATTTTCATGAAAAATCAGGAGCAGTGCCCTTAAGTATGCAGGGATGTAGTCTTTGAAATACTAAGACATATTATTATAGTCCTGAAATAGTTCCAGTTTAAACTTGGCTTGATCCCGGTTTAGTTCAGTTTAGACTATAATCTTAAAAGGCGCACTATGTAATGTTCCTGGAGGGGGGTCTGTTTGTTTCCATGGTGATGTTATTGCTTAGTCTATATGGCACTTAACCTATATATCGTGCATTACTCAAATTACTGGGGTGTGGAGTTTATAATTTGACTTTGTGGTTGGACACAGGCACAAACTTTGCAAAACAAAAATTGCATGATAGTGTGGTTAGACTAATAAAAATAGATGACAAATCCATTATTTTGTGAAATGCAGGTTAAAACGTGTGCTCCTTGTGTGTAAATTGTCTTTTGGATTTTTGATGGAATTTTCAATGTTGAACTCATCGCTACTTTCTACTTTTTTTTTCAGTTTTTTCCCCCACAAACTACCACTTAACTGATGTAAAACTATGCCGAGTGCACCAGCTGGTCCTAAGTCAGTCTTAACTCTTACGCTGGGCTTAGCTACGTCTGACGTAGTGACTGGAATTAGTGCCGTGTGCAACAGCTCAGTTTAAATCGTAGCTGCACCTGGTCTTAACGTTCATGAGAGAAGAGAGGATGTTGTACGTGTTGCCTAGCGACTCAAAAGTTCAGCGGAAAATTAAGATGGAAGAAAAGAAAAGAAAACTTCACAGACGAGGAAATAGGAAAATTACTTCAATTATATGCAGAGAATAAGGACATACTCGCGGCAAAACTGAATGACCAAAACATCAACAAACAGAAGATAAACTCATGGAAGCAGAAAACTACGGTCATCAGCAACGACTGCAACGGTGGTGTCTGAACCGTTGAGAAGTTTAGGAAAAAATGGGGCAGAAAAGGACAGGTCTGCAATAACAAACCCTCGACAGGCTGGGCACCTCCTCCTCGCCCGACAGTGGCATTACTATTGATATCTTTGGGGAGAATTCCCGAGCGTTTGTCGTCAGTTCAGCGCCTGTCGTCTGCGGAGACAGGGATGGGAGGACAGTGCACCGTTTCTGTCCTCAGTGATTGCAAAAAGGGTCACTCTATTAAAACAAAACCTCTCTATATGCTCAGTCTCACTATAAACATCCAGCGGATTGGCCCTGTCTGATAACCCTCTCTCTTCTCAAAGCTTTCTCATTATTTATTCGGTAAACAAGAAGCAGAGCTGCCATGTTTGTGTAATGAGTTACTGTTAATGATGTAGCTCGCCGAATGTAGTCAGTTGTCATGGACAGTTGTCATTCCTGGGATCCCCACACCTGCTCCACACTGGCCAGAAAAGTTACACTTGGACGTATCGGGCAGAGGGCTAACCTGGTGCACTAGTAGTAACTATAGGCCGGTCATAACTTTCAGATTTACGTCGGAAGTAGATTTCAGACCAGACTTGCGATCTGCCGCTGCGCTCGGCTCCTGGAGCGTGTGCATCGCATTGAACCACAATTCTTTTATTCCGTGAAGCTTATTCGTAGCTTCTTAGCCTGTAAATAACTGTCTATATGCTGATAAGACTTCCTATATTCGCGTGGAGATGCATCGGCACTCTGCTAAACCTCGCTATGCTAATTCATGACCTCACATCAAACAAGGTCGGCGCGCCATCAAAATCTATCTGCTCTCACTCGCTCTCATCGCGGTACTTCTCTTTCTGTGAAACAAGCCAACCACTTCTTCCCCCCCACCCCCCCTTACCCCCATCCCGCCCCGGAATGAGTAATGTCCCATCAGGATCTGCTCATCCAAAATCCATCTATGCTTTTGCAGTCTAAGCATTCGAAAGTTGAGGATTCTGTGTTTACGCCCCACTGGAGAGAACTCAGCCAGGCAGCCAGCTAAAGTTGCATTTTTGAACAATCCTATATATTTCTATATGCCGGCTATATTGAGCTGCCTCAATGGATTCATTTTGCATCGCTAACTGTGTGAAATGACCCCGCACATATCTAATGAAAGACGCGTGCCGAAAGACTTGCTGGGTGTAGCTAAATGCCTCGACTAGCTTGAATGCAGACCATCCATTATTGGCGTATTCCCACATTAGCATTCTTATCCGGGCAGCGCTGTCCCGAGGAACGCTTGGACATAAAGGGTATTCTTATGAAAATTTAGTGAAAATAATATGAGTGGAGTAGATTTGTGTTATTGTAGAGGATGTGTAAGTGGGATACTTGGATTAAAGAGGCGGTATTTTACTTCTATCGCGTATTAACTGCTAACACACAACATATTTAGATCACCTTGTTATCTTTTAATGTTTTGAAAATGCTATAGCGACCGAAAACAACATATTAACATGTTTTAGAAGTTTGATTTTTATTTCTGACAGTCCCGAGTCTCCCCTCCCTTTGCTCTCCTCCTTAAGCCACTCCCCCTTCAGAGCGCTAGCACAACACAATCGCCGTGCATCCCCGCTAAAGAAACTACAACACATTGCATTTGTCAAGTTGCTGAGTACAGGGTGGGTGCAAAGATTCAGACTCGGGGAAAAAGTTTGAACAAAGTTTATTTACAGGCATGGTCATGTGAATGAAGGTAGACAGAGCAGAGAGTTGAGAGCGTAGTCGTAAGCCGTGGTGTTGGAGCAGATCGCGGGTCGCAGGGTCAGAGGCTGGGGTGGTCGTACCAGTCGAGGCGAGCCGGATCTGAGGCTGAGGTGTTTGTACGGGTCGTGGAGAGCAGGGTCGGAGGCGGAGGTGCTGGGTCAGAGTGGTTCCGAGGAGCGGGATCACGGTGGATACACAGACGATCTGGCCAGAACGTGACATGAAAGACGACTAGTGGAAATACTGGAAGACGACAAGACGATCTGGCCCCGAGTGTCGTCCTCAGTCCTTTTATCCTCACAGGTGCAGCTCGATTGATAATCTGATAATTGATAAGTGTCTCCGCCACGCTCCAGGCTCAAACACAGAAGGGAGAGGGGAAAACAGCACAAAAGATACAAAAAACCCCAAATCCTGACAATGACAAAAAGCTCGAAAAAATATATATTTGCATAATACTCCCTCTAGAAATAGTGGAATGTGCCAGAGTAGCACTGCTTAAAGATACATTAATCTGAGCGGCACCAACTTTTCTCATCACTGTATTAGATTTATAATTCAGACATCTCAATCCAATCCAATCCACTTTATTTATATAGCACATTTCATAAACAAATTGTTTCCAAAGTGCTGCACAGAGACACAGTGACTAAAAATAAAAATAAAAATAAAAATAACAACAATGAAAATACATAGATACTCATTTAATTTCACTAATCTTACAAAAATAAAACCAGTAAAGTCAAATAAGCGCAACTCTATAAAAAAAAAAAGTACTATAAAAAGTACAAAAAAATAAAAAATAAATAACTGTACATAAAATCAATATAATACAATAAAACTCATAAAAAAAAAAAAAAAAAAAACATTTCAAACTGTTACTACAGCAGTTTGCACATGGTTTGGATTGCACGTTCAATACACAATTTAGAAATGATTAAGTCTTATACCACATTCGTCATGGTAAAGAAGGAGCTGAACTGAAAGGCAAAGCTCTCAATTTACCGGTTCCTACCCTCACCTCTGGTCATGAGCTCTGGGTAATGACCAAAAGGACAAGATCGTGGATACAAGCGGCCAAAATGGGTTTCCTCCGCAGGGTGGCCAGGCGCACCCTTAGAGATAGGGTGAGGAGCTCAGTCACACACTGGAGGGACTATGTCTCTCGGCTGACCTGGGAACACCTTGGGGTCCCACCGGAGGAGCTGGAGGACGTGTCTGGGCTGAGGGAAGTCTGGGAGTCCCTGCTCAGACTGCTGCCCCCGCGACCCAGCCCTGGATAAGCAGAAGAAAATGGATGGATTGAAGGATGAAAAGGTCCACTATATTTGTCTGGGATCCAGAATACACACTTGTTCAATACTTTACGAAGAAGTGAGTCTGGTCACCCGTGAATCTCCCCCGTTTTCAAATGGGAATGATTGACAGGTGGATTAGCCAATTGATGACACGCATGGTTTGTCTGTATCGGAAAAAAATAAAGCGAGTGGTGAAAAAGATTTTGGATTTCTGCAGAGCCAATGAGCGAAGCACTGAACTCTGTTAGTCTGAGGTGAGAAAAGTTTGATTTTATTTGTAACTCATAGGTGACCAGCGAGCTCATTTGTTTCACATGCATCAGTGAAAAAAACAAATCTGACTGCATGATCACGTTTGAGGCTTGAGGGGGGTGGGGGACCAGAGATATTACTTTCCTCGTCTACCTGCTTGTCTCCATAGAGATGTTACAGCTTTGCCTGAGATGTTTCTGTATGGCATTAACTTATCGAGTTCTGTGGATATAAGCAGCTGACACCACCAGAGCAAGTTATGTGCCAGATCTGCGGCGAGGTGGGCCCGCTCAAAGTATGAATGCATGTTTTCGATGTGTTCTGTAGCAATAAAAAGACCTGTAATTAAATCAAATGCCGTACTGTGGAACATTCCAGGATACGCAATGTACCCAAGCACCTGGCACATGCCCCATCAGAAATAGTGTACTTTTAACCCAGATAAGGCATTAAACACATACTATAATAACATACTATTATAACTATAATACTATAATGTGCACTCAACTGTTACTGTTAATAACATATTGGTACAATTAAAGGGGACACATTATGTAAAATGAACTGTTATGAATGGTGAATCATGCTATAATGGTGTTATAGTGTAAAAAGTGTAAAAAGCATGATGTGTCTTTAACCACAGACCTAAATACCACATAGTCTTAGCACCAAAGGTAATTCCATCAGATTTTGAAGCTGAGAAAGCAGGAGAAACAGACCGAACATTTGCACCAAATCAAGTGTAATTTTACATTTTCACTTCTCAAAATCAGACCATGTTTTTCCAATTATCTGGAAGGAACATAGCAAAAGCAAGAAAAAAAACAACAAACAAAAAAAACCCTCTTTACCCTTTCCAGACAAATAAATGTCTCTTTTGTAAATCATAGCGACCTGACAGGAACCTGAAGATTTTTACAGAAATTGCTTTTATTTGAGCCTTTTTCGACCAGCGGGCACAGCAAGGGAACTGCATGCAACGATTTTGATTTAAATTCCATAATGCAACCTGTCTGTGCACCCAGATATGAGGCAGACATATTCAAATCAAACTCAGCTTTTGCCGAAAACAACGGCAATGCTAATTTAGTTTTAGTTATAAAAACACAGGACATAGTCGAGATGGTTATGGTATAATTTGGTGTTTTGGTTCTCAAGATGATTATCCCAGTTGGTTTAAATCTAAAGGCACTCTCTCTGATCTGCATCATCACCACCTAAACCCCAGCACCTACAGCCAATCATTAATCAGTGCTAATGCGGCCGCTGCAGCTCAGAGAGTGAAATCTGGAGGTTTTGAGCTTTCACATGAAGCGTGGCCTGTCCATGTACTGAGAATATACCCGAGAGAATAGACCTAAAGCAGACAGACGACTGGAGCTGATGACCTTAATCCAAAACATCTAACTCTGCTATATTTAATTCAACCTTTATCACATATTTCTAATTCCTCAACTCACATGGCAGTTATACCAGAATTACACCTTTACGTAAAGATGGCAGAACTAAAAATGTAAATAATTTCCAGCTGATATCTAAATTATCTTGTCAGGTGTCAGAAAAGGCCATAGTCCTGTCATTGCAACCACAAAGGTTTGAGACGACATTTTCACAGCCCTTGATGTCAAACGTGATTGTGTAGCTCTGTTTATCGATTTAAATAAAGCTTCTGATTCAGTAGATCATAAAATTCTCTTGAAGCACTTTGAATTTGACAATGCTACATGTAATTGGTTCCAAAATTATCTTTCAAACAGAGCAAAGGCAGTACTAGCCGATGGGTTTAGATAAAAAAAACCAACATAACTTTAAGCAAAGGATCAAGACTCTATTTTGGGCCTGCTACTTTTGACACTCTCTCTCTTTCATACTCTCACACTCTCACTCTCTCTCTCACACTCCAACAATCGTTTTAAGTGTTAAAATTGTTTATGGCACGATTGGTTTGAATGGAAAGTGCACTGCTCCCGAGTTTATCCATGTCATTTTACACTCTGTTTATAATTTGGCGCAATAATAAAACCATTTACCGGGCAAATCTTTATGAAGAACTGATTGTGTGAAATAATATCTCAGTTGCACCCATATTAAATACAATAAACACTAGATTTGTGTATGAGATATAATGTATTTCCACCATCACACTACCTGTCGATTCTAGGTTACGTGTGCAAACAGGAGTTATTATTAACCCTGGCGCTGGTCATATTGATGAGTGTATTTTTCTCTAGTTTTTGTATTCACTTCACTTGCACAATACATATTAAAACATAATATTTCATGTATAAAAAAATACCTAAGTAACTTGATCTGAAATAAGACACTATAAGAGCAGATCACACTTGAACGTTGTGTCATATTTTGTGACTGAGTGGAGTGTTAACACTTGTCAGTAGTTTTGTTCTGTTGTATAAACCCCAATAATAACAATTACCAGCAAACATGTTGTAACAAATACGATGTTGTCTTGTACAATCATGTAATCTTTTCATCTCAGTCCAAATGCGATGAAGTGTCACTCCATGATAGTACTGCATGGCCACAGTGGTTTTCATTGTGCTCAGATCACAGCTGCAGAGACACTTGACTTGGACGGATCTTTTTTTTTTGACAGACAGATCAGAGAAGTCATTGGGCTTTGCAGCATGTTTCTGTAAACACATAAATGTTTCCAAATATTCAACAACATGATGGCATTGGTAGTACCCGTAATAAGCAATGACCTTACTCTCTGTGTTGTCCTGCCGTCTTGTTTAGTAGTGATGAAGACAAGGACATGTCCATGTGAGTAACAAATGTCACCTAGAATAGATTATTTTAATCAAGTCAATCAAATTGAATCAGGAAAGGCAGCTTTAGAAATTGTATTCTGATGACTTACCATTGCTGTGGACTGGTTCAGCTGTGTCCTTCAGTAGAGCAGAGGAACATCACACCAGCAGTTTGTGAGTGAACAGCTACAGCACCAAGAAAGTAAAAGGTGATGGTGATAAACAGCCTACAGCAGCACCCAGAGAAAGAACAGCTCATGTTCACTTGTTTAATTATATTTTACTCACATGAGATTTTGGGACAAGTATTGTTGTACCAGCAGCTCTGTTAAATATAACTAGAATACTAAAAAGTACTGAGGTGATTAATATCGCTACAATTCCATATTAACCTGGGTTTAATAAAAACAAAGTCATTTAATGTCACAATGGAAATAATAGTGCACCTGTTGCTATAACAAGCGTAAGGTCAGAGTAAGACACTTGTGAACTAGTGCAAAGGAGGGTCACTCATTCTTGAACCAAAAATATATTCTCTTAAAATCGAGTTTATACATAAAAATAAAATGTATATTTCAGGCAAACTAAAACAGTTTGAGACATTGTTTGCATTTAGTGTAAGACACAGCCCAGCCATCAGGTGTTACTTCTTTATGATGATGCTGTTGTTGCAAATAAAAGGTGTTTTTTTTTTTTTTTTTCTTTTTCTAAAAAAAGTGACGTGCAAGCTACAAATCTTTATACACTAAATGGTGCATTGACTGAAAGAGTCACTACCTATAAATATCATGAGTTTTCGGCTTGATGAAAACTTATCTTTAAAAATACATATCTTGGAAATATATTACGTTAAAATTAAAATTATAATTTTATTATAGAAACAAATCTTTGAATCCCATTGAATTACAGAAAATAAATAGTCCAGGCAGCCTTTCTCTCTGCACTAGATCATGGGCCTATAATACACATATATATGTATATTTTTAGATACACTCTTTCACTCAGCTCTTCCTTTCGTAACAGGTGATGAATTTAAAGCCCTTCACTGCACACTCTATGAAAAAGTAGTTTGGCCATTGCTATCTGTCAGAAGAGAACAACGCTGTATAGAATGTGTTTATAAGAGACTAGTCGACAGAGTGCCTGAATATCTCCCTTGCTTGTTGAACTTTGATACGGGAACTTTTAATACAAGACTGTTTACGTCTAAAAACTTGCCGTGCTAGAAGTGAAAAGGAGAAAAAAAGCTTTGGGTTATTTTGCTTCCTAAAAATGGAATACATTTCAAGGACATGCAAAACTGGACACATTGATGCCACTAATGCACTTTAATAATCTGGTGATAAACATTTATACTGAAACCTGCTCCTGTTTTTAATGTTATAAATGGACCTAAGCAGTTATTTGTTACTCATTGGGTCTCTCCGTGTTGCCATGAATTTGAGCAAAATTGTTATCGCAGCGCAGATATATTGTATAAGCAGCTCTTGGGGTCAAAATAAGTCTGTAGTTTTGTCATAATGACTGACCGGGGGACCAAGGAGACAAGACTCGGGGAAACAGAACAGAGTTTATTCGTAGATATAGGAAATTGAATGAAGGTAGTCATAACAGACAGTTGGGAGTGGTGTTGTAGGCAGTCGTCCTGGAACGGGTCGTGGGTCGCAGGGTCAAAGGCCGGGGCGTTCACACCGGAGCATGACATGAAGATGACAGGACGATCTGGCCCCGAGTGTCAGGTCCTGGCTCCTTTTGTCCTCCCCAGGTGCAGCTGGATGAAGATTAGGCAGGTGTGAACAGGAGGGGCCCAAATCTCAGCCCAGGGAGGGGGAAAATAGTGCAAAACACACAAGAAAAACCCCAAATCTTGAGAATTATTAACCATACTGTGACAGCGGTTTCTCTTATTTAAAATGAATTCATTCTGTTTTTCACTTTTGCAAAAATCAGATACAGCGCCTTCGAACTATAAGGTCTAAAAAAAAAACTCCAACTACTTCCCTCTTGTTTCCAACCTCCACTTAATAACAAATAAGTGCATATACTGTACGTGCCCTTGATGAGGGTAGGTAAATAGCAAACACTCTAGAGTCCACTTCAAAAGCACCCTTTGAGGACGGGGGATGGAGTGGTTTTAATGAAGAAAAAAAAGCAAAAAACATCTACAAAAGATCGGCTCAAGGCTGTCTGCAGAGTGGAGAGCTCTGACATGCAAACAGACAGACCAATGACAACTCCAGTGAATGACATCAGGTAGACAAGTGGTATAAATACTACAAAATGACAGGTTCTTTATCGGAGATTTTATAAAATGAATGGCGGGGCGTGTGAGGTCATCTGTAGAAGGTCTAAAACGATACGATAGACACGTTAGCCAAACAGTCAGACCGAAACATAGGAGACTTTGTGAATATTCCATGAGCTTTTTTATAGAAAGTTTTGAAAGTTGGTGTTTCATAGAGTGATGCTTCTTTGTTATTGGATTAAACCTTCTAACAAAAATCAAACAACATGTAAGTATTTGTACTTGTCGAGTACAAATACTTGACCCACCACTCACTATGTGTATGAATGAATTTGGTGTCGATAAAGTACACTGTCTATCCTGGCAGGCAGTTCCTCTGTCTCTATAGCTATCCTAAAATCAACAGTCTCCGTCATAATTGCAGACATGGCCGGCCCTTAGCTTTCAGGGGGCCCTAAGCTGACTTTGTCTCTGGGGCCCCCGGCAGCGGCTGTATCCTGGCTCAGCTATTGGTGATTCGCATTTGACAACATTATGACTCTGCTCTTATCACCTTGACCAATTATATTTGTATTTATATGACCAACCTCTTCTGTACCAACTGACGCTTTACAATATCTGTACAAAACTGGACACTTTATAATAACGTTCACATTAATTAAGTCACATTTGCACTGTTGTTCTGATGTTGTTGTATATATCTACCTCTAAGACTATTTTATTTCTAAGCGTATCTTTTTAAACTTTATGCATGCCCTTATTTGTACTTTTGCAATATGGCAATACTCAATGATCAATCACACCGCACAAGGACTCGAGTGACCGCGGTAACCACATGTTGCATTTTGATGAGGCTCCCCGCACACGCCCGCTGTGATTTTACTCTTCAACTAGATAAAACTAAACCCTAGCGTGTCCCTTCGGTCAGAGGAATCAACTCTCGTGTAGACGGGGGTTTACCGTGGGTGCGCAGGCTACCATTCGAAAACCTGAACTCGATAAGTGTCCACAAGCTCCGCCCCACATGAGTTTAGAGCGGGACAGTGTTGGAACATGACATCACGATATATTCTCGTAACTCGTCTACAGATCCTACAGACCGGAAGTGGCTTTTTCTGACCTGTCTGTGTGTCTGTCACTCATGCCTGGTTGTTACTGTATCCTCCTGAGACCCGAGCTCTTTCATGGCTTTATTCATTTCTCTTTGCTATTTGGGCTGATTGGGACTTGATGAGTGTAAAAACAAAGAATTATCTTTTTACATTATGTAGTTTCTGAGAAAAATGATGTCCACATGAGGACATTTTTTCTACATTTTAATCATTTTGATGGAACATTTGAATAATGATTTGCAAAAACTATATATTAAGTGCCTGAACACAGCAACATTTGTCTTGAGTGTAAAACAATTGTGCCTCTTGGAACAATGTGGCTCATTTGAAGTGCTACTAAGAGGTGCAGAAGACAGAAGACGTTACAAATTATACAAAAAAATATATATATATATAATAAATAATATAATATATATATAAATACACAATATAAATTATATATATATATATATCATTCTAAACTCTTAAAGATATTCATAATTGAAAATTTTTGCATTGTTGCTGTTCTTGTATGCTGTTCTTCTTCTTGTAAAAATTTGCTTTGAGGTCTAGACACTCCAAAATGTGTTGTCCACATGTGAGTGGATTTGAATATTTTTACCAGAAAATTGAAAAAGTACATTTTAAATAGTCAAATGTGTCCACATCAGTGTAGTTAATTGGTGCTGCTAGGTACTCACTGTATAAACCTGCCTATAATGATTTTTTATATTAGTATGGACTGGGGGGAACATACTGTATTGGACAGGGGGACATTTTTTAAAAAAATTGTATTTAACTGTTATTGTTTATGACAAACTGTTAGTCGTATATTGTAATTGTTAATTGAAATGTTGTTTAATGTGTGTTCACCTGCCCAGGGACCAAACATGGAAAGTAGCAGTAGCTAAATCTGGTACAAATCATCTTTTGTTTGTAAGATTAATGAAGTTGTACACGGTCCCTGTCAAATAAAGAATAAAGAAAGAAAGAAAGAGGACATCGGGTCTCAGGAGGTGAAATAGGTCAAATTTTCAAGCACAACCCCAGTTTACATGTAGTATTATTATGGGCCTATATGAGGTATCCCGCCCACCGCCGTACTGAGGCTGAGGCATGCAAAGTTACCACCGCAGCCCTATTTCTGCCTCTTTTCCACATCCCCGACATACATAAATCAAGAAAAGTACGGCGCCTGCTTGAAGTACTACTTGTGCTATCTTGTACCTCCAGAATAAAGAACAGAGTTTGATACGGAAAGTTTTGAAGGTTTGTGTTTCAAAGAGTGATATTTATTTGTTTCTTGTTTTTTTTAAAGTTTTTTTTTTAACGCCTTGTATACAAATAAACAAGTAAACAAGCAAAACAACTCCTTCTACCTCTTTTCAACATCGCTCATACACATAAATCAAATAAAGTACTGCGTCCGCTTGAAGTACTACTAGTGCTATCTTGTACCTCCAGAATAGAGAAGCGGCTAGCTCAGTACGAGCCAAACAAACTCCAAATACACAGGGCTCATACATCATCCGCGTACATGCTCTACTGCGTGTACTGTGTGTACTTTGTGTAGTACTCACTTGTACACGGACTTGGATGGATCTCACGCGCGAGCGGCCACCAGACACTTGCTATTATTTACATGGGGCCGTGTCTCTGATGCCTGCACTGTGGCCATCCATCACCGGCAGTTTGGCGTGTCACTGTAACCGGGGAAACGGCAGTCTCCGGGTGGGTTCAGCGACTATGGGGAGAGAGAGAGGGAAGAGGGGGAGAGGGGAAAGAGAGTGGAAGAGAGTGGAAAGAGAGTAGGAGGAGAGAAGGGAGGGTGGGGAGAGAGGAAAGGAAAGTAGAAGGGGGAGAAAGAGTGGGGAAGAGGAGGAGAGGAGGGGAAGAGGAGTGGAAAAAGGGGGGAAGAAGGAATAGGAGTGTGGAAAGTAATAGAGTGATAGAGTAGGGGGGAGTAGAGGAGAGTAAAAGAATGAGAGGTGACAGAAGGGGAGTAAAGAGAGAGACAGTGTTATAAGAATGTAGACGGGGTGAGGGATTGTACGAAGGAGAAGAGGAGTGTGGGAGAGAAAGGGGGAGTAGGAAAGAGTAGGGAGTGGAGTAGAGTGGAGTGTGGGGAGAGAGGAGAGAGAGGAGGGTAGAGAGAGAGAGAAGGGCGGAGGTGAGGGGGAGATAGAGGAAAGCGGTAATGGATATTAATGGAGAGTGTGGGGTAATAAAGAGGGAAGCGAGAGAGGGAAGGGAAAGGAGGGGAGAGAGAGTAGAAGAATTGGGGGGAGATAAAAGAGGTAATGGAGATTAAGGAGAGTGGAGTAGAGGAGAGAGAGGAGGGGGAGGAGGAGAGGAGAGTAGAAGAATTGGGGTAAAAGAGGGGTGGAGTAAGTGGAGTAGAGGAGAGAAGGAGGAGTGAGAGAGTGAATGAGAGAGTTGGAAGTAAGGGGGAGGAGTGAAGGAGAGAAGGAAAGATGGCACGAGTAAGAAAGAGCGAGGAAGGAAATAGAGGGGGAGTGGGAGAGAAGGAGAGAGAGAGGAGAAAAGGAAAAAGCGAGGAGAGGAGAAAACTGTGATGGAGAGAACAGGAGGTATTAGAGAAGGAGGAGTGAGCGGGAGGGTCGTGGTTGAGTGCAGAACATTGCTGGAGTTAAGTGGATGGGGTTAACTCAGACAGATGAGAGGGCAGAAGAGAGGGAGTACAGAAAAATGCCTTCTATCATTTCCTATAATTGTTTTCATCTTTCTAAATATAATATTGTACTTTATTTCATTATTATTAACTTTTTTTCATGTAATGTGGTCCATGTACTTCCAAGAAACAATCTAAGAAGCTGGTATTTTACTTCTATGGGGTAGTAACTGCTAACACAACATATTTAGTTCATTATGTTACCTTTTATTGTTTGGAAATGCTGTATTTGCTGAAAAAGTATTAATATGTTTTATAAGTTTCACACAGTTACAGTGCATCCTGCTAATGAAACTACTGCACATCGCGTCAGGTTTGTGAAGTTGTAGTGTACAGTTTTGTATCATGTTTTTGTATATTTATTTGAAGGGTTTTTGGTAACAGAACAATGTGATAGAAATGTAAAAAAGAAAAAAAAAAGAGAGGGGTGGACTACACAATACCCCCCATTTAACCCTGGAGAGTCCAAGAACCCTTTTCTTCTTTGGAAAATTATGAACATTACATTAAATTACTGCTTTAAGTTCACTGAACGCTGAAATATCCACTTTTTCAATTTTAAACCTTTATTCCCTAATTTAGGAACAGGGCCAAATTTGACCCATTGGGCTCGTTAATTTATCAAAAAAAAAAAAAAAAAAAAAAAAAAGTACTACTAGACATTCTGAAAGCTATTACTAAAAAGATTAGAAGCTATTAGCTATTACTAAAAATATTAGAAAGATTAAAAACCCACAATTTTACCAACCGCTGGTTTGCTGAGAAGACAATTTTGTCTGTTTTCCAGTTCAACAGGTCAGCCATCGTGTCACTACCACTCTGGCTCATTTTAGCTCAATATTCATCCACTAGGTGTCTCTATTCAGGGGCCAGAAACGGCACTCTGGGCTTTTTGAATTTTTTTAATTGAAATTATATATTTTTTTTTTTTTTCATTTTGGGTAGCAGCAATTAACTGCGGCCAAATTTGACCCAGTGGGTTCTCCTGGGTTAAAAAAAAACACCTAACCTTTTAAATATTAAACACAAATGCTGACTTTACATAAATAACCTTAACCATAATTGACCATAAATGTCACCTTGTTCCCATTTAAATATTTTATGTCAATTTAACTTGTATAGCTCAAAACCAGTTTATCTTGACACCAAACTTATTTATTTTGCTTTTTTTTTTGGGATATGCGGGAACTTTCACATTCACTGCAATATAAAAACTGGTATTTTCACTAATAGTGCATAAATTACAGAAAACTATATATTGTATTTTAGTCACACCACCAAAAAAAATGCATAATAATAAAATCCGGTATTCCTTTTTAAGTCAGTACAAGTTGGGATTAGGCGATGATAATGACGGCTTCTATATGGTAAGGTAAAACTCTTTATACTGGAGGAGATACAAAGCATTTTAATACGAAACTTGTCGGTATCGGTGTTGGATCATTGCAGTACTTGCCTTTGCATTACTTAGTATCAAAACTAAAAAATAAACCACTGGTATCACTAACAGGGCATAGGCACATGGGTCAGGTTTGGCTCGCCTCATCCTGTGTAAGAGCTGCTCACCCTGTAATTCAGACCTCTACCAACATGTTCTGAAATGCATGGGATTCTGGGATTTGTTCAGCACTTGAGATTTTAGTGTTCTCTCAAATGTAACGTGTTTAAAATGTATATACGGCAAGACAAAATAACATAATATTTGAAACATAAAGGAGCAAATTTGAGGACAGCGGCTAGGATGGGCCAGCCTTAAGACCTGCAGATTAAAATAACTCATCAAGTAGAAAGATAGAGACATTACAATCACGTTTCCAGGGTGACACGTACTCTTGACAGTCGTGATGCGCCCATGCGACATCTGCAGTAACTCTGACCAATCCGTAAACCGATACATCGAAGGACTCTGCTGGGGACTTTACTACTTGACAAACACCTGCAACGATGGACTCTTCATGCCTGCCAGCAGCATAAGCGATGTGTAGTGTCACGCTAGAGGGGTTTGTGACGAAGCTGTCATCCACTTGGACTGGAAACGGGCTTGTATTAGAGGCAACGCAAACTCATTTAAACAAGAGAAGTTGGATATTGAAGATTTATCTGTCCACCAGTGGAAAAAATGCATAGTAATGAAGAAAAAAACATGTATCGCACTAATGTAACACATAGACAACGACTGAATACGAGTCTGGTGTGTTAACCTAAGATATTAACAGTTATTCAGATACGCTAATGTAACATATGCGGCTTGTCCACAAACATGAGAGACATGAGAGTTTTTCTTTTTTCACTGATGTTTACTGTGTCTTACTTCATCACAGTTCACCCCATAGAAAGAGCAAACACATCAAATATAACATAAGCTGTGGCTCGTATCACATATACACACAAAACTGCACATGAACACATGGAAAATATACTGTACATACACTTTGGCCTGTAAATAAACATCGCTGAACCTAACACTTTATATTTTACTTTTCAACTGATTCTTAAATAGTGCTCTGTTGGGTAAGACTTTAGCGTGAAAGGCTGAACCGGAAAACAGGAAGTAGTTTTTGTGAAACTTTAACTAGACTTATGATAAACTAAACATTTACAATATTGTTCCAAATGAAAAACTATAACCTTTATGGTTTTATATATGAAGAAATAAGGGGAAATTAAATATGAAATGTATAAAAGAAATCGAGTCAAGTAAATTTTCCTACAGGTATTCCACAAACACCAGAGCAATCTAGTGGTCAAACAAGTGAACTGTAACATGTATAAATCAACCATTACATAACAAAATGTAATCAAGTACATGAAGCAAAGACAACGAACTGAATAAGTGTCTGGTATGTTAATGTACAATATTAACAGCTAATCAGATAACTAAAACATAAAAAACAAGCTAACAAGTTTACTCTCGATCTCACTCCAGATCACTAAAACCATTAAATTCTTCATCCTCGGTGTCTCCACTGAACAACTCCACCCACTAGATGAAGCGTGGCTGTCACACTGGTACACAAGCCTAGACTGCCCTCACGCAGTTCTCAATGTGACAATAATGAAGATGTGGAATTATACATTTTAATAATTTCACATATATGTCGCAGTATAAGTCGCACCCCCGGCTAAACTATCAAAAAGTGCGACTTATAGTCCAGAAAATACAGTACTTTGATCCCTTGTGTGGGAAATTCATATTCTGCATTTGACTCATCCCCCAACCAGCTAGTGTCGGTCAAGACTACCTTAGCTGGAGAATATTATTGGGTTGATCGCAAATTGCTGATCAAATCTAAAAAAAAAATGCCATTAGATATTTTGCCAACACTTCTACAGCCCCCCCCCACATGTTGAATGCCAGTCACAGTCATGCACATTACATGATACACTTCAGTCAATACCAGATGCATTTGTGTGTCTCTTTGGCAAAATCAAGACTTCATATTGATTTAGCCGGGTCACTGTTCATTGGCCTTTCCATACAGGACTAACTGCTAGTATTGACTTTACTTCATACACAACCTTGGCTAGTAGGTGTGATAAATATTTCTTTGCAAATAGAGCATTGAAAGCCCTGACATTTTTGACAGCTTGGGAACATTTTTGAGTTCATATATACAGGCAAATGGTAGCTAGCGATGGCGACACTGCTTGCGAATATCGTTGTCATGACGAAGGATTTACGGGTACTTTGTCGAGATTTGCAAGCTAAGTGCACTAGTAAATAAACCAGGAATAAAAAAGAAAACAAATTCATTCTCCAAACACATTTTTCTATTTAAATTTCATGTAGACTTTTAGATTTGACTTTTTAAAAGCTACCACCCATTTAATGAATATGCGTTTGCTCTCGCTATCACGAAGAGTAAAGAGGAAAAGTTAAACAAGAAAGGGCAAACAAAAGGAATAAGAACACATTTTTTTTTTTTAATTTGAAAAATATTTAAATACAGACTAAAAGGACACGTGTCATGCAAATGCCATGATAACCATTCCCTAATTAAAAACATACCTGCAGCTGTATTTTGCTTCATTCAGGCATGTTGCATTAATTCTGTTTATAAGGTCCTCTTCCTCTGAGCCTCAGAAATCACTGGAGCACATACTGCTTTATAATGTTGTTCTCTCATCAAATATATGCCTGAAGAGGTTTTAAATGTCATCCATGCATGTTTCACTAATCTAGTGATCTCTCCCGGGCCCTATTCGAACCCTTCTTACTATTAGATATGCAGGAGTTTCATTAGTGGGATGCACGTTGATTGTGTTGTGATAGCGCTCTGAAGGGGGAGGGACTTTCATATTTATTATACAGGGAGAGCCCATTGACAGTGCCAGACGCTCTTTTTCGTGAGTGCCTTGTTAAAATACAGAACAGTACAAACAAATACAGACCTAACATAAATGTGTTTCAAGGCTTATTAATGCACAGCGGCTCTGTCAAAGCTGTGTTTAAAGCACCGCACTGCATTGATCACTGGTCTGTGGCCCTCCGCTTTGAATATGTTTTGAGATGTGGCCCTTGATTAAAAAAAAGTTTGGGCACCCCTGATTTAAAACATTAGAAACAGGTCCCAGTGTGATTATAAATGCTTAACACCAGACTATTAAAGTGCATTAGTGGCACCAATGTATCCAGTTTTGCTTGTCTCTCAAATGTATTCAGTTTTTTGGGAAGCTGTATGTAGCCTGGGCTCTTACAGTAAAAAAAACCCTTAACCTGCTGATATATACAAGTTTTTCCTTATTCTCTGTATATAGACAGGTCATGCCTCATGTGAAAGCTCAGAACCTCCAGAATTCACTCACTGAGCTGCGGCGGCTGCACTAGCACTGATTTATGATTGGCTGCAGGTGCTGAGGTTTAGGTTTAAACCAACAGGATATCAGCATTGACTCTGGGGACCCAAATAAGAGACTCATGTGAGGCTCATTCTGCTTTCTGACTGACCATTGACCATCATGCCCAATGTTTTTGTAGCTAAGACCAAATCAGCATTAGAATTCTGATGATTAGTTATTATTAAGAGCTGTATTTGATTTGAACATGTTGACTGTTATCTAGGGACAGACCGGTCACGCTTATGAAATGTACAAAATGTTACATACAGTTCATTTGACTTTTAGAGAGCTGACAACCATAAATACATGTACAGTTTACCACTGTCACCATGAAATGTTGACAGAAAAAATCTGTCAGAACACACTTTACTTACAAACAAAACAACCCGTCTGCAATGGTCAAATTGTGCAATTTTTTCCCAGCATGACCAAAGCTTTTTGCATTCAAATGGTTCCCAGAAGCTTTTAAGATCATTTGAGCGATAATGCGGACACTAATTTGAGGCCAACCTTGAAAGTTTGACGTTCTTTCGGACAGTAATCGTGCTGTAATCTTGTGGCAATCTGGAGAGGTCACCGCTCTCACCGTCAGACACAGGAAAAATGCTTTGAATATTGTATGTAGGCTTTTAATGGTTCACTATCTAACTTTCTGGTGGAGATGTTAATGTTTGCATGGAATGTTCCACAGTATGGCATTAAACATATCTCCTTGTCTATGCCACAAGTCAGATCTGTGGGAGGTGGACCGCTCACAGTAAGAGCAAGCAGCAAGCATGTTTTTCAAGGTACTTTTGTGCAATAAAAACGCCTGGATTAATAAAAGCAAGATAAATATGTTACATGCCATATTGTGGAGCATTATAAACAAAGAAATAATATCGCCATAGAGAGAAACAGGCAGCTGATAATAATAATAATGCATAGGTCTCAGTCGTAATTGCTTTTTCCTGACACTCAGTTGCTTTACAGTGTCATATATTATTCATACTCTGTGTGGTACGGTTCTTCTGTAATAGCTGCCATGTAATGATCAAACAGCCCACCTGCTCTGTCAACACTGTTGGTGAAGTGTTGCTTTCTTTCTCTGAAGCTGACCGTTTCTTCCATGCCTTCCCTCCAGTCCCAACTTTTTGCCTTTGCGCCTGCACGAGCTGTGGCACACTTGGCCTGGCAGTATCTGTCAGCCAACTCAGGAGTCCCACAAGCCACCAATAGAACTCCTTCTTCAGCCTGATGGCAGCACTTAGTTTAGGGGTTGCCGCTGCGACAGCACCACAAATCCTGGCTCCAGGGTGGGGCCCTGGTAACGCCATTACGGACAATATAACGGACTTTTTAGTTGTTGGCCCTTCAAGCAGAAAACTATAAGAGTGTATGTTTCTAAACATATTTTAAAGATATGATGTACCCACAAATGAATAAATGCATGTTACATAACTCTAATATCTTACTGTGGAAAAATAACAAACAACATCTCCACCTGAAAAGTTTCTCAGAACATGTAAACTGTACAGCTGTGTGTTGTCTGATTTCCCTTCAAGTTTATAGCTAAATCATTTTAAATGGTTTTAAATGATGATTAATCCCAGTAGACTAACTGTAATGTGTGTTTTCCCTGGAGCTGAGTGTGTTTGATGGGTTTGAAGTGCACCATTCTGAAGACGTCATTCCAGGAGGAAATCAGAGCGTTCTGTGTCAGGAGCAGATGAAGTGAGCCCAGCAGACATGCGTTTGTCACCAGCCTGCTGTAGCATCAGATGGGACAGACTCTCCCAAACACACACAAACTATTATTTCCTTTGCTCTTATCAAAGTATATGTAAGTAAATTTCGAGTGGTTTCATTTTCTCAGCCTTTCAAGACAAGTTCAAAGGAACTCCCTGGCACAGTGACGTTATCTAGCAAACATCTGTTCATGAGCTTTTAACCCTATTATAACATTCACTTAAAGATACACACATATGATGCATTACTTTATTTTTGGACTTTTAACATGGTATTAAGTACCTTTGCTCTGAAATTTCATGGTTTAGACAAAAAAATGATTTTTACTGTGTCAGTGCTCAACATACTCTGATCTGCAGCTTGTCATCTACTGGCAGCAGAGGGGATTACCACAGCAAAAACACAAATAATATAAATGTATGGTTTATGAGGAACATGTCTGACATGTTGATCTAAGTGCACAGTGAGCACATGAGCACAATTTGACAGCAGAAGCAGAAATGCTTAAAATGGTGGTGAGCCATAACCTTGCACAGCAAGATAGGCTCTTGTGATATTTGTGCGTTCACAAAGTCATGAGAAGCGTCTTGGCGTGCCCTCGCTGGTGTGATAGGGTCTGACAGGTGGTTGGTGCACCAATCACAGAGCAGCACTGAGGTTTGGGTGGAAGTCAAAGGTGGAGCGCTCAAGTGAACCAAAACAAACATGGCAACGCCGACAGATGAACCTCAGCCTTTTTTAGTGTCAATAGAGACCATTTTGTGTGTGAAAAATGTGCAGAAAGTAAGCACTTTGTGGAAGATGGAAGATGGCTGTGCCTTTCTCTCAGCTGGATGTAACAAACGTTAGATTTTTTGTCTTGTTCCAGTGTTGTGACGCTTTGACCAATCAGATTCAAATAATCGTCATGACATTACGTTTTCCAATATATCCCAGATTGAAATGTGTAGGACTCAATTCAAAGTGAAACACATAACAATCTGGCATAAACCAGGTTAGGTGAGAGATTATTGGAACCAGTGTGAATGAAACAAAATTACAACTCCTCTGAGGGAACAATACAGTTATTATAATAAGATGGTTTAAAAGTTCATTCAGTATAATATGTGCTCATTTTATGACAGGAAGTTATAGTGAGGGGAGCGAGAGGGGAGAGACATTAAGTAAACTGACTTGGAAGCAGTCGCATGATGCAGAAGCGACAACGAACATGTGCAACACTTTAAACCAGTACACCACCAGTGAGTGCTCCACCTCACATCATCCGATCATTGCAGTGCTCAAACTGAAATGATGCTGCTTCACTCCTCAGTGTGCCAGTAGGTAGACTCCTTGCGCCCTCTGCTGGGGCTTATAAGTCTGTAAGCATCAGGGCAGCAGCTTTTTAAATGTATTTGTTTTATGGACCAGTGCATATTAATGAGCACCTGCAACAAATACTGTTGTGCATTGCCAGCTTCAGTGCTTCTCATCTGTTGTGTCTAAGAAAGAATTGCACCCTAACATTAAAAAGACATTACTCTTAAATTATACAGCCTGAAACACCAACGTAAAAACTGTTTTAAAACTCCTGAAAAATAAGCATTTAAGTGCTGATATTATTGCTCTAAAGAGGCGTATTACACCATGTTACATTTTATTGTTTTGAAAATGCTATATTTGCCAAAAAAAGTTTAAACAACAAAAAAAAAAAAAAAAAGGGGGGGGGGGGCTCTGACCCATAGGTTAGAGGATCGAGTCCCGCTCGGACCAAGCTCTATTGTTGTGTCCTTAGGCAAGACACTTCACCCACATTGCCTAGTGTGTGTGTGTCTGTGTGTGTGTGTGTGTCTGCCCCAGGGCAGCTGTGGCTACAGTAGTAGTGTACTATCACCAAGTGTGGAGTGAATGAATAATGCCTATAGCGTAGTGCTTTGACAAGCCTGTAAAGCACATTACAAGTGTAAGTCAATATTAACAGATTTTCAGTTTGTTTCTCCTCCCCGTTCTCTCGGTGCTAAGTCACTCCCCCTATCACAAGACAATCAGTGTGCATCCTGCACACTGATTTTTTATATATTTTTGTATATTTATGCCCGGTGGGAGAATGGTGACGTAGGCTGTGGGCTGAGTCTTGGACAGAAAAGTGTTCGAAAAAGGACCAGGAGAAATCGCTAGATTACTCAAACATGCATGGAAAAGTTCAAAACGTCAATTTTCCATAACATCCCTTTAACATTTGAAAATATTTCAACCAGGACAGGAGAATGGGTCCAGTGGTCACAAAAAAACTCTACAGATTTTTTTTAAATCTTGGGGTCACTAAGTCTCCAACACTTAGTTAGCGGCATTAGATAATCACAAATTAAATCAGGAAATAATTGCTGAGGAGAAGTGCTACTTGACCCATGCTTTCATAAACTTCCTCCAATATATAAAGAACTAAAGCAAAACAGAACTCCAGGCATCAGTTAATCAGTAAAAGCTGAGAAAAGTTTTGCATTATACAGTATTAAACCTTAACACTCAAAACTACTCCTGCATTCTCCAAATACACCTCCCACAGAATCAACGGACCACACAGGCGGAGCAGCTATTCATTTCTAGCAACCAACTTTGTGAAAGATATCCGCACCTTTTTTTGGTTTGAAATTAATATCTCCTCCTCCAGCCACGGGGGAATACTGTAAACCTATTGGAACTGCTTACCCGACACAATCTTCACAGCACAATGACTCCAGCACTAGCTTATTGCATCGCAGTAACCCAATACAACTTGCATATTGCATGTTTATCAATGGCCATTCATTGCTGTGGACATTACTGATTAAATTGGTGGTTGTGGGCTGTGTACTATGAATCTGCGAAGGTACTTTTAGGCGATTTGAAAGCCGCAAAGGTCATTGGGGTTGTTGGGTAGAGAGAGGCACATGGATATACTAAAAAGCAGAGGAGAGAATGGGTTGGTGTGCGTTGTACTGTGGTTACTTGCAGTTAAGAAAAACAATTGTACAGTTGATTTGTTGGAAGAAAGAAATCAGTTTTGTTAAAGGGAATATGCTTTGGTTTATTTTTGACTTGATATCTCTCAATTAGATAAACAAAACAGGTATTTTTTGACAGTATAATCCATAAATCCATCCATTTTCTTACGCTTATCGGGGGGCAGGAGTCTAAGCAGGGGCTCCCAGACTTCCCTCACCCCAGACACGTCCTCCAGCTCCTCCGATGGGACCCCAAGGCGTTCCCAGGCCAGCCGAGAAACATGTTCCCTCCAGCGTGTCCTGGGTCTTCCCCGGGGACACAATATAACAATAATACAAATTAAAATACAAGATTACTTGGTTGCCAAATACAAATAAAGAGAAAACATCAATTTAATATACATTCACATCCATCTGTATCATGTTTAGCCTTTGGAGAGCGCAAAAGAATCTAGAGGGATGTCTGACCTCACAGTTTAAATTACCCTTAATTCATACAAATGCTTGATATCCATTAACTACACAATAAAACCAATTAGAGTCAGTAAATGAGCAGCCGGTTTGGTTAATGGCTTTTTCCTCCTATACTTCTGTACTAATGACTCGCCAGGCTAAAGGTTCTGAGACAGAACAGTTTACCCATGAATGAAGATATGATTAGCTAATACCTAATTACTATTAGGTGAAACTAAATTAGACTATTTATGAGTTTTTGTCTACACAGTCAGTACTGTAAAATTATGTATGTAAAGTCTATGAAATTGTAGTTGTAGTTCATGGAGCGGCAATGTAGCTCACAGAAATAGTGTGTGTTTTTCAAGGTATTTTGGAGCAAAAAAAACATCCGTAATGAACAAAATGCTACATAGAAAGGTTATTGCAATACATGTGTAACACTCCAGTGAACATCTCCATGGAAACAAACAGATGATAGACCCTAACCACAAAAGTTACATCGCGCATTTTTAACTTAAAGGGCACATGTCATGTACTATTTGCATTGCTATTGCATTTAAACATGCTCTTGAGTACCTTTGCTTTGGCATCTCATGTTTTAAAACTTAAAATCCACATATGAAACTAGACATTTTCCACCTAGGACACTCCCTGTACTAAAATCTGGTGTAGGGCTCCATCTATCCATCTCGAGGAAATTACCATGGGGGGGGGGGCTAATAACAAACATGCTCCAACATGTTAATTTTAGCATGCAATTGTAATGAATTGTGATACATACAATTTGGCCCATTTCATGGAATAAAAACTGTGCAAGGTTTCTACATCTGAGGTTACAATCCTGGGAAAATTCAATTCCCACACCGCAAATCGAGGCTCAGAAGCCAAGGACTAGTCTCCAGCTAAGGTAGTCTGGCCCTGAAGGATGGGTCAAATGCAGGACAAATTTTCCTACAGGGGCAATAAAGTGTACCTTAACCTCAATGCTTCAGGTGGTATAAAAGATTACTAAAACCAATATGAATGAAGCAGACCACTCCAGGTATGTTTTTGATATTTTTATGGTTAAAAGCTCAGTAGATTTAACCTCAAAGAACCCGCTCTTGAACTGTCCATGATTACTTTCCCTCAAAAGGCCACAGATAAATGTGCGTCATAAATAAGGATTTGTCAAGAACCACTCCTGTAGTGTAGTGTAGTGGTCCCCAATCACCGGGCTGGGGACCGATACCGGCCCATTACGCATATTCTACCGGGCTGCACAAAAACAGTAAATAATTTATCAGCGACCGAATTTTCTCCGACATGACTTTTGCCCGCTCCTCATGACATGCTAATAAGCTCATCCGTAGATATATAATGAAAATTCTGAAAGGAAGTCACCACGTAAATCCATTTGATATAACAGCGAGTATATTATATCTGTGCTAGATGTGTGTCCGTGGATCAAATGGTACCAGGACGCACAAGAAAGCAAGCGCCGTTGAAGGGCCCTTGCGACCAGAGTCGTGTTAGGGCAGAGGAGAGAGGAGAGGAGGAGAGCTTGTGAGTCTTAGCGGGCACACAAACATGCAGAAGCTAAAAGAAAAACAGCTCTATGTGAAATATTAAGGCATATCTGAATCTTATTTTTAAGGGATATGATATATGATTTAATGTTATAATAATGAGTGATATTGATTAGTATCAGATTTTTGATACTTTTGACAATGCTACTCATTAATATTGACATTAATATGACATTAATATTTAGATTTCAAGCCATTTTAACCAAGGCATTTTGAGTGTTCCTACATAGACAACGTGAATGAGGTGTCTTGCTCAAGAACACAGTGACAGCACACCAACTACTGATCTTGCTATGATGCTAGATTTGAAACCGCTTTTACATTGTCCTGCATTTAAAAAGGGTTCCTATGTAGCCCAAAGAATCTTAAAATTTTATATATTGCGCAAAATTGGACTGAAATTATCCAAATGATTCTAGTGAAGGTGTATGGAGTTTAAAAAAAACCCACAGTGGAGCACTTCCTGTATTACCACATGACATCACAAAGTAGAGCAGAGTGTTTTTTTTGGTTTGGGAGAAGAAATCAACTTAAATATGCAGGATTTGTGTGTTAAACATCTATGAATGAAACAAAATACAACCCAGGGTATGTTTTTGATGAGGAAACATTACAACAGATCAGAAAATAGTGTAATATGGGCCCTTTAAAATGTGCATCAAATAATGAACCAAAAATATAGAAAAGTTGTTTCGATAGAAAGGCTGAAATAAAGTTGAAATGTGTCAGGAAAGCCCAAGGCAGTTCACCTATGTACAGGTCGACAGAGTGGGAGGACTTGCAGTATGGCTGATAATTGACCATTGCACTATTGGCATTATATAACAGAAATGTGCAAAGGCAATTTAAAAAGTTGCGATTGTTCGACACAGATAAAGATGTAAAGTTAACAATGAATATTTTGTCGGATAAACTTTAGCGCTTGGATCCTAGCAGGTAGATATATGCAATTTGCATCTTTGCTCTTACATACATTTACAACAGATTACAACAAAAGGAGGAATGCTACATTTGCTTGCAGAAAATATCTCCTCTGGGGCTTGGATACTGGTGATGGTGAGGAGGAGAAGGAGGAGATGGTTGTATAAAGAGTGCATATATTTTTCGAAGGTGTTTGGTTATGTTTGGTTGAGAGGCAAAGCTTGGCAGGCTGGAAATCGCATACACTGACATGCAGGTGACTTGTATAAGGAATTACAGTGCTGTAGGTTGTATTTATGCTTCATCCACATTGACAGGTTAAGTGCATAATAGCTCTAAGTGGATAATAGCTAAGTTTGCTCTTTAGTTGATACAGAAAAAAATGTATGTGGCCATTTGCAACAAATCGTGAGGGCTTGAAGACTGGTCAGAATCTTTATCTAGGTGACCGTAAGGCAAATAAACTTTTTGGGCCTTAAAACATGTTAACCTGGTAACCTGGCTCACACCGGAGTGATATGCATAACGCTCTGAAATGACTTCTACACATTATCATTGTTATGGAATGGCTCCTGTTAAAAGAAGGATGTTCAAACCAAATTTAGTTTGGGGAATAGTGTAAGGTGCACAGCTAAGCATATCGGAATAAAAGAGCCAAGTTCCATTTAATTTACATCAGGTTTATTTTACATATTAAAGAAAAAAGTTTTAATTTCATTAAGAATAACTACAATATGTCAAATCTGAATCCACCCATACACACTCATTCATTAAAAGTTGACCCAGTCTGAGTCTACTGCCTGTCAGACCAGGTACAGAGCAAAATCCAGCTCGACGCACAGAGCTCAGGTGCACCAGTCCAAGCTCTGCCCAGAACAGCCCCACTAAAAGGAGGCGATCTCACCATGGACAATTGTAAATTGAGCAAAACAAGGTGCAAAGCAAAACAGCAGAATTGAAGCAAGACACCTAAAAAGATGAATGTGGAGTTACCATTAGTCCTACAGCCCAGTGGAACTTAACCCAACTGAGGAGGTGCACATGCTGCTGATGGAATAGGATGAGCACACAGTCCCAGGTTTGATGGCTGGGAGTCCGCTTTACGCAGCTCACGTTCTGGAGTTTGAAGTGATGAGACGTAAGAGGACTCGTGTCGTTCTTGGCACGATGCCAACTACACGACCACACTAATAGTTAGAGGAAGCATGCTTGGAGTTGAAATGACATTTGGGATGCGTTTACCTTTTTCTATTGATGAACGCGCACCACTGTGCGTAATGGACCTGGTACAACGAGTACAGCCGAGCAGCGGGACTACAAGGGACACGTGAGTAAGAATTTAGACATTTTATGAATGAAGAGGCCCCACGGGGCATTACCTGTCACTGCAGATGAAGCACACAGCGACGCGCATTTGGCTCAAGGCTCAAAGTTACGGCCAAGCAGAGAAGCTACATGAAACATGGACTTTGAGAATTTGGACAATTTTGAGAATGGACAGGAATGATGATATTAATTAAATTACCTAAAGATGAGGGCGCCCAAGAACACATTGTGAAGTTCAGTGTGTTGCGACAGTGAAGCGGTGCCGAGCTGCACTCAGACAGCAGCACTACAGGAGCGATGATTTAGGAATTTGGATATTTTCATGAATAAAGAGTAAAGGATTAGCACTTTACCTGGGCATAGAGGACAGAGCTGCCTACACAGAGACCCAGATATGCGTGTGGACAAAGGGGGGAGCTTTTATAAAGTCCGCCAGCCCATGCCACAGGGACCAGACAAGTGCACCTGCAGCAGAGGTCAGCACACATACAAAGAATGGCCCTCAATCATGAAGTGTTCTTATGAACAAATGTACTACAAAAGTACATAAGACCTTCTTGAGAACATTTTTGGCATCCACAAAATGTTTTCTTAACTGAAAAGGAGCCGTCTCTATCTGACTTCCTCGTTCACTCTCTCCCTCGCGCGTTCAACTTAGATGCTGGAAGTTTAGATGCTGTTGCTTAAAATATACACATTCACATTTACGTAAATTAAATGTAAATAGCTCTCATTTAAGAAGACATTTGGCTGCTTAAGAACGTGTTGTGAATGTGGCACTCTCTCAGCATCTTCAAGTGGGAGTTATGAACATTTGAAAAGAAACTATTACATTAATGCATAAACTATATATAGTTGAAATGACAAACATGTTAATGTGAAATATAGAAACTTAGAATTTCTGTTGATAATTTATGGACCTAGTTGTGACGCCACAATCCTGAAAAATTCAAACACAGTATATGAGTGCTTAGAGGGAGTGGACCTCTTAACAGGATTATTAAAACAAGAAGTGATGAAGCTAAATATAACTTCAGATATGTTTTTGAGACAAGGGAACAAGCCAAGTCTGTTTTAATGGAATAAAACATTAAACACCTTTTATGGTTTTGAAAATGCTATACTTGCCAAAAACAACGTATTAACAAGCGCAATAAGTTTCAGTTTTGTTTTTGACACCCTGAGTCCCCCCCTCCCTTTACTCCCTGTGCTAAGTTACTCTCTCCTCAGAGCGGTATCACATCACATTTGAGGTTTATGAAGTTAAACTGTATTGTTTTGTATCAGGGTTTGGAATATTTATGGAAAATTGTCGCACGGGAGTATGGGTGATGCGGGGTGGTGGGAGAGATTGCTGGATTACTCAGACATGCATGGATGACATATAAAACCACACAAGTATGTTTTTGATGAGGGAACAATTTTATAACATGGGAGAAAGCTCAAAAAAGTCGATTTTGCACAATACTTTTTTAATGCATTAGCAGTTAAACATAGTCAGGACTACCTAGCTGGAGGATAAACTTGGGCATGTATAGCCTTATAGGGAAAACTGAAAGGAAAGCATATTTTCTAAGAACTAAACTGGAATAACTAACCACTCCACACCAACCCTTTATACCTTGTGCTTTTCTTTTGTAACATAATGCCAACAAAGTAATGCTGACTTGCACTTTATTAAAACTGGAGATATATGGCACATTGCTCAAAATGACAGCTGGGGGAAATAAACAAAGTTACTCTTTAGAAAGTTCCATTTGTTCAAACTAATGTAACGTTTTGCCTTGTATTGCAATAACAAGACAGGTGGAAACGCTTCATTTGAATGGCTACACTTCTGTGCACATGTCGGAGGAGCCTATTTACATACAGGGACGGTATAGACCCTTTAAAATGCTATGAATCAGAATGTTTCCCAAATCCCAGAATGGAGGCAGCGGTAAAGTGCAAATGGACAGTTTTTCACGAATTATTACATGGTTTGGTGGAATGCTATCTGTGGTAAATATTTTGCATCAGTTAAGTGGCAGTTTGTGGAAAAAAGCTGAAAAGAAAAGTACAAAAATACAGGAAGTAGCGCCGAGTTCTCAAACAGAATCTGTTTACCTATGTCATCAACACAGAAAAATCAATAAATACGACTTGGCGAAAGACAGTTAGGTTTAAGCCTTCATTTAACAAAACAAGAAATCTCTTATGTTTTATTTCATGAGTGGAATATCGTCCAGCTGCAGTAGGTTACATAAAGTCATTAAGATCAACCAATCACAGCACTGACGATCCGTAGCCACCCAGAACTGCAAACTTTCTGAGTGGCTGTCAGGTGTGATGTGGAGTGTTCTGATTGGCTGTGAGGTGTGATATGGAGCTTCCTGGTTGGCTATCAAGTGTATTGCTGAGCTTTCTGATGGCTTTCAGGTGCATAATGGAGTAATAAGATCGATTAGTTGTCAGTGGCGTCGTGGAGCTTTCTGATTGGCTGTTAAGAGTGTTTTGAAGCTCTCTGATTGGCTCTTAAGAGTGGTGTAGAGCTTTCTGATTGGCTATTAAGAATATTTTGAAGCTGTCTGATTAGTTCTTAAGAATGTTGTGGAGCTATCCGATTGGCTCTTAAGAATGTTGTGGAGCTCTCTGATTGGCTCTTAATAGCATTTTGAAGCTTTTTGATTGGGTGTTAAGAGCGTTGCGGAGCTTTCGGAGTAATAATAATATTACAATTTACTTGTGTTGCACATTTGACATCAAATATCAAAGCGGTGTGTGCTGCCTCCACTGCCCACTGCAATTTCAAGTACTACATGACATCACAAAAGACTGCCCTGATTACAACCAAGTGTTTCTGATGACAAACACCTGGCTGCAGGGGCGGGGTTTGGAGTGCGGATAATCACAATCAATCACACTGTTCTTTATACCTGCAATGTGGCTTTAAATGTTGAGTAACAGCCAGTTTATTTCTTGTAAACTGGTCTATGTTCTTCCACCACTGAGAGTCACTTGACACTTCAGTTCGCTGATAAGATAAGATAAGAGTGTAGACTACACAGCATTGGCTCACACTGAACTCAAAACACGTAACACTAGAAATACTGTAGTACCATGACGTGTTTGAAGTGGTCTGACCAAAGCTATAATAATGTTAGAAAAAGACGGGCTTCAATGTACCAATAACAACCACTGTGTGAGGTCAAAGTTCATGCTATTAGCCAACAATGACTTAGAACACAAAAGACGCTACCAGATCTATAATCATTCAGCTACTATTATAAGCATAAAAAGATGACCTCTCACATCGGCAATCGATACAAGAGCATAGCCTACGCATTGTCAATTATTCCCATATTGAGCCTCGTGTACATTGTTGAGCGCTTCAATTGACATGTGTGCCTTTAAAATAAATAAATTGATAAAGAGATCTGTGTCTTCGGAGCATTTTCCTCAATCACAATGGACTAGAGCTCGTCAAAAAGTGGTTTTGTCTGCGATATAGTTACAATCTATGACACCCGTGGATAATTCTTATAATCTGGAAATTCATCTCAAATAACCTACTAAAAGAAACAAGTCTGCTTACTTCCGGGTGCCCCATTTATGTCATCACAGGTGCTGCTTGCTAGCTTTTTTTGTTTGTTCCAAAATGCCTACATGACGCTGCCAAATTCCAAGTGTGTAACCAGTTAAGAAAAGTCCAGAGCAGTGAGCATGTACCGGTGGCAATGAAAACAGGGGTAGATCTGAGCAATGGCGTCTTAGATTAGGCCAACACGCATAAATCACGTTAAATCTAACTTTAAGAAGGTAAATGAACAGGAAAAATAACATGATTATATGCTTTAAATAGGGGGATTTTGCAGAATATGTCTCCTTTAACCATGACATAAATTTCCTCACCAAAAACTTCCATGGGGTATTAACTGACCCCCCCATCCCCTATGTTTTGGTCTCAATGCTAAGTGGCTCCCCCTTCAGAGCAGCATCACAACACAATCAGCATTAATACCGGTTAATGAAACTACTGCACAGGTTTGTCAAGTTGTTGTGTATAGTTTTGTATCATATTTTTTTTTATATTTTTGGAGAATTGTCGTGTGAGAGCGTGGGTGACGTAGGCTTGTAGGCTGAGCATTGGACAAAACCTTACAGCTAACTGAAAAGATCACTAAATTACTAAAACTATATACATTGATGACATTTAAAATCTCTTAATCATATAGTGTCAGATGCTATTGCCGCTGATAGATGTGCGGTTGCAGACTTGTCCATTACTGTAACTTCACAACCAATTCTGCTTCGTGTGAATTCAAACGGCATCTCAAAGCAGAGATAAATATGTTACTGTCATTACGATAATGTTCTGACGTTGTCCCTCAATGATGAACAATCAGAGCACAGGTGCCACCGGGATTCTCCCAGTCAGTTATTTGACACATCAAAGTAAAAATAAGGATGTATATGTAAAATAGAGGTAGTTGTGTGAAAAAGACAAAAGTACTAATGCTGATACTTCCCTTAACATGATTTTTATGGCTAGAATAAAATAAAAATTAATAAAAGTCTTGGTGAGCTATAATGGTCTATAATGTGCTCAGTCCTTAAAGGGTTAAGGCATGTGTTTGATGAAGGAACATCATTTAAAAAACAAAAAAACAAAACAATTTTGCTTAATACATAATGCTTAATACCCCCCTTTAAAAAAGATTTTCTGGCCCAAAGGCTTTATTGGATAGGATAGCTGAAGTGTGAAATGGGAAGAAAGATTGTGGAGACATTTGGCAGTCCAGCATAGGAAGTGGAGAAGTGAACCTACAACGCTGAGGTGGGAACAACATCATATTTGCAACACCATTTGCAACACCTTAAATCACTACACCACCGACTAAAACTGTCTTATTTTCAGGATCTCAAAATGCTTTGTTCGCTCACCAGTTGATGTCGCCACATGGTCCCTCCTTTGTCTATCCCCGGAGAACCCATGGGGTCAAATTTGGCCGCAGTTAATTGCTGCTACCCAAAATGAAAAAAAAAAAGTCGAATTTCAATTCAAAAATTTCAAAAAGCCCAGCGTGCCACTTCTGGCCCCTGCATAGAGACACTTAGTGGATGAATACTGAACAAAAATGAGCCAGAGTGGTAGTGACAAGATGGCTGACCTGTTGAGCTGGAAAACAGACAAAAAAGTCTTCTCAGCAAACCAGCGGTTGGTAAAAATGTGTTGGTTTTTTTTTCTTTTTAGTAATAGCTTGCAGAATGCCTAGAATTACGTGTTACATTCTTTCTGGATAAATTTGCGAGCCCAATGGGTCAAATTTGGCCCTAATACTAAATTAGGGAATAAAGGGTTAAAATTGAAAAAGTGGATATTTCAGCGTCCAGTGAACTTATAGCAGTAATTTAATGCAATGTTCATAATTCCCCAAAGAAGAAAAGGGTTCTTGGGTTCTCCAGGGCTATAGTCTTTCACCAAAGAACTGTATTTGTTTTGTTTGCTTTCTTTTCTGGGAGAATGACCTTTTGAATACCACTCCATTTCGGCTAAATTACCATTTTCTGTTTCCATGGATCTTTTATATAAAATTACATGAAATTACTTCTAATATCAATAATATGATTAATTATTAAGTAAAAACTGTTTTGTTTTTTTTCGCTTTCTACCATGTTATAAAGCTGTCCATTCATAAAACGAAACATGCCTGAGTAGTGACCATGTTTGAGTGATCTTGCGGTCTCTCTCAGCACTATTCAAACCCACATTACAGTTAGATGTGCGATTCCACGTCTCATGTCTAAGGCCCACAAACCTACTTAACTAGTAACTTCACTGCAGCGCTCCCCATGCTCCCACTACACGTCCCCTCCCTCCTCAGTCGTCCTCTTGCAGAACAGCGAGCGGGAGAGAGACAAAGCATCAAAACTGAAACTGAAGCTAATTAAACTTTCTTGTTATGTGTTAGCAACTAATATCCCATAGAAGTAATATTATTCTGCTTGGGCTCAGTAATATTATACCGTTAAAATCTCACTAAAGTCAGTCTAGTATAATGTGTCTCTGAACTATAAAAAAAAAAATGCTACTTTTAGGAATATCGATTTTTGGGCATGCGGCTTCGTTCGTTCATTCATTTTGTGCCAGTTTGCATCGATGCCATTTGGAAAATTGAAAATTTGAAATTGTGAATCCATTTTAAAACTGTTTTCAATGATTCAGCCAATTCACTGCGGATAAACTGGCATGGCTCTGATTATGTTTGAGATGGTGGGGATATTTTGGGATGTTTTTTTTTGTAAAATATTCCCCATGATTATAACCACACAGAGCGGTGCTTTGAAGAGCCTTTGAATGCAACACTCACTCTGGCATACCTGCTCTAAAGAGGACTCAAGAGGACGGGCTCACATCTGCCACAGGGAGATGGTAAGCATATGGAGAGGTAAATAACAAGCAGAATAATAATACAGAATACACAATGCAAAAGATGAATCTAGTTACAGTGCCATGAATTCAAAATAGGGGCAATAGATAGGCATTCAGTGTAAATATGTGCAAATCACAGCACAAAATTCACCAAGGCAGCCCCATGGCAAAGAGGGCTTTCTGAGTTAAAGGCACAGTATGTAACTTTCTGGAAAAGGTATGTCCCCTGCATGATTTAATGGTAACATAAAGTGAAAACTATTCCTTGAAACATTCTCCATGGAGATAGATACTATATGTTATATGCCATGTCGTGGAACATTATAGTCAAAGGAACAACATTTCCATGGGAACAACCAGGAGGAGGTCAGGTTTGTGGAGATGCAAGCCTAGTCAGCGGAAGGACACATGTTTTTTTTTTTTTATTTTTTTTTTTAATGTTTGTTAAAATACAACCAAAATAAAAAAAAAAAAAAAAAAAAAAAAACAACAACAAAAAAAAAACAAACCCAAAAAAAAACAAAAAAACAAAAACAAAATAAAAACTGCTGTCTACTTTTTGGCTAAAAAGTTACATAATATTTTCATATGCACCATAAATTATTCCATCTTGTCTCAAAGTATTTTTTTTTTCATAACTTTCTTCAAAGTCATATATGTACAAATATTTCATTAGTATTTGGTACCATTGCCTTTAAACTGTATGACTTGGGTCAAATGTTTTCGATATCCTTCCGCAAACTTCTCAGAATATTTTGGCCCATTCCTCCTGACAGAAACTGGTGTAACTGAGGCCACTGAAGTTTGTAGGCCACCTTCTCACACATGCCTTTTCAGGTCTGCTCATACATTTTCAATAGGATTGAGATCAGGGCTCTGTGATGGCTACTTTAAAAAATGTACTTTGTTATCTTTAATCCACTTTGTATCCAGTTTGGCAGGATGCTTCGTGTCATTGTTCATTTGAAAGACCCATTTGGGCCCAAGCTTTAACTTTCTAGCCGATGTCTTGAGATGTTGCTTCAGTATTTCCACATAATGTTCTTTCCTCATGATGCCATCTATTTTGTGAAGTGCACCAGTCCCTCCTGCAGCAAAACAACCCCACAACATGATGCTGCCACCCCTGTTTTTCCCTCAAAACGTAACAATGCTCATTATGGCCAAAGAGTTCAATTTTAGTTTCATCAGACCACAGGACATGTCTCCAAAAATCAAGGTCTTTGTCCTTGTGTGCATTTGCAAACTGTAATCTGACTTTTTCATGTTTCTTTTGGATTAATTAATTAGCAGTGTGTTTCAGGTGTGACGTCCACAGATGTGGCTTCAATTAACACAAATTTTGTCACTAAACCTATCAGAAGCTTCCAAAGACATGACGTTATCTGGGTTTTCCCAAATTGTTCTGCGTGACATGCAATCTGCATGTCATGTTTTGGATAATAATGATGATCCTTATGAGTTGATTATGTTGAATCTGAACCTGATAACATTCCAAGGACCTGATGACCTTGATCCAAAACCTCTATTTCTAACTACCCCATATCTATTACATATTTTTATTTATCAATTCAAATGGCAGTTATACCAGAATTATGGAAAACAATATGTTTTGCCTTTACATAAAGGTGGGGCAACTACAAAAGGTTTACAAAAGTTAGTTGTAATTCAAGTTGCAATTTATTTAACTAAATCCTCCATTTTGAAGTGTTATCAGTCAGGTATCAGAAAAGGGCATAGTACTGTCACTCCAACCACAAACGTTTTAAATGACATTTTCACAGCCCTTGATGACAAACAAGATTATGTAGCTCTTTTTATTGATTTAACAAAAGCTCTTCAAACAAAACCCAGGCAGTAGTAGACGATGGGTTTAAACTAAAATTTTTAACTTTAAGCAAAGGAGTGCCCCAAGGCTCAGTTTTGGGACCACTGCTTTTTACTATATTTATTAATTCCATTGGTTGCGATTTAAAAGAAAACTTCATATATCTATACGTGAGGTGATGCTGTTTTGTATACACGTGCTCTTCCTGCTGATCAGGTGACTTTAAAACTGCAAAAAGATTTTAATGAAATCCAAAATTCCCTCTAAAATCTTAAATTATCATTGAATGCAAATAAAGTATAGTGTGATTTCTTTTTCTAAAAACATTTAAGTGACATGCAAGTTACAAATCTTTATACATGAAATGGTATATTGGTTTTGGCTTGATGAAAACTTATCTTTTAAAATACACATCTTGAAATTATCTAACAAATCAAATGATAATTTTATTACAGCAACAAATCTTGCATCCCATTGAATTACAGAAAATAAATCATTCAAGCAACCTTTCTTTTTGCACTAGATTATGGCGCTATAGTATACATGAAGACTTCGGCCTCTACTTTGAAACTTTTAAATACACTCTTTCGCTCAGCTATTCCTTTTATAACAGGTGATGAATTTAAAGCCCTTCACTGCACACTCTATGAAAAGGTAGTATTGCCATTGATATCTGTCAGAAGAGAACAACGCTGTATATAATGTGTTTATAAGGGACTACCTGATAGACTGCCTGAATATCTCACTTGCTTATTCAACTTTGATACAGCAACTTTTAATACAAGATCTCATGACTGTCTGCATCAACACCCCACTAAAACTGAAATGGTGGGAAAAAAAAAACTTTTGGTTATTATGAAAAAGAGCTTCTGGTCCTTTCATTGGGCTCACCCTGCATATATAAAGAAATGGAAAAAAAAAATACCATCATAACATTGTGTAGCTGGCTGTAGGTTGCTCTAATAGGCACTGCATTGATTATTACGAGAGCAGCAGCAGAGAGGCACATATACTCTTGATGTATACTCATTTCTATATGCTTTGCAGGAGCAATAATACATGCAGTTTCCAATTGTAAACCATGTACAACACAAACTGTGCGCACTATTTTTAGTTTGCGCATGCAGTTTACACCTGGATTGATAAATCTGGCTCATATAGGCCTAAATTTACTTAATCTGGATTTGCCCAAAAAAAGACCAATAATCAGAATTCAAACAATTGTTTCTTGCATAAACACTCCTTTTACACAGCAGGTTTAAATGATGGAAAAGCATGGAAAAGTTTCATTAATCTGAAATCGTATTGTCAGCGCACACAAAAATGCTCAGTTTGCATTTGCCCTGTTTATTGCGTCACAGGTAAATAATCCAGACTTCTCCTACAATGTTTTGTGTTTATAAGGAACACGTCTCTATTAGCATAGCATTCACGTGAGTGCTTCAAGGTTTATATTCACATTGTGCAATCCCGCAGGTGACAGCAGAGGGAGCTTCAGAACCTAAATGCCTCATTATTTTATTTATTTGACTGGGACAATGTGTATTAATGAACAGACATGAAATGACATGAATGTAAATACACCAGATTATAGCCAAAGGCTAGTTTCCATCTGTTAGAATTAGAAATGGAGGTGCAGTTTGTAAAGCACAGTACCTGATTTTAATTGTCTTTCAAACATCACAAACAGAAGTAGTTAATTTTAAACAATTTGCAGTGGTCCAGAGTTATTGCTCACTCATGAATTCAGAGCATCCTAAGTATTCAATGTTACAATTTTGCGGGGCCAGACAAGAATTTTGCCATCACTGTTAATAACACCGTTAACAACAACTAGCATGCTAAGCGCATATTTTCTGGTTATCAAACAATAAAACTCTTTATAATTAGTTGCAGACAACATGCAGTGGATATATTTTGACCTTAACAGCTCCTTATACAACATACCTGTACTGGGTCAAAACAAATTTTGCCCAGATATATAGAAAGACATCAGGTACAAGCCCTTTAAATGAGAAAATATGAAATTCTTATCTCAAGGTGACCTAAAGGGTGTTTGAAAGGGAATTAAAGCTACAAGAATACATAGTATGTGTTCTTTAATGCATACTACATCACTGCGTACTAGAACGCAACCAAGGATGGAAACAGCTTAAAAGTTAAACCCAGTTTCAGTATGAAATGTCTAAAAATCAGCCTATGTCTTCACAACTTTATATTACGCTTTGAACTGTTATGAATAATAATGAGATCTGACTCAGCTTTGGTGACATATTGTATATTGCCAATTCTCCACATTACAATTTCTCGCATCAGGTCCAACCGCTTCAGAGGCCACGGCAAAATAGAACGTACTGTCAGCTCCACACTTACGCGGCTATGTTTGGGGTATCCATGCATACTTTTTATATTGGAATGCCTATATTGCTTTGTGTTAAGTTGGAAATTCAGAGCAGTTCTGGGGTCTTGCTACATTTACTGAAGTACATTTAAAGATGTAACTTTTTGGGTGGAGGATCTGCCACTTGCTTGTCTTAAGGGAGATGTTATTGTTTTACCATGAATGTTCCACAATATTAAACTTAATCGCTCTTGCACTTGCTCAATTACAGTTGTATTTATTGCAGCTTACTTGAGGAAAACTTTTGGTTACTCTTCACGCTGTGAGTAAGTCTACAAGTGGTAAAAGCTTCATGTGCTTTACATAATAGGAAAGACATTACAATGACACAAATCAAAAGTCATAAATCATCACAAATAAATAAATAAATTACCATTAAAACAGAAGAGTGCAGAATAAAAACCTTTCAGTCATATGTACAGATAGAACTGTTTTGAGCCTGGATTTAAACATTATCAAAGTAGAGGTCTGTCTCACATCTTCAGAAAGACTGTTCCAGGTTTTAGCTTCATAAAACTGAAATACTGATTCCCCATGTTTAGTCCTGACTCTGGGCACCAGCAGGAGGCCGGTCCCTGAAGTCCTCAGAGTTCGAGATGGTTCACATGGCACTAACATGTCGGAGATGTACTTTGGTGCTGGTCCATGGAGCAGAGCTGCTTTAAAGTCAATTCTCTGAGCCACAGGAGCCAATGCAGAGACCTGAGCACAGGATGCACGTGCTCGTACTTCCTGATTCTAGTCAGGACCCACAGCGTTCTGGATGTACTGCAGCTGTCTTAAGGCTCGTTTGGAGAGGCCAGTGAGCAGGCCGTTACAGTAGTCTAACCTACTGAAGACAAATGCATAGATAAGTCTCTCTCAGTCTGGTTTTGACAGTAAACCTTTGATTTTTGCAATGTTTTTAGATGGTAAAAAGCTGCAGATGTTATTGATTTAATGTGGCTGTTGAAGTTCAAGTCTGAGTCCATTATTACCCCTAGATTTCTAGCCTGATTTCAAGGTTTTAGAGAGAAAGAGACTGGAGGTGACTCCAGACCTCTCCTCTCTTTGTTTCTGTGGGCCAAAGACTATGACTTCGGTTTTGTCTGAGTTTAGCTGAAGAAGGTTGTTTTGCATCCACTGATCTGTTGATGCAGTGGCAGAGTGAATCCACTGGTCCATATTCACCTGCTGCCAGTGAGACATAGATCTGAGTGTCATCTGCATAGTTGTGGTAGGACACATTATTGCTGCGTATTAACTGGCCTAACTGCAGCATGTAGAGATTGAACAACAGGGGTCCCAGGTTTGACCCCTGGGGCACCCCACAACTCAGGGACATTTTATCTACATTTATCTATATTTTGTCTACATTCAATGATTTCAGCATTTGTGTTTCTTGCAGCGCTCCTTTAGATATGATTTAGAATCCTAGAGTCACAACTTACTGAGACCAGAGTGGAGTTTTCCGTCATGGCAACGCTAACAAAACAAATTGCATGCTAATGTGTATTTCCTGATTACCGGACAATAAAATGCATTATAATTAGATGCAGACAGCTGATTTAGGTTCTTTTGTTCCTTTTTTTTTTTTTTTTTACCTCAAGAGCTGCTTATTTGTAGGTAAATTTAGCTCAGTGCTTGGAAATACACTGCCTGGCCAAAAAAAAAAGTCACCACCAAAAAAAAAAAAAAAAGGTCACACACTGTAATATTTTGTTGTTCCTCCTTTAGCTTTGATTGCAGCACGCATTCACTGTGGAGTTGTTCTGATAAGCTTCTGCAATGTCACAAGATTTATTTCCATTTAGTGTTGCATTCATTTTTCACCAAGATGTTGCATTGATGATGGTCGAGTCTGACGCTGCACAAAGCTTCTCCAGCACATCCCAAAGATTCTCAATGGGGTTAAGGTCTGGACTCTGCAGTGGCCAATCCATGTGTGAAAATGATGTCTCACGCTCCCTGAACCACTCTTTCACAATTTGACCCCAATGAAACCCGGGTTTATCATCTTGGAATATGCCCGTGTCATCAGGGAAGAAAAAAATCCACTGATGGAATAACCTGGTCACATATTCAGGTAGTCGGCTGACCTCATTCTTTGAGCACAGACTGTTGCTGAACCTAGACCTGACTCGCACTTATAGGCTCGGACCTATTTGTTTAGCCTTTTTTTTTGGCCGGTGTATAAGGCCCTTTAAATATATGTGCACATAAACTAAAATATTAAAAAAAAATCAATAACCTCGGTCAATATCAATATATTTATTTGGTATAGATCTGCCCATCATAAATTTCTTGGACCAGTATTTTGCACTTCTACGTGAGCAGTATTATTTAAAAGTAACACCTCTACCCACCTCTGTACAGGGTTTGTGTTTAGTTGGAAATTCATAGCTTTTTTCGCCATGGTTGGATGAATGAACAAAGTCATTACTGCGGTTCACTGCATGGAGGCGCAGTGTGGCCTTTGAACCCACAGCACACTGCCTGGCAAAAGGGCACGAAGGCAGAGAGAGAAGAAAAGACAGGGGCTGGAGCGTGGAGACGGCCGTAGAACAGTGCATGGAAAGGCCAAATGGAACAGAGTTTGTTTGTAAGCAGTTGGATTTAAAGGCGTACTAACTAGCTAACTTTTGGAGGTACTAATTTTGTCAGAATACAAACATTTCAAACTCAATTTCAGTACAAAGAAATAGACTCAGTACTGATTCTGATACCACAATGATAGTAAAAACACTCTTTCTTCAGACAATAGAAGGACATTTTCAACATTAAATAATAGTACTTTCTTTTTTATTCCCATGTGGCCTTATATCTGTCTTTAATTATATAACATTATATCTGTAAAAAATGAAGGGCAGAGTAAAAGAGTGGATTCAACGGTTTCGAAGTAGAGGCTGAAGTCTGCATGTACACCACATCCCCATAATCCAGTAAGGATAGGAAGGCTGCTTGCACTATTTCTTTTCAGTAATTTATTGGGATACAATATTTGTTTCTGTAATAAAATGATAATTTAAATTTTAAACTGTTACATAATTCTGAGATATGTTAGATAAGTTTTCATCAAGTCAAAATCCAAGATATTTAGAAGTGTCGACTCTTTCGATGGATGTACCATTTAGCGTATAAAGATTTGTAGCTTGCATGTTACAGAAAAGTTGTTTTTTGTTAGAAAAAAAATCATATATAGTTTTATTTGCATTCAAAAACAGCTTAAGATTTATGATGGAGTTTTGGATATCATTAAAGTCTTGTTGCAGTTTTAAAAGCACCTGATCAGCAGAGGGAGCACTTGCATACAAAACAGCATCATCTGCATATAAATGTATGTGGCTTTCTTTTAATTGTGACCAATAGAATTAATACAAAATAGTAAAAAGTAGGGGGCCCAAAATTGAGCCCTGGGGCACTCCGTTATTTAAAGTTCAAAAATCGCATTGCTATCTCATATGTTAGTCTATGTGGTTTTATATTTGTCTGATACGGCTCAAGATCATTCTAAAGCTATTAAGGAAAGGTTCATTTCTGTCCTGTGAATGTGACTTTTTGAGTATTGATACCCGCTCAAATGAGTATCTAGTTTTGACACTTGTTTTAATGATTAGTATCTGATTATCGATACTTTTGAGCAACCCCAGTAGGTGCACCATCTACTCTTTTCACTGAGAGTTAGTGCTTTACCTGCAGTATGGAGAGGTGAACTCACACACAGTAAGTATACATGTTTTTCAAGGTATTTGTTGGGCTGTTAAATTACTTGTAATAATAATAATATAATTGGACCATTTAAATGCAGTAACCATGGAGACAGAGAGCAGCAGACCCTCCACCAGAAAAATGACATAGTTACAAATAAAAAAAAATGTATATATGTAATAATTCAAGTGAGCGGTCAAGGTTTTTGGATATATGTAGTAAAGGCTAAACAATTTTGTTTTGCAATTTCATTTTTCTGACAAGCATCGCAATTGAAATAAGCTTTATATTTTATAGCATTTGGTTCAGAGGGCACATTTTAAAGACTCCCAGGAACATTACAGAAAGAATGACAGTACAGTACAATTCTATGCATTTCAAAACAAGTTTGCGCTGACCTATCTTATGTTCATATTTCTAAAAGCTGCTAACCCTGTACTTTAGGCTTCTATAACAAAAAATGTTCGAAAATATATGTTTTTCTTTTATTTGTTCAGCAGTTCATTTCAGTCTGCTCTCACTTGTATGCATTTGTATTGTGCACACTATATTCAATCTTGATGTTGAAACTTAAATTGCATATCTAATTGCAATAACAAAAGACTGCCAGACAAATAGCAAATATATTTTGCCTCAAAGCTACTTTTACAAATTGAAAATGGTGACTTGTTTTGTCTTTCGGTCTAACATTCATTTGCGCATTAACCTTCTCCAATCAGGCTACAACAAAAGTTTTCCTGAGCGAATATCAGGGTCTAGGCTCTGTGTGGTAATGCGCAGTAACTGTATTGGTTGCAGAGGCTGGTGCTACATGCTAGCCTGCACATGCTTGTAAAAGTTGGTAAATGAAAGAAAAATGGGGAAAATGGGGAAAAATGGGGAAGGCCTGCTCTTGTGTTTACGGCTGGTCAGATTATTATTATTATTTTTTTTACAAAGATTGATTGTACACGCAGCAAGAAGAGGGCTCACTCTGCCATCAAGACTCTAAAATAGCACACGTTTGAAATCCATCATAGCTCATCTCTTGTTGTTCGCAGGGCCAGTTCTAGACAGTTGGTGGCCCTAAACAAGATTTTGGTAGTGGCCCTGGATGCAAGATTTTTAAAAATGGATAAACCAGTTATAATAATTGAAAGACAAGATGTTTAGATAAATGAATGCCCATGTCAGAAAGGCATATTGTATTATTGAAAACCAACACATTATATGCTTTGAGGGCCGACTGTAGCTTATATCTCACTGGGGTTGTTTATGCTAATACACTAACTTGCCAAAAAAACAAAACAAAACAATAGCTCTCTCACCTTTATCCAGCACAAAACTTTTTTTCTCTTTATTTCAAATGCACTGGGTGCTTGAAGTGAACAGGAATAAATTTGGTCCAGCCACAGCAGGTCTTTTTGAGGATGTACTCCCTCTTGTGGTTGTGCCTGTAAAGAACCGCTTACTATGTTGATGCCATGGGTCAGCCCTGGTCATACAAAGGTTCCAAGTTTGATCTTTTTCCCTGTTTCAGGCCTATGAATTTTAGCCAAGGCTCAAGGTTCTCCCCATGATCAGTACTGTCACTGATCTCACTGCCTTGCCAGCTAGATGAAGTCTCACAGTTTCTGTGAGTTCACAAACTCTTGAGAATCCGTCTTGTTCAGCTCCAGCTGAAGCGTTTGCACGTTACTAATCACAGGGCAGCACTGTGGTTTGTGCAGAAGTCAGCGGCGAACGAACCAAACCAAACATGGCAACGGCGACAGATGTATTTCTGCTTATTTTAGCAGAAATACAGACCATTTAGTGTGTGAGAAACGTGCAGAGGGAAGCGCTCTGTGTGGAGGGGTAAGTCACATGTGCTTTTCCCGCAACTGGATTTAACCAAAGTTAAATTTTTCAGCCTGTTCTGTTGTAACACATCAACCAATCAACATCAGTGTATTTGTTTGAATATTCTAATCACTGGTTCCGATTCAGCGAGAGACATCTCAGTTTGATGTGTAGAACCATATTCAGAGGACTACACATTAGTCTGCTGTGAGCCAGGTGCTGTGAGCTTATATCACAGATGAGCTAAATTGTGGACACCAGGCCTTAGGCTCAAGTTACTATTTGAAACAGGTTAGATTAATTCAGTGACTGGGGGACAAGCTCATGGGTCATCTATCATTTAGAGCAGTGTGCACTTAAAACATAATCAGATGACACCAAATTAAGCAAAAAAGTATAAATGTCTGTGTCATTGTATTACACACTAGGAATGTTGCACTAAAGGTCATTTTGTGTCTTTTCTGGTTCAGAATTTTACTCAGAACACTCTCAAATGCCCAATTATTGTGTTAAATAACTTTGTGGAATAGTAAAGTCAAATTGGATTTTCGTTTTCCAAGGCATACCTGGCAGTCCCTCAAGGCACACTAGTGTTCCCCAGCACACTGCTGGAAAATCAATGAGCCTTGAACAGCTATCATTTTGGAGACCTCTCCCAATTTAGATGGACCATGTTAGGTACTGCTACATACTGTGATTAGCAGTATGATCCTGTCCAGTGCTCAGCCCATAAGCCCATTGTGTTGTGATAAGCTTGTGGGGGGACCCAGAGTATCAAACATGAAAATGAAATGAATTGAACATTTCTAATCTAAGTGTGTTATGTGTTGGCAAATAATGAAACCTAGAAATATAATACCCCATCTTTAAGTCCTTTGTGTCATTTTTTTCCATGTCTTTATATGGACAGAGGCCATGTGTTTCTCTGACTGCCTAATCCGTCTATCAGACACATCCATCTGAACTGTGACATAAGGACGGAATCCAGCCTTTTCATTGTATGGTAAAAAATGGACCTATACAGGCACCTAATTCCCCTCCATTATCAACACTCATTCATTCATACAACAGTGTGCATAGACAATGGAGGAACGGCGGGTGAAGTGTTTTGCCCAAGGACACAGGGCAGTGCAGGGGTTGATCTACTTATGCTAATTTAGATTTTTGGAAACTCTGAAGTCTGGACATAGCGGACTGAAGTTCCATCAAGCAAGGAGCAGCTGTTTTAATCGTACTGGATCTTCACAGCTGACTGCCGAGCACACAGATGATGAGTGGGTGGAGCCAAACCCAGCCTGGTTGTCATGGAGATGGGACACACACCTGAACAGGACTGATTATAGCTATTTGTCCAGTGCACCATGTAATGACATGCTTTAATATAGGCATAATCAGGTCTTATAGGCTGCCATCGAGTTTGTATTGTCTCTGTGCCCTTTCAAAGCTCTTGTAGAAGCTTAGGATTAGTATGGTATATTCAGACTAAATGTGATTCTGATTTAACAATTGTGTGACATGTTTCTAGCTGGATGCAGGTGTATTTGAGGACAGAGGTTTAAGTTTGAACAAAGTGAGGATAAGTGCGAACTCATGAAATGACTGTGAAATGACTGCTGTTTCGGGAATATGTTTTGAACACATATCCATGGTCAGAGGTGAGTCGAGCAGCCAAAAAAAGATAATGTAATGTTACTTCAAAATAATATTAGCGTACTCAGTATAAGCACAAAGAAGTGGTCAAAGAAATTACTTAAGTACGAGTAAAAAAAGTATTTGGGAAAGCTACTACTCAGGTAAGAGTAACTGTCAGATCTCACAGTCTAAGCAGGAATGGGCCTGGTTAGCTGCTTCTGACAAACAAACTCATCTACAAAATCTTGTATTTTCAAAGGATAAACAGCAAAAATTTGAAAACTAAATCATATCTGAAGGAGCAGTGCAAGAAACACAAATGTTCAAATCATTTCACATCGTCAAAATAAAGTTTTGTCACTTGTGGACCTTCTCTCGGGTGGTAAAAAGTAATCAAAACTTTTACTGAAGTAGTAGTATCACTTCACTAAAAATAGGGTTGTCAGCGTTAACGCATGTGATTAATCTAAACAAACTGACGCATCATCCACAAACTAATGCAGATTAATCACACAGTCTGTTTTGACCAATCTGCTAACTGAGAAGCTTACCTGACCAGAGAAACGCTGTGCTCAGGAACTGTGCTTATTACACACGGTTATATTTACACATAAAACCCACCAGTCCTCACGTAGACCAGCGCAGATTAGCCGGTGGCTGTTTACGAGTGCGGAGCGTAGAAACATGGTACAGAATGTGGTACGTGGCATCAGAAGAGCTGCTGTAGTGAGCTCTGATCATACACACATGGGATGACGCTAGTCCATCATCACTGTGCATGAATATTCAAGATATGCTGTCAGACACTCAAAACCTGATATGATGTACAGATACTATTATAAATCAGTCCTTAAATCTTTGGCTTTAACCTTGGCCAGTGAAAAAAACAAAGAAACTATAGGGTTATTTAACTAAAATAATTGAGTGTATAGATAAACACATATTATAAAGTAAAAGGGTATGCAAACATGTTCAACTGTTATAAATAAATGTAAATTATGCATATAGAGGATTACAAGTGTATTTGGAATTATATATTTTTCTTTCAAAGACGCTGCAAAATCCGACTTACCAGACTTAACAGATTGCAATATGTAAACTGTGTGAAACCTAAGTTATAACGTTGTTCCCTCATCAAAAAGACGCCCAAAGAGGTTTTAGGTGTTTTCCATGCATGTTTCAGCAATTTAGCAATCTCTCCCAGGGACTATTCAAACCCTCCTTACAGTTATAGCTATAAGACTCTGTCAGCTCAGCCCAAACCTACGTCACCCATGCTCCCTCACGAAAATGCTCCTTAAATTTACAAAAGCATGATACAAAACTGCACACAACAACTTCACAAACCTGGTGTGATGTGCGGTAGTTTCATTAGCGGGATGCAAAGAGGAGTGAGAGCATGGTGAGCTAAATATGTTATGTGTTAGCAGTTAATAAGTAAAGTAAAGAAACAATTTTGTATCTGCAGGAACTACCACATAAAAAAAGCTACATTCAACCTCCCTACTTTCCACCAACCGTTTTTTCCTTGCAACCCCTAACACGAGCTACCTCCTAAAACTCCTTAGGATCCCCCTAAGCAACGCCTGAGTGTGTTGTGGCCAGCGGAGGGCAATAGACTCTCTCTGATGGCTTCCCTCTCCCTCGGCTCTTCTACAGGTGCATATGTGTGTGTGGAGGAGTTTGTTGGTGTTGGAAGGCTCTGGCATTAAATTGAGCGATGGAGTGCTCTCATTGATTTCCACAGTAAAGGGAAAAGTAATCTTGTTTGGAGCCTCTCTCTATGTGTGTACATGTGTGATTGAAACACTGGTCAGAAAACACTATCAAAGCTTTTATAGGCCCCAGCCGAGGATACATCAGCGCTACACCGACCGATGGAGAGGGCGATAATTGGTGCGGTAAAATTGAGAAAAAATGGATTTTGCACGTGGTCTAGTCAGTGTTTTCTTTGTGAGAGATAAAGGGTTGTAGGGCAAAGGGATATTTTGAAAAGTTTAATATCATGCAAACAGTTTTTAGCTCTTTATTATTTGTTATGCTCCAGTGATGGAAGCTACTTAGTCTTAAAAATGTGAAAAACAGAACTACTTCACTTTAAAACGTTTTGCAGTGGTCCAAAGTTATTCCTCATTTATCTTACACATTCTGAGCATCCTAATTATTCACCACAATGAGTTTATAAGTGCTGTTCACAGCTTTCAGAGACCAAAGGGAGTTTTGCTGTGACAGTAAGGCTCACAACAACAAGCACGCTAACGAGCACTTCCTGATTACTAGACATTCAAATGCTTTCGAATTAGATGCAGACAGAACACAGCTGACTTATTTTTACCTCATGTGCTGCTTATGCGATGTATCTGTACTGGGGGAAGACAAATATTAATCAAATACATGCGAAAAAAAGCAACAAAATTGAGTACTTAACATAAAGGCACTTTGTTTCATTTGTGCATGTTTGAGTAATTATGTTGTCTGTCTTCCTACCCAAAGTCCAAACTAATATTTAACCATTTTGTTATGCAGACAGTGCTCTTTCTTTGGAATGTTCCAGAGTATGACATTAAACACAGCTATCTCCATAGAGACAAACAAGTGAGGAGTAGGTCTGGAACCGTATCCTGTCTTCCCAATTCAAGAGGGCGTGACTGACAGGCAGATTAACCAATCAGACAAATGCATGCTGTGTACTGGTAAATTCAATTCAATTTTATTTATATAGCAGATTTAACAACTTAAGCCGCCAAATGTGCTTCATATAAACAGTCAACAAAAAAAAAAAAAATAGGATACATAGTCAAAGAACAAGAAAACGCCATGAAAACACCAGGCCATCCAGTCCAGCTAGAATTAAATGTCAGGGAAAAGAGGTGGGTTTTCAGTCTAGTCTTAAAAAGCTTTACTTAAAGACTGTGAGGATCTGAGAGACAGAGGGACATGAAAAGGAAAAAAAATATATATACGCAGAGGACTGAGAAACAGTGCGGATTTCTGCAGAATCAACACCTGAAGCACTAAACTTATTTATCTCAGGTAAAAGAAGTTATAAATTTTGTTCTGAATGATACAAGAATTTTGGAGAGGAGATGTCTTCTGCCTTTCAGAGACATGATACAAATGATTGGACTGTCCCATGTTAGGACGGAGGTTTGCCATGCTCTGTGGTCAGATTTCCAGAATACAAGATGCACTGGTTACGTCGTGAGAGCTCCTCGGGCCCCAGTCTGCTGTACATCTGGATCTCCAAGACATTAACCACTGTTTTGAAGATAGTGAGGTACAGATCTTAGCCAAAGAAAACACAGAGAGCGCTCCCCTCTCTCTGCCTTCTTTGAAAAGGAATAGGGCCTTAGACACTCATCTATCTCCTATTGATGACTCCATCCTCAGACCTAAATCAAAAGAAGGAAATCATTAGTAATAGCCAGTATGCTAATAGTGTGAGACCACCTATTAGGGACCTGAACGATTATGTTAATAGACATAGTTAACAAACAGAAACTAATCAATAGGTGTGTGAGTTTAGTTAGCTGTTAGCTGATATAAGGCAGTGTCCACCAGTAATATGACCAGAACTGAAGACGACGCTTGGATGAGCAGCGAAAAGTCTTCACTCAAATAACTTTTTGTTCAGTTGACAGATTTGAATTTTTCTTTTACTAAACTTACATTAATGTCATACTATGGAACATTTCAGACAAGACAAGCATGTGGCGGACCGTCCACCAGAAAAGTTACATAGTGCACCTTTAAATACACTTACATACACTGTCCTTACTGATTCAATACTCTTAACGCTACTATGTTTTTTCATACAAGTTGCACCTTTTTCCGTGATTAGCGACTTCTTCCACCAATCTTCTTGTTTTGATAACCTTTTGGAGCCCTATAAATGAAGACTCTGAAAAGTACAATCTCTTTTAAAACTAAAATGTAACTGAGTAAAAGTACAACCCACCTCTGTCCATGGTTGACACATGAATACAAAATGAAGAAGCACTCATTACAATCACCGTAATAGCTGCAATCATGTCTTTTATTAAATCAGAGTTAAACAGCACACACAGTTGTCAAGGCTGTCCACGAGCTCCCGTATGCCTCTCTAACCTTATACTCGTCCAGTCTTTACTCTATTACGTAGCATTGGCCTTTCCAGAGCACAGGCCGGCGGTACACATAAATCACTGTGTCTGCTGGACCTCTTAATAGTGGTCAGCGCGAGACAGCAGCAGACCTTTCTGACCGCAATCTGTCCGGGCCTAATTTATTTTAATGTGAAGTTGATGTGATTTAGCCATTCGCCAATATATCACCTCTCCCCGGAACATTGGTCTTATTGATCTGGATGTTCTCAAAACACGTCATAACAGTTGTCACGATCATAGCCTGCACAAATCAGAAATTTTGCTGCATTTTTAGATAGAATATATCATCGAGATGCACAAGCAAAGTTCGAGGAAGAGCTGCAACTATCGATTCTTTTAGTAGTCGACCAGTCACATGATACAGTACAGTGACACTTTTTGAATATAATATCACCATATAACAGTAATAGCAGTTAAAATATGATGAGTGAAGGCTTCTAAATAAAGAATATTTAAGTGTATTATTACTTTTTGATATTTTGACTGAATAATGCCACCGTAATAAGAAGGTCTTTTCATATGTATTTTAGAATCTGTATAGTCCAGACAACGATGATGTCTACCAACCTTCGACCGGGATTATTTTGTGATATATAGTCAGTTAATTGTTGCTGCCTTTGTCCAAGGAGCACAATTGAGATGGGGGAGCTTACACATTGTCACACACCTGGGATATGGTCCTGGAAAAAGGCATTTGACTACAGTGCGACTAAACACCTGAACTCCGCCCATAACCACATTTCAAATAGAGCTGTTAAACTGAGCAGTACCTGGAGGACTAAAGAGGAGAGTGAAGTGGAAATAGAGGAGTGGAGGGGTCTGGGGAGGAGCAGTGTGATTGGTCTATGGCCATGTTCCAATTTCGCCAAATGCATCGTTTGAAGTATCCTTCGATGTACTGTTTGAAGCACTGTTCGAAATATCGTTCGAAGTGCCTGCCCAACGAAGGGTACTCCTCCTTCGTGCTGAAATGGGGCATGGACGTACTTCAACCGCTGTCTGTGCGCTTGTGGAGAATTTGGCCCTGGTGAATACGAGCCCATTCTCCCCTCTCAGGCTGATGAATTCCACCGTCTGCTCGTTGCTCCCTCAAGACAAAAGAATATTCTTAAATAAGGACGAATATTAAACATTACAATAGCTACACTAATATACAAGTGTGAGGAATAATTCTGCTAACCATATGGTCAGTTGGGATATAGTAGTGTACGAAGTGTGCTCGGATGCACGCTTCGGCTATGGTCAATCTCCATGGAAACACACTTTTGGCCGCATTTGTTGGGTGAATGAAATGGGAAAGCACTAGTCGCGCCAGATGTTACGTAAGCCCTTAAATGCACCATTCGGTGCATTTAAGGGAACTTAAATGGGACACGGCCTAAGTATTCACACTTGAAACTCCGCCCCTGCAGCCAGGTGTAATCACTGGCCATCGAAGCGAGGATACACCTATTTTTAGACTTTTCTGACCGCAAAGCTGCAAATTTACCCTGTTTGTCCTAAAATTGCCCCCCTCCCCCTCCCAAAAAGGATAGGAACAGTAGGCGATGTTATTAAAACACCATATGCACAGTTTACAGCTTCCCCTATACTTAAATACCCTGTACTTGTTTTTTTCAAGTGTATTTGGGTAAAATTTGTCCTAGTATACAAATATATATTGCATAAGCAGCTGTTGAGGTCAAAATAAGTCTGCTGCATATAATTAGAAAGCACTGTATTGTCTGATAATCAGGAAGTGTCCATTGCTACTTGTTTTTAGCAGTGACAGCAAAACTCTGCTCTGGTCTCTGAAAGTTGTGAAAAGTGCTTATAAACTAATGCTGGTGAATAAGTAGGATGCTTGGAATGCATAAAGTAAGTGAGGAATAACTTTAGGCCACTGCAAAGTGTTTAAAATGAACTAGTTCTGTTTTTCCATGTTTGGGAGAGAGTAGAAAACAGGTGCTAGCCCACGCTCGACATTAGTCTCATCGTTCTGAATGTTCTCAAAACGTCATGGTCAGAACATCTCCATGAAATGTATAAATATATGCAGTGGTGGAAAGTAACAATGTAGAAATGTCCATCGATCCATTTTCTTCCGCTTACCCAGGGGCCGAGTCGTAGGGGCAGCAGCCTAAGCAGGGACTCCCAGACTTCCCTCACCCCAGACATGTCCTCCAGCTCCTCCGGTGGGACCCCAAGGACAGGTGTAAAAATGTGTCTGTACTTAATTAAAGTACAGATAGATACCTGAACCTTTTTACAGTGGATATTTTTTTACTTTTCTACATTAGAAAGCAGGTATCTGTAATATCAGATCACCACTACATTTCATAATTGGACTAAAAAGTAAATTATTTGAGGGGTTATTTTTTGCATTCTTTTGAGTAAAACTAAAATATATACATAAATTTACTAGAAAAATTCAGAAAGTCTTTTGCATTGGTACTGTCAGCTGGTATTTCAATACTTTTAGACCATGTATTTTTTTTTTTTTTTTTTTTTAGCTAAATTTGTCTTGTCCCAGTACAGATATATTGTACAAACAGCTGTCAAAGTCAAAATAAGTCTGCTGTATACTGTCTGCATCTAATTAGAAAGCTTTTCCTTGTCCAGTAATTAAACAAAAAAAGCATTAGCATCGTCTTTTTTACTCTCACAGCAAAACTTCATTCTACCCTCTGCACTCATAAGCCCGTCATGTACCAAAAGTTGTCATAACATATCTATGAAATCTAGAAATATAAGTGTATCTTTAGACAGAAGATGTAATTTGTCACTTTTGGCATGAGCAATTGTCAGAGAAGCAATCAAGCTGTGATTAGAAATGGATTCTTGAGTTTATTTTTCGAGGGTCAAAACAAAATTTGGCAATCGCACTTTTGTTAATTAAAGGGAGGTTTTGGAAAGTAATTTAGCAGACAGGGTAAAAGATAAACATTGCCGCAAAAAACTTGGCACGGCATCAACAGAAAATTAATTACGAAAATGGGCGTCTTGGGGCAGCAGGCTCGCTCTCCTCCTATCTATGAAATTGTATCTAGCAGCGTGCTGGTGGAGACGCTATTTAAAGTTTGAGATTTAACAAGAGTATGAAGACTTTTTGTCCCTCTCGGGTAATAGGTTGCGTTCACATGACATAATCTTCTGCAAATTCCTTTCAGATTAAAGAGAGGTTATTAAGTAAAATCAACTTTTCTGAGCTTTCGACCATGTTGTAGTGTTCATTAAAAAACACTGATTTAGGTCGATTTGGGAAAAAAATATGTACTATGCATATGTTTTTCTGGCAAGCGTTGAGATTTATGTTTTAATTATATAACTGTTAAAAGTTCTGATTTTATGTGTGCCTAAAAAACTGATAAAAAGTCTGCAATATGAACTGACAAACTAACAAAAGAATCGCATTTCAGAAGATGTTTGTGTGGATCTAAACTATGGGCTTAGGAGTTTTGGATGCAGAATAAGATGTTTTGGTGTTTGTGGAGCAGTTTTATAGAACTTCAAACATTGGAGCGTTTGCAGTTTGCTAATCTGACTTTATGTGTGTATGGTATGCTTTTATTTAGACAGGGACAGTGCACGACATTACATTGACCTTAAAAAACAGGAAGGATGTACAGTACGGTGCCAGGTTTTAGCAAAAATACTGATTTCCAGCTGTAGACCCTGAACAGGCTGATGTTAAGTAAAAAAAACAACATTTTTTTACTTAGAAAGAATCCACCTTTTAGAAATGGTAGATGAAAGACCTGGAAACATAAGGTATATACATCAAATACAACACATCTTGCCCCACAAATACACCATTTCTAAAAACATACCAATTTATTCACATACACAATCACTTATTTTCAGATACACAAATGTCATAATGTACAGACAGGACGGACCAAAACGCAGCACTCAGGGAAGTGTTAGGATCAGGAGTTGGCAGGGTGGAGCAGGGTCTGAGCAGAAGCGAAAATTCCAATAAACAGGAGGAAAAAGGCAAAAATGAGAACTGAGCCAACTACGAGTATTCATATTGAACACACGGACGATCTGTCACCGAGTGTCTGGTCCTGGCTCCTTTTATCCACAGCAGGTGGTGTTGATTAGGCTGATGGGCTTCAGGTGCACGCGGGAGGAGCCAGGAACTCCACCCAGCTCCAGAGTCAGACAGGTGAGGGAGGAGGAAGGAGAACACAGAAGGCAGGAACAAACAGGGCTCATGACAACAAATCCTCTTTCTTTCATGCACATTCACTGATGGTGCAAACTTGCTTTGACATTGGCCATTTCTTTGTCATATGTGCAAACTGTTAAAAACTTGTGCATGTTATAATCTCATTTGGCTTTAACTATTCCACTGACTCATGGCAACAGTAGAAAAAGCAGATTTAGCGAAAGACGGCCTACATTTTGGAACACTGCACTCTCCTCTAGAGGGCGCTCCAGTGACTCGAGTTGTTTTTTCTGAGCTCAGTGAGACAGACTTTCTTAGGGGAGGACAAGCAATACCATGAATTATTTTAAATAGTAGACAGGTGTTCACTTATATTAGCAGATTATCGAAGTTTAGAACTGCGGATTTTAAGTTTGTTCATTGCATTCAAACGTGAATCTCCCATAGATTTACATAGGCCTTCCATCTGCAATGTTCACGTCATCAAATTGTAAAATGTGAACAACCGCAGTGATCTAATCCTCCAGCTACGTACTCCTCCTGACTAACACTAACATGGCAAACTCATACAAATACTAGGTTATATGGCAAAGGACAGAATACATCCAGAACTCAAATGTGACATAACATATTGTATTTCAGGCCATACACTTGCCATGGCTCAAGAATACACTCTTCTTCAATACGAATAAAGATTTATTTTGGATCTCCATTAGTCAATCTCCCTGTTTATTTGCAGGAAGATTCAAAAATATAGTATAACAGGTATAAAAAAATCGTTTGTATTAACAACATGGACTGTGCAGATGTGTAGAGTGATTGTATATGCTTCTCTTTTGTCTTTGGTCTGTATGTTAATGCTGTTGACTCCTGCTCAGAGCCAAATTTCTGAAATCTGACACCTATTTTCAGATTTACAGGTGGATTAGCTAGTCAGGGAAACGCGTGGTCCAAAATTCAACTGCTTAGAAGGAAAAAAAACCCCAAAAAAAACAAACAAAATCCGCTTGCATGCTCATGTTTGTTTCTGGCTCAAGACGTGACAGAAGGTAGGGACCCGACTGATATCTTTATGAAAATTTACACAGAGAAGAGATTTGAATCTGATCTGAAAATTCTGCCAGTGAAGCTATCAACATGTGCAAGCCAAGTTTATGGAGCATGAATTGAGACGAGGGAACCTACACCTTGTCGCACAGCTGGAGAAGACGTCAAACAGTAGGGGGCAGGAGTCTCCCTTTCCCTGCGATCTGGAAAAAAACATGCAAGCAAGTAGGCAAACAAGCTACTGTCCGGTTAAATAATTTGGGCTTAATAACACATTGTTCTACCTCACTCTAGAAATAAAGTGTCAGTTTGAAATCTCTGTTTTTCTCCACCTGCAGTGTGATGTTTTTGCAGGTACGTTTTTTTCATTGTAAACCACAATGATGATTTAACACAGCTCAGTAACAGAAAGGTCCACTGACATCCAGCAGAACTGACAGACCTTTTCATAGGGATGTTTCAGTACATTTTCAATTACTTATTTTTATTGTTGGAAAAAATGGCTATTTGACATTTTTTAACCCTATGTGTGTGGCCTGGAGTTTTATTTTTTTTATTTTTTTTTTAATAATCACAAGTTAAAGCCATTGAATGCAACTTTTTTTTTCTTTTTAACCAAAATATAGACTAAAATAAAAGCATGTAAAAACAAGCATCCTCATTGCGAGCAGACTTGCATCTTCACAAAATTGGGCCTCTTCCTGCTTGTTTCCATGGAAATGTTGCTCTTTTAGCTATAATATTCCACAGTATGGCATAAATTGTGTCTATCTCCATGGAGAATCTTCAGAAGTATGGTTTTAATTTTCTGTTTCCATGGAATCGTGCTTTAAAAATCACTTTAAAGAGGGTATTAATTATTAACACATAACATATTTTGATGATCATGTTGCTATTTTCAATATATTGAAATGCTTTAATTGTTTGAGTTTTGTGTTTTTTTCCTTTTACTCTCTGCACAAAATCACTCCCCCTTCAGAGCGTTATCACAACTGGCATTTCACCATTGAAACTACTGCATATCGGGTCAGGTTTGTCAAGTCGTAGTGTATTTTTTTGTATCTTGAGTTTATATATTTATGAAAAAAGCCGCACTGACCTAGGCTGGGCTGAACCTTGTACGAGGGTGAGTCAAAAAGTTTTCAGACAAATGCCATGATTTTAAATGAACAAAGATTTACAAGTTTTTACAAGTTAAAACATGCCTTTAGAGCTTCCTTAATAACTTGCAACTGTCTGATCATTCTATGTAAGGTCAGCATCGAGACAGGTTGCATCTCAAAAGAGCTAGTCATTTTCAACCCTTCAAATAGCAAATTTTGAGATCAGAGCTAACATAAATTTTTTTAACTAAACTAAATTGGAAACCTGTTAAGATCATAGGGTTAGGGTTAGTTGAAGACATCCCTCGCCAAAAAATCGTTGGGGAAAACTGCACAGTCAAATTTTGTTTCATCATGACAATCCCCCTGCACATTCTTCAAGGGTTTTCAGAGCCCTATTGCGCGAATTTCGATGGGAAACACTTCCACATCCCCCTTATAGTCCAGATCTAGCTCCCTCAGACTTTTTTTTGTTTCCAAAACTGAAAGAGCACCCGATTTACGTCTTTAGATGAAGCGAAAAAGCAAGTGATTTCTACCGGGAAGGAATTTACAGGTGGAAACATAGATTGCAAAAGTGTATAGACAATAATGGAGCTTATGTAGAAAAATAAAAGTAATCAGTTGTTAAATAAAGAAATGTTGGCATTTGTGTGAGAACTTTTTGACTCACCCTCGTCGAGGGTTCGAATAGAGCTCGGAAGAGATTTCTACATCACTGAAAGTTGTATGAATGACATATAAAACCACTTCAGGCCTGTTTTTGATGAGGGAACAACATTATAACATGACAGAAAAAAAAACATACAGGCATCGGTCACTCAATCTTTAATAAGGTACATTTTTGGACACAACACCACGAGGCGCATCATATTTTCTCCCAAAACTTTGCATCTCGTCGGTAAAATCACCCTTGCCTCTGCTCTCCATCTGAAATTACACCATCATGAAATTCTCCGACATGAACCCAGCCTATTTAGTTCAGCTGAATAGTCTCAAATCTCTAGGTACCGGGGACATTTTCAAGCTAGGCACCGCTCCAGCATTTTGCATGTGATAATAGAGCGGTTGAATGTACATTTGGGACACCTCTCTCCTCTATCATTTCCAACTAGGCCAGTGCTAGTGAAAACCACGCATCCATAAACATTGAAATGAATCATATTTTTTTCTTTTTTGCCATGAATTCTTTGGGACTTTTGAGCTTGTTTTGGAAGTGACGGGCATAATAGTAGTTTGGGTTGATGTTTATTTTTGTTGACTTGGTTGAATTTGCATCTTGTGTGCCAATCAGAGGGTGCATGTGCTTTTTTAATGAGTGGTTTGTGGCGCCGGCTATTGTGAGGTGCCACAGACTGGGTGAAATTGATGGTTTTAGAATAATGACTATCCAAACAGCTGCGGCTCCATCCACAAGCAGGGCTCACATGGAACGCTACTGTTGACTTAGTAGCGAACATATAAATATCTACCTTTTTTTTAATAACTATTTTGGAATACTTTTGAAAGGAAGGTTCAAAGTTTCCTGCCTTGTTACCGTCAGCCAATCGTCAAACGTTAACAGCTAAAACGTAAAATATGAAGATCACCATGTTACCTTTTATTGTGTTGAAAATGCCGTATTCGCCGAAAACAAGGTATTACCATGTTTAATAAGTTTCGGTTTCGTTTTTGACGCTCCTTCCCTCCCTTTTCTAAGTCTGTGTCTTGGGTGTCATCTGCCTTGTGTCTTTTTATATGGACCTTCTGAAATGAAGAGATGGCTCATTACAACTGGCATGCATCCCGCTAATGAAACTACTGCACATCACATCCGGTTTGTCAGTTTGCTGTGTTCAGTTTTGTATCATGTTTTTGTATATTTATGTTTCATATTTTTGTTGATGTGATTTTAACAAGTATTATACTGTCCTTTGAACAACAAATGCATACACACCTTTTTCATTTTTATATAAGAACTCAAAACTTAAAACATAGATAAATAAATAATATAAAATGATGATAATAATAATAATAATACAAAATAATAATAATAATAGTAAACAGATAATAAGAATATACAAAAAATAATAAAAATTGAGTGAATGGATCATAATAGGAAGAGCATCATAATAATAAATAATAAAAAAAATATTATAAAATCATAAATAAAACAATAATAATAATAATAAAAAAAAGATATTTAATTAACTGAGTGAATAGATGAATAAGAAGAGCATCACACAATAAATAATTTAAAAAAAAAGTATAACTCATTAAAAAAAGGGAAGTCTGGGAGTCCCTGCTTAGACTGCTGCCCCTGCAACCCAACACCGGATAAGCGGAAGAAAATGGATGGAAAAAAAAATAATAAAACAATGATAATAATAATAATAATAATAATATAATAATAATAATAATAATCATAAAATAATAAAAATAATTAATGTATTGATAAAAAAAAAAAAGGGGGGGGGGGGGGGGGGGGGTCAATAAATGGTTGCCACTTTCTATGAAATTTGGATTAACCTCATTAATCCGTTGAGTGCTGGATGGGGATGTTTTTGTATTTGGATGACATGGGCTTTTGGGCTGAGCATTGGACACAATCTTACATCTATCTAGAAGAAGGGTATAAAAAGGGCCCTGGAGAAATCACTAAATTATAGAAACATGCGTGGATGACATCTGAAACCTCTTGTTGCTGATGATGAAACAACATTATAACACGCTGGAAAGCTCCAATAAGTCGATTTTGCATTTTTACCCCGTCTTTACGGAACTGTATGCAAGATTTTGATTTCATAAACTATCCATGTCTCCAGTGGCTCTTGCAATCATTCAAATATTAATACATTAAAATGTGCCGCTTGCTACAGTGAAATGCTACTATGAATAATGGTGCGTTTCTGGCAACTGTCAACAGGATCTTTCAGACCTCCGACTTGAAGAAGTGCCCTAGAACTCTGCTCGAATTAGTAATACCTACTTGTGAACTGTGAAATGATCTGAAGACTCCCACTCCAGACACATATCAGTCCATGGAGAAAGTTCTGAAGTATGATTTTTACTTTCTATTTCTATTAATCATGCACATGACATACCACCTCTGGAAAGTTACGGGGTTTTGCTTTAGATAATATGGCTGCTGTCATGAGTCCCGTCTGTCCTTGTGTTTCTGTGCTGTTTTCCCCCTCTGTTCTGTGTCTATGGCTGGAGCTGGGCGGAGACTCTGGCACCACCTCCGCACACCTATACCTCATCAAGCAATCAAGCCTTCACCTGGGGAGTATTAAGAGGCTGAGGATCTCTACGCTCACCGCCAGATCGTCAGTG
>JAIEZT010001373.1:10955963-11016207 GCA_019594935.1 Periophthalmus modestus | reverse complement strand
TCAGTAATAATACTTTTAAAGTGTTTCGTTTTATAAAACCTTAAGGAGGCATATTATGTAAAATCAGTTTTTATGAGTTTAACCATAACAGTATACCCTCATCTTTAATATTCATGTTTGAGTAACTCTGTATTCTGCATTTGAGCCTTTAGTGCTCCAAAAATGTTTGTTTTCACCTACCCCACCTTCAGACTCTGGATCATACTTGTATGGAGTTCCAACTTACAACAATTTATATTCCAAAGTATTCCATGAAATCAACGACGTGCTACCTCCACAAAGTTACTTGACTGCATTTCAAAAAGAAAGCACATAAACTCCGCAAATTGTTTTGTTTTTTTACAATTAAAAAAAACAAAACAAAAACACCACTAACACATAAATAGTTACATTGCCATGGTTTGAAAATGCTACATTCACCAAAAACAATGTATTAACATGTTTTATGAGTTTCACTTTTGATACTCTGAGTCTCCCCTTTGCTCAGTCCCTCTTCAGAGTAACAATCAGAGACAATCAGTGTGCATCCTGTTAATGAAACTACTGTGTACACTTTTCTATCATTTTGTGGAGAATAGTCATGTGGCCTCTGGGCGGAGCATTTGACAAATTCTTGCAGCTAACCATAAAGTAGATTCAAATAGGGCCCGGGAGAGACCCCTAAAACACTCAAACATGCATGGATGATATCTAAACCTCTTCAGGCATGTTTTTTTTTAATCACTACCGTCTACCTCACATGAGTAATTCTACGTTAGCACCAACTGACTAATCCACCAACCTCTGCAGAGAAATGACAGGATCATTGTTTTTTGCCTGGAGCCTTCACATGTTTGCCGTTTCCACAATGAGCATTTTGTGAAAGTTTTTCTCCCAAACATCTGTCAGAGATATGAAATGGGACTCGAGTGGGTCACGAGTAGTCTCTTGCGCTGTGTTGTTCTTTTTTATTTTCTGGTTAAATCTTCAGGGTTTTGTTACTTTATTTGTCCTTCTTGAGTTGCCCATAAGGGACGTCATAAGCCTCGCTGCAGGGTAGACATGTGAAATGGAGAGTGCTCTTGACTTTGTAATGCAAGATACGAGGAGGACAGCAAGCAAACTCACTATTGGAGAAAAATCACAATTTGTATGGTCAAAATAAGAAAATCCCAAAGACTGCAAATATTTATACATGAAGTACTTTTGTGATAAAATAAAAAACTTCTATACCTGTAGTTCAGACCTTTACAAACATATTCTGAAATGCATGTAATAATTGCATTAGTTTCGGTTCATATTTCACTCTTCTCTCATATGTTAATGTTCCTGGATGTGTCAATAAAACTTGTGCTTCGAGTGCACTATATCTGATTTTTACCGTCTTAAGAACTTAAAACATTAAACTAGTTAATTTTAAACAGTTTGCAGTGGCTGAAAGTTTTTTCCTTACTAACCTTAAACATTCTGCGTATCCTAATTATTCTCTGTGATGAGTTTATAAACTTTCAAAGGTCAGAGTGCAGTTTTACCGGGACAGTAAAGCTAACAACTAGCATTCCAGCGTGCACTTCCTGATTCTCTAACAGTAAAACTTTATAATATGATGTAGACAGTACGCACTTGTTTTGCTTAAATACGGAAAAAAACAAAAACAAGTACAGGGCCTTAAAAGAGCATATTAAAACTGTCTCATAATGCACAACTTTGATATTACATTTATTTCATTCTACTGAATTGCATTTTATTGATTTTTTTAAAATCCCATAATAATCTTGTATATTTGCAACACTTTTTATTGTACTGCTACTTTTTATTGTACTGATGCACAGACAGCCTTTATTTGTGGGACAAATTCTTCAAAACATGATTCAATAAGAAATCCTCAGAAAGCCCAGCTCAGTTCTTTATAAAGTCTCTGAGACAGAGTCAAGTGCTTCTTCCATTGTGTATGCATCATAAGATATGTGAACATAAAGGAGGCACAGATGGAGGTGGGTTCTATATCATTTTAAAAGCACTTGAGCAGAGTACAGAGATGAATGGAACAGATCTGAATTGTTGTAAGAGGACCATTCTTCATCATGAAAAAGCAGACATGGTTTTCTAACGGCAGCTGTTTGTGCAAGTGCAGCTCAGGATGGACTTGGGAACAAAATGGGAACAACATACTCTTAGTCATGTGGCACTATTTTTAAAGTTTAAAATCGATAATGAATCTAAGTTGCAACAATACATTCAATGCAGACATGCTTTTCACACGCAGATCTGGGTCTGCAAGATGATTCATAATCAAATCAAAATTGCACTTTCAATAGATGCAATTAGCACATTGCCAAGTCTGCAGTTTTTAAAGTACCATAATTTCCTCCACAAACGACAAAATAGCTTGTCTTATTATCAATAAAAACTGCCAAACCCTGCAGTTTAAGTCTGTGCAAATGGTCTGAAATACAGCCAAACCTCCTGGTCAAAGCCACATCTCAGAAGCGAAGCAGGACAGGGCCTGGTTACTGCTTGGACGGGACATCACTGGGAATAGCAGGTGCCACAGTGGGGAGCCCGTGGGGAAAACTGTTGTTGTGTCTTAAGGCAAGACTTTGCCTAGTATGAAAGTGCTGTGTGCATGAGTGTTAGTGGTGTTCTGAGGGGCAGATGAACAAATTGGTAGCCGTGGGTTTGCCTCAGGACAACTGTGTGTGGAGTAGTGTAATAGTGTTAAAAAAAACACTCAATAATACTAATGTGTTATTATTATTATTGATAATAAAAAATAATAATATGTGCTAATTTGACAGTTTGTATTTCAGTCTATTTGTAAATTTTCCTGGATGTGTTTAACATGGGAATCCTATTATTAAAAAAATAACTATGACTTCTGTTCAGGTGACTGCGCCTGCCCCAGCTGCACCTACAGTACATCTGGTGCATTGTTTCAGCCTTGCCTCATCTCTGCCTACGGCTCTGTTTTGTTTCACTTTTGGCTCCGCTTCATTTTGATTTGATTAAGTTAATTTACATTTTCGTTTAATGCTTGGTTTGAACCCCTCCTCTTGTGGCTGGCGTTCATTCACAGAGCTCTGGTGCCTGTCTCTGAGCACCACTCACTGTGAATATTGGTTATATCTGTCTGTTTCACTGTTTGATTTTTTTTCTTTTTTGTGAAGTTTTTAAACTTTAAAATGCAATACAACAAAGTCTCAGACGCACTAGTACAATCAATTCACATCAAGTTACATCAAGTTGCATCACATACAGGAAACAAGAGAATGTCAGCAGAAGTACACAAGAAACTTCAGGTTCAACACATCTCAAATAAAGATCCCAAAAAGTGACGAGGCAGGCATGGATTAGACATGTCACATACTACTGCTTAAGTCCAATAAGACTTCTGCCATCTCTTTACTGTCCTTGTCCACTGATCCACTGCAATAATATGTTCTTCCTGGAAGCAAAAGTGAGTATGCAGTACAGCCTGTTTTTGTTGCTCGAAATGATGAGTTTGCTTGGGAGCCATTAGAGAAGACATAAAAGGTCTGAACTCTCAATATCTTATGGATTTCACATAGTACAGGGTGGCCCAAAAGTCACTGACAGTTGAAAAAAAATCATAACTCTTTTGTTTCTAAATATTTTTCTTTTTTTTTTTTATTGTTACATTTTAATACCAGAGATGCCCCGAGTGTAAATGTCATTAAAGGAATAATAAGTGTTTTTTAAAGACAGGGGGCAGTATGTGATCTCCACAGACCTGACTAGTCCCAATTTCTTCCTGTGGGGCTATCTTAAAGAAAAAGTGTTTGTGAATAAACCTCAGTCAATAAACGAGTTAAAACGTAATATCGAGGATCAAATAAGAGCCATAAGCCCGGAAATTATTTCAAATGTTATGTAAAGTGTGTTGGATCGGGCTATTCAGTGTGAAACCCAAAATGGTGGACACTTAAACTAGGGGAAGTAAAAATGACCTAATAATGTTTAAGTAGTGATAAGTTCAAGTATAAGTTGGTCAATTATAACCGTATATATTGCCAAAAATCTCAGAAGGTTCGATTTACCTACTGCTAAAATTTGGTGAGTATAACTTAAGAATTATAGGAGCTATGGAAGATTTAAAAGCGTCAGTGACTTTTGGGCCACCCTGTATATCAGACCAGCTCCTTTGCACTTTCGAACAGCTCCAAAGACAACGTGTCACAGTTCCAGTTTTTGTTTTACACTTCAGGCACACGGGAGTCCAATGGTGGTTAATTTAAAGAAGGAACTGTTGATTTTCTATTGGTTTGTGTGGCTCATGATCGAATTGTACAAAAGATTTTGAGGGCACAGGCGAGATCTCCTGTATAGATTTTAGCTAGCGTGATTATTACAGAACCGCTGCCTTATAACAACTGCAAGAGCCACGGGACAAACCGGGTGTGGTTAGCATAGCATCCTAGTGTCTGGCTAGTTTCATGCATCAGTGCCAGCCCTGTGTGAGCCCTCTGTGATTAGACTGGCCTGGAGTACTTCGTTTGTGTAATCAGGGTTTAATTGGCATTGAGGAAAACACATTCATCAGACCACAATGACTCTCCAGGTTTCACACACCCAATTAGTCTGCTGGAGTCAACCAATCATTAACCGGAGTGTGTGGGCGGCAATCAGGGGTTACACTTACACGGGAGGAGGCCGCGGTCACTGCTCTGGACAGTAATCAGACAGAGAGGTATGAGAAAAGAGACTGGACTGAAATCACGGAGGGCTCACACAGGGCTAGCACTAAATCATGAAACCGCCAGACACTAGGAAGCAATGCTAACCACGTCCAATTTGTCCCGTAGCTCTTGCCGTCGTTATAAGGTAATGTTTTGTAATGATCACGCCAGCTGACATCTATACAAAGGATCTCGTCTGGACCATCAGTACATTTGGTACAGTTAATTTTTTTTTCGTAAAGCCCCAAATCACAACAGCAGCCGCTAACCAATAGAAAGTTAGAAAAACAAACAATTACAACTTTAAATTAACCACAGGATGCACGTTTTGCCAAATCGCAGACATAAGTGTAATGTATAAATATAAGCAGGCTGTGCAATGATGAAACTAAGAGGGAGGTTAGAGGCTGTCCCCCAGGAAATTGTAAGTAAACTACATAAAATCCCTGTGTTTGGATGTTTTTTGGTGCTATTTTGCTAATGTTTATACACCAAGTTTCTTTATGGTTACTACTTTCTACTTTTTATCTACATACAGAGGGCATCAAATATATGATACAAGATAAATGGAGTTATGTAGCAAAGAAAAAAAAGTTAAATGACTCTCTGGCCCGTGTGCTTCTCTCAGTGATCTTCATGAGGAAGTCTCCTGAAATAGTTTTCACTTCACAGATGTGAATTATCAGGGAGTTATACTGAGTTTATTACAGTGTAATAAAAAGTAACCATAAATGCAAAAGTGTGTCCAAACTTTTGACTGGTAGTTTGTTGAAATAGTCGATATAGCACATACACTATCAAAAGCATATTCTCTTTTAAACTACTTAAAGAAGAAAATAATGAGCCTGTTTTTTATAGTTTAGTTTGACATTAATATTATCAGATGAGTCTTTGCTGCTCCTCGTGTCAATGTACTTATGACTTTAATGCTATGTTGCCTGACATTACAACTCTTTCAGCAGCTAGAAAACTGATTTTTTTTCCAAAATGATTTGCTAGGGTCCCAAGAGGACGCTACAACACTGTATCATCAAAGTACTGCTACAGCGACCTGTTGCATGTGACTTTCAAGTGATCAAAGACATAACTACATAGCACATTTTGTGAACGTGGCACATGATAAAAGGACTGGAAGAAAGATGCTACAGTAAGCCTGCAAGAACACTAGCTCCATGTTAAAGCTCTGCTTTGTTTTAATGCACACGCAAACTGGGCAAAAACCCCAGTGCTGTGGAGAGGTGGAATAAGTGTGGACAGTGTCACTACAGAAGCATCTGTCAGTCACCTCTGAGCTGCAGTACAGAATACACAGCAGTTATGAAACATTTGAGTGCAGCAGTACAGTGCACAAGCCTTTCATTGATTTCCATAAATGAATAGCAAGCTTGTGAATCCAATCCCTAACAAATGATAAGTTTAATTTGTGGATCCTAAGTTTGAATAGGCCTTGAAAAAACTCCCATAGAGTTATAAAGGCCCCTGCCCTCCATCGAAAATGATGACATAATTGTATAATGTGACCGTAAACTATATAATAGATTGCACCTCGCTCAGTTGATGCTTTCAGTTGAAATAATGTTGAGTTACAGAAGTGCTGGGAGGAGCACTGTGCACTATTTAATTAGAGCTCTGCAGTCATTTGGGAGGGCAGCCTTAATCTCACAGTTGGTTTCACCCGTAGCTTTTTCTTTAATATTTTCTTATAAAGACAGAGATAACTGCAATTCCATGAGACAGGCCTTGAGAAGTGGTTGTGCTTACAGATGATTACAGAAGTGTTTTAACTCTTGCCTGTACTTTACACTGTACTATGATGAAGGGGGGTTGTACCTGTCCTCTATGGCTGGATAGTGAATGAAATCTTCTTAATATAGTTTGTGTTTCACATTAACATTTGTCAGATTTGTGAGACTGAAGCATATTGCTATTCAGATGTTCCTGATCACTATGTGAACTGTTATTAATTTAGCATTTAAGAGTTAGCATGTTGTTTTAACGATATGCTATATATATATATATAATAGTTTAACACTTAAGAGCAAAAAGAATGAACACTGAAGTTAGTGATGTGATGTTCATGAATGGTTTCTTAACTTAATCGGTTGAATCTGGATCTCATTTTTTAAAAGAACTGAATCTTTTTCTTTCTAATTTTCATGCATTTTTATATTGATTAACACTGAACCTACACAAGAATCAGCACAGAAGCAAAGCGGGAGATACAGGTGAGAGCTTTGTGCAAAAAAAAAAAAAAAAAAAAAAAAAAGTATTTGGCATTATATTAACAAGTAAATTTTTAATTAGCCTATTATTTTAGTTAACATTGTATTTAGATTCTACATAATTCTAAAGGGTAAACACTCCCACTCTCAGTCTCAGTGATTATTTTGTAGGTAAAATGAGTTCTCGCATTGGCTTCTGTCGTATGAATAAATAGTAAAAGAGCCGGTCTTTTGAATGGCTCTTTAAAATGAACAAATCCTAAAGATTCGGATCCCATAAACGAGCCAAAAGTCCCATCTCTGACTGAAGTCCATGCCCGACCAGCCAGTCCTCATCAGTCAGAGCAAAACTTTTTACTCGTGATAAGTGAGTCTGGTGCTTCGGTTGTTGATTCTGCAGAAATCCAAGCTATTTTGCTATGTTATTTTTCGCTTTCTCTCTTTTTCGTAAGCTGCCATGTTAATTTTGATGCAAATAAACCATGTGTCTCACTGATTGGTTAATCCGCCTGTAACTCACGGCCATTGGAAATCGGGGGACAGGATACGGTTCCAGTTTTTTACCAAAGCTCGTGGTTTGTTATGTTTTTAACTTTCCCCATGAACTTTAATGGGCCCCAGAGACTCAGCTTAAACCAAGCACAAACCCAATCGATTTTTTTTTACATGGCAATAACTTTTTACTTAATTTTATATATTTATTTATTATAAAACTAATGCTTACATGTGTGCTTCAAAGCTGCCCTCATTTGGCAACTATAGTGGAGTTTTATATTACTTTCGCTATATGTTCCGAGTATTAGTTTAATGAGTGATTTTACATAGCAACATTATGCTTACACTGTGTCATTATACCATGTTGCTCCTTGAAACTCAGCGAAACACTTGCTAATGAATCAAAACAACCAAATGCATCCAAATGTATTCTCGCTCTTATAAAATACAGCTCATTTGGACCAATCACGTCAGAGCTCTCTCTTCTTCACTGACTCTATGTAAACAGTACAGTCCTGAGGAGGTTGTCCCACACACCATTAAGGGCTGTGCAGAGGGATTTAACAAGGAAGCCTGAGGGAGACAAACTGCAGAGCCACATGCACAGACTATCTGAACCAGAGGGATTTTTCACTGCTCAAACTCAAGCACTTTCAGACGTCAAAGAAAAGTGTTACTAATATACTGTGATAAGAAAGTTTAGGCAAAGTTTCAAGTTTGAGTGTAGGATGTATAGTGTCCTCCCCATAGAGATGTGAACACAACAGCTTTAGAATTTATTGCAGAAAACAGTTCTATTACTGCTTTAACTGATTGTTGTAGAAATATTTAGTATCGATCGACTTTCTCATTCCCAGGAGAAAGTCTACATAAGATCTTTGCTACTTTAATTATTTAGAATCTAACTACGATTTATTTTTGTCTCTGTCTTATGAGATTCTGTGTACAAGTCATTTCCTTTGTCGATCAGTAAAAGTTTTTCCAAGTTTAAGTCTAAGCATAATTAACATTAACTCTATAGCGTCAGATGCTATCGCCGCTGCAGTTGCGGACTTTCCGTTACCGTAACTCCACAACCAATTGTGCTTCATGTAAATTCAAACTGCGTCTCAAAGCAGAGACATGGGGCTCTTTAAATATGTTACTGTCATTACGGTAATGTGCTGACGTTATCACTCGAAGATGACCAATCAGAGCACAGGTGCTGCCGGGATTCTCCTAGTCAGATATTTGACGCATCAAAGGTAAAATAAGGATGGATATGTAAAAAAAAAAGAGGTAGTTGTGTGACAAAAGGCAAGTACATGTTGATACTTTTAAACATGAATTTTTTGGCTAAAAAAGAAAGAAAGAAAAAAAAAAAAAAAAAAGTCTAGGCAACCTATAATAGTCTATAACAGACATGGGAAATCTACGGCCAGGGGCCACACACGGCCCTTTGGGTTTATTAATCCAGCCGGCAAACGTGACCAAATTATATTAAAATATATAATAGTAAACCTTGTTCAAAATTTGAAAAACAATTTGTACAATAAACCTTGAATATTCATGCTTTGCTACATGTTACAGACCAAATCTCTAATGTAATATATACACATACACCACACATATATATGTATATATATATATATATATATATATATATATATATGTATATATATATATATATATATATATATATATATACATATATATATATATATGTATATATATGTATATATATGTGTGTGTCAAAAGGTTTGCCCAACCCTGGTCTATAATGTGCTCAGTTCTTAACGAGCTCCAAGCCTCTGCTTTAGACGCCATTTGAATTTACATGAAGCACAGTTGGCTTCAGAGTCAATGAGCAGCAGCAGAAAAAACAGAGAAACAACTACTTTTATTGATAACAAAACTATTAAAATACAAACATGCATCTAAACAGATCAGGGACGTTTATCTGAGACACATTTTCCAATTTCAGTATAATTACCAGCCAAAGTGCCACAGTAACTATCACGTCAAGTCTTTACTAACTGCCACCACAAGCACCTAGTAAGTCCCGGACCCTATTTTAAAGTGCTACCAAAAAGGTATAATTTTTATATGATGTGATGACCCCTTCTCCCCACATAATCACATCTCCCCCCATAGTGACCCCCTATAATGCAGCCCCTCAGCACTTTTATATTTTTAAGATAAAGCCAGTGAAGGATACACTTACGTATCCTTGGTAAAATTCTAAACTGCTAACCAAACAAGACATAAACCAACCACATTGTTCCTTATACTTCCAGCCCCGCCCTCCTACCCTCTCACTCTTTTCTTTTACTCCAGGCACTTCCCAGTTTATCAGCTCCAGTTGAAATGTGGTTGTCGGCAGAGTTAAGCTGTTTAATCCCACTTTAAATACCTTACTATAAAATCTGACAACCCTAGTACACACTGCTCCATCTTCCACCAGACATCCCATTCACATCCGCACTATTTCACTTCCATTTAAATCTCTCCATTCTTAACTCTAAACCAGCTCGATTGTAAACAGAATGAATAAATGTTCTCAGGCGTCGGGGTATTTATAAGCCACTGGTCCATGAATGAACATAACATCTGCTTGTGCCAGATGCGGGCCCGCCTGCACACACTCAAATGAACACGCGGAGACACAATAGTTAATACCAGTCGGCAATTACCACGTGGGAGGGGGTATTAAAGAGGCCAGTGCGAGCGGGAGAGCCTGGACATGTATTGATTGGGTGCAAGGCGTGTTGCCGGGTTAATGGTGGGTGTAATTTGAGTTTGATGATAGCTTTGTGCATGTGTGTTTGCTAGTATGTGTGCATTATTGAATTTTGCAGATGAATAGCCTAATTGTTCTCAGGAGAAAAATGGTAACAGGCTGGGAGATGATGGGAAGTGTCAGAGGTGCAGGTTGTAGGGTGGAAGCGCCGAGTGAAATCAGATGCAAGACGAAGATAAGAAATATGCGAAAACGTGCCTGGAAGCAGCTTGGTAAAAGTTCAATGAAAAAAAACAAAACAAAACAGCCAAAGAGTCTAAAAATCTAGGGGAAATTAACTATAAAAGAAACTACTGCAAAACTAGGCAAGTTTATTTGTTTTTTCCAATGTACATTAGGGACCACTGATCACTATTGATCCCATGCGTCTGTATTAAATGTGGAAACTCTCTAAACCCTCTATGATAAAGAATTTTACACTGGTATTTTTAGGTCATTATCATGGCTCAACCCAGTTGAAACAAATTCAAATATTAAATGTATGCACATACATGGAGCAAGAAAAACGTATGGATATTTTTCTCGGTCAGTATCGATATACCACTGTTTGATATCGACCTGCCCAACACTAGTGCACATTACCGATGTAGAAAATATTTTGGTCAGGTCAAATGTCAGTGGGTTTAAAGGACACATATTATGCAAAATGGACATTTGTTAAGCTTTTAACCATGTTATAACATTGTTCCCTCAACTTGATGTCACTTCATTCATGGTTTCAGAAACCTTCTGTAAAATGGCCTTTGTCCATAAATCACTGGCAGACTCATAGTGAGCCTTTCTGTTGTCAGATTGTGTTGATTACTATTGCATATTCACATTAACACGTCAAGGCATCTCTTAAATAAACAAGAACAAAAAAAACCCCTCCAAATCACTAGTACGGTGAGCACCCACACTGAATAATGTTCTATATATGGCCATTTATTGTAAGATCTAAAAGACGCCAAAGCAAAGGTACTTTGTATACAGTACAGAGACTGTTTAAAGGCCAGTAACAATACAAAAATACATAATGTGTGACCTTTAAAGTCACTGTAACCAAGAAGTTGAGCGAGTCCATAAGAAGCCTCATTATCGTGCTCCCTGGGGGATGAAAAAGAGGAAATGGCTTTCGAGACTAACCATGTTCATATATGCAGCTGAGTCTTCTCCACAGACTCTCTATGGTCTCAGATGGTAAGTAGTGTACATTATCTACTGATAATCAAAGTTTGGCTTTCTGCTCGCCATGCATATTTGTTGTCCCTGTAAAGATGTTTGAAGTGACCATCAACCGGTCCAGGGACAACAGATGGAAATTAGCCTGTGGTTAAAATGTTCATCAATATGCACTGTCCCTTTTCTAAATAAATAAATAAGTACCGTAATTTCACGACCATAAGGCGCGGGTAAAAGTTGCGAACATCGTGGGAGCGATGGATGACAGACGGCGAACACAGCTTTACAAAGACTGGGAGGCAGCGGCGGGCGAGTTACGCCACGATTTGTGAATGGATTGTGGATGGTTGGGCTCATGTCTCTGCTTGTACTGTTCTTTGAGCTTTCGCAAAAGTCGGCATCGTTCAAGCGGAGCCGTACGGCAACAAAACGGACTCTTATAGAGACGAGAGAGAACCTGGTGTATTTTTTATAGAAAGCGCAGCTGTTCATTTCAGATACAGAGGATGAAGACTTTGATGGATTTGTGAATTAATTGGAAAAAATATGTGAGCACTTTGCTAAATACTTGAATAAAGCACAACCAAACAGTATGTGCTCTAAAAAAGGCAAAGGAAGCAAAACTAACATGCATGTTTTACCGTGCCTGCGCCCTAAGGCCCGGTGCGCCTTTTTAATGTATTATATGCAGAAAAAGCACCGTAACTGAACTGTGCCTTATAATCCGGTGCGCCTTATGGCTGTGAAATTACGGTATGTTATATTTAGGTTGTGCTTCTCTTTTCTGAGTTCTCAGAGACAGAGCGGTGATCACTGCCCACGGCTGCGAGACAGAACACTGCATTGCCTCTCTGGCTCAGCGGGGCTGTAGAATACCCTCACCGGCTACTCTCTGCAGCTCGCAGTAGAGAGCTGGGGTTTGGTGGCACTTCGAACATCGTAATTCAAGGGATTTGTGTGGATATTTTTCTTTTTAGAACATTCACCGGTTTGACATTATCACACTGTGGGAGGCTATAGTAGGAAAGAGCTCACAGGGATTGGGATCAAGCTTGCAGTGTGCTCACATCAATCATCAGAGCATCAGCACTGAACATGTCAGCAGGGCGCACCACTTCGTACCCTTGAGTGGACTGGCTAGCAAGAGCGTGCCATGGTCAGAGTATCTGCAAACAATGGAGCTTAAGACTTCCATGACGAACTTGACTTTAAATCAGGACTAAAAACTCAGTTTGTCGTGAATGTGATAAAAAAGGGAACTATCCACACAAACCCCATGAATGACAACGTGCAAAGTGTTCACATATGTCACTACTACTGGAGCAGGACTAGCTGTCAGACGGTTCTGTCCGAGCAAGAAAGAACCACCAAACCCTGCTTTCTGCTGCCAGCTGCAAAGAGTTGCCGGTGAGGGAGCTTCCCAGGGTGCTTCTCAGTGGGGCTGGCCAAGGCTGCGAGACTGAACGCAGTGGAGCACCCGTTTTCTTAAGTCTGGCCAGGTCAGACTCCATAGTTTAGAACATACCCAACAGGAACGAGAACGTGAACAACACCCAGATTCGCTTTGTAATAAAGACTTGGCCAGTTGTTGCAGAGCAGAGCTTTTGATGTTGGTTTCACGACCTGTAGTCAGTAGAGTTGTTCTTCAGAAACACCCCACGAGTTGAGAATGTCTTTTAAGCCATGGACAGTGATTCCGTATGTAGGCCGTATGTTCATCCGGGAAACATGCTCTTTGGAGTCAGATGCTGTGCAGAGTCCAGCTGTTGTTGATATCACACCGTCAGAGTCAATAAAAAGGCACTGTCCTGCTACACCACCGGTCTGTGCTGGCAGCATAAAACGGCATCTCCTCCAACTCTCCACAAATCTTTGCAGAGTAGTATTGTACATGTGAGACAGCAATGTGTGGGAAAAATACGTGTGATGTTATAGCCTCCTGCCTCACAGTTTGTACAGCAGTAGGCGTTTTAGAGCTGTGGTCTTTGTTGTACTGTTGCTTCATATAGGAACAGCCTTTTGAGATATTTTGCTGAGAGCTATCGTCTGATGTATCAGTGACATTATTTAAGGAACCCTGTCAGGAGTAATGTGGGACCCATTTCCAGATCCTAAGGTCCCTTAGATGGAGGATTTGCTACTGTGCATGGTTAGTCTCTCTAGTTAGTCTACGCTTGTTTGTTTCTAAATAGACAGAATGAGAGGGGTAGATGGAGAGAGACTGTCAGAGCATTTACACACCCAGGGGAACCAACTGGCCCAACATGCGAAAAATGCACCTGCTGTTTTCTCTCTCGCTCTTTTTCTTTCTCTAGGGGGCTTTCACTCCCTCCCTCTCTCCCTCCCTCTCTCAGTAGAACCAGTGGCTCCACATCACACTAACTGCTCACTGTTAGGGTCACCTTCCACCCTCCACCCCCCGCCCCCTCTCCTCCTCCGGCTGCTCCACCAGCTCCTGGTGAGGAAAGCAGAATATTCACAACAAGACTGTTGACTGTTGAAAGCTCCCGCTCTCTCCCTCACGTGGAGTTGTAATGCATGACTGTGGAGCTACTGTTGACTCCTGCTCACACCCAGTTAAATGAAATGTTAGGTGTTGCATATGTATGTCTGGTCTATATAGCTGTTTCAAGTAATCTACAGTCAGAGGGTGGTAGTGGTAGGAAGAGTATCCAGCTTAAAAATGAAATAAAGAAGCATTATTCCCACCCAAAAATGAAATGAAATTAAATGTTGACCCTTTTTAAGCATAATACAGTGAGGCAAATAAGTATTTGAACATCCTGTGATTTTGCAAGTTCTCCCACTTAGAAATCATGGAGGGGTCTGAAATTTTCATCATAGGTACATGTCCACTGTGAGAGACATAATCTAAAAAAAACCTCTGGAAATCACATTGTATGATTCTTTAAATAATTTATCAGTATGTTACTGCTGCAGATAAGTATTTGAACACCTGTCTATCAGCTAGAATTCTGACCCGCAAAGACTTGTTAGTCCGTCTTTAAAAAGTCCACCTTCACTCCATTTATTATCCTAAATTAGAAGAATCTGTTTGAGGTCGTTAGCTGCATAAAGACACCTGTCCACCCCATACAATCAGTAAGACTCCAACTACTAACATGACCAAGACCAAACAACTGTCAAAATGCACAAGAGACAAAATTGTAGACCTCCACAAGGCTGGAAAGTAGTGATGGTGAGATGAAGCCCCATGAAGCATCGATACTTTCAGTCAACTGTGCTGGCACATGTACCGACACCTCATAATTGATTCATTTACTCTAGAGCCCCATCAAGAGGTCAATAAAATGTACTACAATCTAGTTTCCACCTTAGCGCCATCAATTGAACAAATGTACTACAAAACCAGTGATAGGACCACAGTGAAACACATTAGAAATAGGAATGCATGTTACTTGTAGTAGTGCTTCTAATTAAATAAACAGAATTAAACCCCAATATTTTTATTTATTTAAAAAAAGTAGTTTCTCTAAAGAGTCAGGACTAAGGCGGTTCCGTTGGCAAACACACACACAAAATGGTTTATACATTTTTTGAGCCCCTGAGGAGACATTGTGTAATTTTATAATTACTATACAAGACAAACCTTGTTGGGAGTGATGGAGTCAAAGTACTCCCAAACAGGGGAAAACTTTATTTTTTTCACTGGTTCCATCTTTTAAACACTTGCAAATAATAACCAAACACATGATGTGCGGGTCGACTCCATTGCGTTTTGCTGTGCCTTATATTTTAAACGCCATGTGGTTCACGCCAAACCAGCAAAACACTTCTGAATCAGTCACGTGGTACGGTGCTTCAGGAAGGTTCGAACGTCATCACTTACATCATCAAACCACGCTCCGAACCACACTTCACCTGAATTTTTACTGATTACTCGACACACACTTCGAAGCCTCAACACAGATCGTAACATCACTACTGGAAAGGGCTACGGGGCAAAATATGTTTTTGTTTTTTTTATTTTAAATGTAAAAAGTTACATACTATGGCTTTAAAATGTCCAAAATATAACATAATTAATTGTCATATGTTAGATCTATATAGCAGACAAAAGCACACCACGTCTTCTTTAAATTAACATTCTAAATGGCTCAGTTTTTCATCTAAATCATTTACTTTGGATCAACACTAATTAATAACACGGCAAAATAGGTGACATATTTTTAAATGGGGTCAAGAGATTTTCAAGCGCTGTTCTGTCAGGCTTTTGATAGTATTTGAACCCAATCCTTCCAACTATTGCTTTTACCTCAGTGGTTTGTCTTGATCCGTTCCCTGGATTTAATTTAATCTCTTTCTCTTTTCTCTTTTTCTCTCCTTCCTCTGCACCCAATCCTAATCTCAACCCCGCCTTTGTTGATGACCCTTCTTTACTGTGTCAAATAAAAAATAAAAAAACACAGACAAAAAGATATAAATAAAAAACAAGCACTACAAGCTCAGTAAGTAATGAGGCAGAACAGACAAGAGACATTTGACCAAAAACTGTTCTCTGACAGAAGAAAGACTGAATATTTCTCTTTGAACGTTTCTGTAATGACTAATTTATGAATCAAAACCACAAGATGGAGACTACAGATCCTGGAATTTGGTGAATAGTAAGTAATTTATGAAAAAAGTAAATTAGGAGGACGCGAGGAGAGGGAGAGAACATCTCCTGTTTACTTATTCATATATTCATAGAGTTGAGTGGATGTAGTCCTTCATTGAAATCAGCTGATTTGCACATCTGCACATTACGAGGCTACAGCATGTACTTGACAATATTCCATCTGAAAGTGCCATTTGGATTTTGTTTTGTGCCTCGCTTTTTCAATGTGCAGCCATGGGGTTTCCGCCACCAAGCTGGCCAAGCATTCTTTCGAGAGTCATTGTTATAATTTGAACATTTTAAAACACAATATTGATCTAAAATAAACTTAATAAAAGAAACAAGTCTGTAAACTTTTGTGTTAGAAAACTGTGGCGTGCACGTGTCAGCGCCTCCTTTGGATCGCCTTTGGATATTGAAATCACACTAAATACAACTTCAAGAGGGTAAATGAGAAGGGAAAACAACCAGAGCTGGACTGGCAGAAGAAATCGACCCTTCATTTTTTGATCAGACACGTCGCCCCAAAAGTAGACCTACAAGCTCGTGAAAATGAGCCAAAAACAAAGGTCTTTGGAGAGCTGTTTTGCAAAGGGGAAAAGGCCAAACTGAGGAGCCAGAAGAGGAGCCTACGACCTCCAAGAAAAAGAAAGACCAATTTAACAGACAACACCAGGAGTCATACTTAAAATATGAGTTTGTCTCTACAGGTGACTCACACGCTGAGTCCGCTCTGTGTAATATGCGGGAAAAAATGAACGAGGCAATGAAACCTTCAAAACTGCTTTGGCACATGGAGACTAAGCACCTGGATTAAAAGATAAACCTTTAAACTGGACATAAGAAACACTACAGGAGTCACTGTCTCCCATCACTCCTACATGGGACCACCTCATCGCAAAGAAACAAGTGCAGGGTTCCCGCTGATTCAGACGTATAGTGAGTTGTATTTTTTTATTCACTTATTTTTGCCATATTTATCTGCCACGCGTAGAAGGCTTTTCATCCAGCTAATGATAGCATGCTGCTAGCTGGCATTTCCCAATCAGAAGATCACATTCAGTCTCTGATCTATATTTGTTTTATTTTCCCTGTCTCTGTTCCCTTTTACCAGAAATGGTCGCGTATCATTTGTCATTGTTAAACTGTTAATTGAATATGATCCAGACAGACCAGGATCATCTTCAACCTGAGGAAGCAGGAGTGTGAGAGACTCCAGTCACAACAGGACAAGGAAAAAAAAGGAGAGAGAAAAAGGTGGACAATGAGGAAATGTACTAGACCATAACCAGGGTTCTAAATCTCTGGGATCAGAGGACTACAAGTGAGCGGGTACGTTTACTTCACCACTACATTGCTGTCTATTAGGATTAAATACAAATGTTTTATTAAGTACAAATCTAATAAAATCACATTGGTCAGTTGGTCTCTTTCATGTGTCTGTGCAGTTGGAGATGGAGCTGCAATGACCCAAGCTGCTGTGTGTGGCTGAGCCAGACAAATAAGTTCATAAAAGGCAGAACTATTTAACAATAATCTTTTATTAGTTCAATAAAGAGTAATTTGACATCACTATACACAGATACATTAAATTCATGCAGTCACATGGTTTATGCTCAGGTCTAGTCCGGTGTTTGCCCTGTTTGTTATCATCTATAAAGTTTCTGAAATAATGGCATAGTGCAAATTTTTCCTCTGCTGCCTCTAACAAATACCATTTACAATGTCTGTGGTGAAGGACAGTTTCTACCAGGAGATATTTGCACTTACTGAGATACTGCTAACTTGCACAGCCCTCTGCTGATGCATTGCTGCTCCAGCTCTTGTGTTGCTGGGGCAATGCCACCTGCTGGAGGCACAAGCCTTCATGGACCATCGGGTCTTGATGGGGATCATCAGCCGTTCCTCTCTGGGACAAAAGCCTTGAACAGACTATGTGCCTGCAGATCAAGGATGTACTTTGCTTTGTATGTGTACAGTCCCCACATCTTTGTCTTGTTGTAAAGCTTTCTCTCTCTAGACAGGAAGAAGAAAAACACTCAATCGGTTATAAATTGACACCCAGCCATGTGCATAGCATTTTGAGATTGTATTTTTTAAATGTAAATGCAATGTAAATATATTATTATTGTTTGAAAATATAAAGTGTATGAAGCTGTGCTTTTTCCTCCTGGTCCTGTTTAGGTGATCGTTGATGCCAAATAGACTCGTACCTCATAAACCTTTGTTAAAGAATGCACTTCCAGCATACATCAATATGACTGTGGGATGACTCCAGCTCTGCAGTGGACCTTAGTGCCACTAAATGTATATGCGGCTCATTTTTTTGTTGTGAGTATACAAATGTAGCAACAGAAATGAGTAGTACTCAGATTTACTCTGAGTAAAAGCTTAGGTTATTCTTCCATAATTATAAGTCTATACTCGAGAAAGCTTTGTGTTGACAATATTAAATGATTGGAACATTTGTGTTTTTTGTTCCTTCCAGTTACATACATTTGAAATTTTAAATCAGTTGTTATACTCTGACAGTAACACGACTGTTGCTTGAATTGTATTTTTTTTGGATCACTACTTTGTACTTTTACTTACTATAGAATAACATTTTTGGTTACTCTGCCACCTCTGTGTAACACGTCGGCCTACTTCAAAGGCAGGTCCTTCCAAATCAGTGGCTTGTTCCCTTTCCAAGATCATGATGACAAGAGCCAAAGTATCACTGATGCACAGCAGTCACATGAGGTAATGTCCAGTCCATAGGTCCTGTAGTGTGAGAAATATGATTATTACTACCATTCTGTTCTTGTATATATAATGAAATTGTGTGCAATCCCTCACTGGTCCAGAGTGAAGTGACAGGAGGTGCTGCTTTTATAACTTCTATTACCTAGCCTCTTCATGTGGTGCAGGAGTTTGTTCTTCACCGCTGCCACTGGCAAACTTTTCAACATCTTTCACTGAGAAATCAGCAGTAAAGTGTAGACTGCTTAGCACTGTGCAAATCATTTTAGAATGAGAAATATTTTCTTGAGAAAATACTGACACAAAGCATTCTTCTCCAACAAACATTGTAGTGAAATAATAAATAAGTTAATAAGTTAGGTACAAAAACGTTTCTAATTACCTGTCTGAGAGCCATTCCTGAATAAGAGTGGAAACTGGAGGCTGTGGGGCCTCCCCCATCCAGTCTGAGGTGGTGGGGTAGACGTGACATTTATAATTACAACGACATTTAGTGTTTTGAGAAAGTTTTTGTGTGAGAGTAATGTATGTTGGACAAAGTCTTAGCTACAGCTCAAAGAAGCCGCTAAGAACTGCTGTGCTGGGGCCACAGGCCGAGTGTGTGAGGGGTGTGTGCGTACATCACGTCATCCCAGGCAAGTCAGTTACACTAGACATAGGGAGTCTGATGACAAGCTGAGAGTCAATAAATTATTGGCTAAAGTTTAGCTGGTCTCAGCACGTTCACAGTTAATGGATTTTTATTCTTGTTTTTTTTTTTCTTCCGCATAATTAAAGCTGCTGCTTTAAGGCTCGACCTTTTAACATGACTCTCTAGCAGCCCTTCAAAATATATTTTGAAATATTCATAAAAGCCAACCTATTTGAAGAATTCAATTGAAGAATTTAGAGAGAGGCTCTTCATAATGAGTAACAATGTGACAAAGCCACATCATTCTAACTTTTATTGTTTGACCTTAAAAAATGAAAGAAAATTTGAAGGCCCAAGGGCCAGAAGTTGGTGAAGGGCCCATTAGTATTGTAAGGCCGTGCAAAGCACCGTGAGTGACCAGGGACCCTCATGACCCAAGAATGGGCTAGTGCTTTCCAACAGTGTAGAGTGTATTATATAAAAGAGGGAACACTGTTTTCTCATCGGAATATTATATTCTACTTATTATACCCCCCCTCCTCCCTCCCATTTGGACATATGAACAAAGATTTTCCTCAAATTTGAAACAGTTGATAAACTCCATGCCCTGAACCTACTCAGTGTGAAACAGGGCCCCCTACAGAATGGAGTTAGCTTTCAGAATTTTACACAAAATTTAATTTTGACATCCTCATGAAAAGAATAAGTGACAAAGTGATGACAAAACTGCATGTTTTTGCAATCACTAAAATCTCACAAATTGTTATGTTTTTAACAAACGAGACTTTTATGAACTCCTCCTTATATTTGGTGAAAATGATGTAGAGGAGTGGGTCATGGAAAGTTCTCCAAATTTTTGTGTACATGATTTACAGTCTTATTACAAACACTGTAGAATCATGAAATTTGACACAGACCAAATCAACCTGATCAAACAAAAGGCGACAACAGGACAGCAGGTTCCACCAGGTCAAATCTAACTGCAGCTCACAGGCCTGGTGCAGCCTGCACCGAGCAGCAGTCAGAGCCGAGGAGCGCACGACGATGAGCGTGTGCCCGAGGTGTGGCAGGCGAGGCAGAGCGCAATGAGCATGAGCAAGAACACAAGAGAACGTGCCGTGGACAGGCAACCTATTTATACTGCGACAAGCCACGCCCCAAAACAATGGGGCAAAGGGGCGCCAGCACGTAACACAGGTACAGAACATTCACACACCCACAACTTGCAACGGTTTTTGCACAGAAACCAAACTGACGCATTTGCTGGAGATCAAAGCTTCATCTATGGATGCAGCACCTCCAATCAGCGAACAGAGTCTCGGTGGAGAGTCCTGCATAAACAATGCATTCAGTTTTGGATGGACATCTTTCAAACTCTAAAGGAACATGGACATTTCACCCCTGCAGCCGACCACTTCAGCCAGTTCCTCTTTCACAAAAGTTGCAATTACTTCCAAATCTGTATGGTTCCTCTGACAAAACAAACTCAGATGTTTGCAGTGTCACTTCAAAGTACTTGGACTGATGATAGTGAGGTGATGGTGGGCTAAAAGAAACAGTATTTCATTGTGCGTAAACCCCAGTTGAAAGTCCAAACTCTCCATAATGCACTAGTCAATTCAACTCATGCACAGGAGCCTATATTCTCATAATTTTGCGACTTTATTCCCGTAGTACTATGACTTTATTCTGATAAAATTACGACTTTTTCTGGCTTCGACTTTATTCTCGTAGCACCTGTAGAATTTTTTTTTTTTTTTTAAATTACCCTTATACGCCATCTTACATTAACAATAACTAGAATGTATAAAATCTGAGGTCACCCGTACACTCATTCAATTCATTAAAAGTTTACCGAGCCCAAACCCACTGCCTGTCAGACCAGGTACAGAGCAAAATCCAGCTCGACGCGCAGAGCTCAGGTGCACCAGTCCGAGCTCAGCCCTGAACAGCGCCACTAAAAGCGATCTCACAATGGACCAACTTAACTTGTAAATTGAGCCAGGCAAAACAAAACAAAGCAAAATAAAAAGAAAGGCAAATGGCAAAACAAGACGAAGCCCTGAAAGGCAAAGCAGAGTAAAAGACAGCAAAACAAAGCCAAACAAGAGACAAAACAAAGCAAAGCAGTGTGCCCGGTGCCGCTGCTGATCACTGATGACACCCAAAATGAATGAGAAGTTGCCATCAGTCCTACAGCGCAATGGAACTTAACCCAACTAAAGAAACACACGTACCACTGATTAAGGTGAGCACACAGTCCCAGGTTTGATGGCGGGGAGTCCGCTTTACGCCGCTCACTTTCTGGAGTTTCAAACAATTAGATGCAAGATGATTTGCGTCATCCTTGGCACAATGCCAACTTTCTCTATTGATGAAAGCTCACCACTGTGTGTAATGGCACCTGGGCATGGAGGACAGAGCTGCCTACACAGGGACCTGGAAATGTGTGTGGGCAAAAGGGGGAGCAACGAGAAAGGGAGCGTTTATATAGTCCACCAGAACGCACCGCGGGAAACCAGGTCAGCGCACCTGTAGCACAGGCCTCAACAGCTGTCTTACCACACAAGTAATAAATATATGGCAACGCCATCCGCTCAGCATGACTCAGCAGTTTTTGAAAATGTCGTACTTTTATGAACTCCTCGTAGGGTGTTGGATAGAATTTGAACCACCAACCACATCAGAAGATGAGCATCTGAACTACTGCTGTCCCCACATGCATGTGAGCCTGTGCCTGATTTCAAACCATGAGTTAGCCACGCCCACTTAGTCCTTTCTATCACCGTGATATTTCACCATGACAGAGACTGGGCAATAAAAGGTGAGTCAGTAGCTTCTGCATTAATTATTAGACAATAAAATGCTCTGTAAAATGAGTAAGTTATATATCACATATATGGTCTCAATACCAGACAGTGCATGATGTAAAGAGCTGGTTCGGGCTCTTTAGGTTTAGGGCTTTGCTGCCTGAACCCTAAATAAATCAAACTCTTGTAAAATACCAGTGTGAAGTGTGAATGTCTCTTCCTCCCTTACTTTTCCTTAATCAATACCTTCTTACATCTGTAGATAGCTTTGTGTTTCTGGGTACCATACAGAGTTGATGAAAGCCTTGGATGGTCTGTCTTGTCTGCTCTGTAAAAAATAGTCTGAGTAGCTGTTTTCTTCCTGCTCTTTAGCTGAAGCAGATGGTGAGCTCCTGCTTCTGGTGTCCTCTGCAGCATTCCCTGAGCGCCCCCTGTGTGATGTTTGTAGTTCTGATAGAAATCACGATACAGTCTCATGTGTTTGGTAGGCAAGCAGTGATTTGGGTAACAATCAAATAGACATGCTTCAGCAGTGATATCATCTCATTTATTCTTCCTCAGTGTTGCAGATGTAAAATCAATTCTGGTCACGAGTGTAGCTGGCATCTGAAGTTATAAAAAAGAATATAATCCTTAAAAATTAAAAAAGCAAATAAAGCCGTATTAAATGCAATATATAATGTTTGACGTGTGATGGCATTAGCCGTCAGAAGGGGAAACTGTGGCACATGCTCAAGGAGCAAGCAGGTAAAGGATGGCCTAATTTTACTGATGCGGTGGAGGCTCTGGTGGAGGAGGATACTACCAGGAGTTGACACTCCTTAACCCAAATGTAGTAGGCAATATGCCATCTTGTAAGAGTGACGGACCATGCTAGTGCTGCTCGAGAGGCCAATCTTAATTAAAGTGTGGTCCAAAGGAAATAGTAGGACAAAAGAAAAAACTGTTTATGATGGCTCCAGCTAAAAAAGGAGATGGACTATCACAGGAGATGTTACTGGATCTGTGGAGGAGCAACTTCTGTTCACTTTTTGTGATGAGCTGGATCCGGGATATTGATTCACTGATTTTGGATTATGGTATGCATGCACATTATAACAAGTTCTTTTCAACATGAACATATGATCAAAAATAGGCTTATATGTCTATGTAAACAAAAAGTCAAACTGTGAATTTTGCTATTCCAGTTAAAGCAGTGCAACATTGCACATTACAGTAGTAGCATTTTGTTTGTAGATTTATACCAGAAGATAGAGGAGCCAGCCATCAACATCATCATCATCAGAAAACAGTAAAGTACCTGTTGTGGTTGAGATTGAGTGAAGAGTCTCTCCACTGTGGTGGTCAGGCCACACCTGGAAGTGTCCGTACCTCCCGCATCATGACACAAGAGCCAGAGCCTGGAGCCTATGTCCCCCCTACAGCTGCTGTCCAGGCACTCACACATGCAGACAGACATCTGGACACACACTCAGGAGGCTTAGAGTTACGAAAGAAATATAATTATATTCTGTTCACAATTGTCTCTTGTAATATGTGTTTAGAAAAGGACAGCATACTTTTGTGAAATTAAATCAGATCATGTCATGATTGTAGCCCTGCAGTATGGTTTTGAGGATGCACATGCACAAGATCATTCATGTGTCAAGCATTCATTATCTGAGTATAAAATTATGTGGCAAATATCTGAGACAAAGCCGTCTCCCAAACATGCAACTCTAATGTATTAGCGGGTGTCAACTTTATGTGGATGGAGAAAGGGAAGAAGTATCTTGAAATTCATCTGAACCCTAACATTGATCATATTATGGTACTTTGAAATAATCTAAAAAAAAATTAAAGGATTTTTTTTTTTTCGCATAACCTATAAGGAGAGACTCGTGAGGCTTATTCTGCTTTATGATTGGATAATCATTTTTAAAAATATAACTAATTATAACATAAACAACTTATCTGTGAAATTCCTCAGCCATAGTTAACAGAACTGAAGAAACAGCTTGGATGAGCAGCGAAATTCTTCACTCGAAAAACTTTATGTCCAGTTGACAGAATTTAATTTTTCTTTTACATAAACAACATGGACATCACATTCAGTATTTTCGTAAGCGAGAACAAGTCTCCAGTAAGACCTATATTTGATTTGAACTCGTTTACCTCGTATCTGGGGACACAGTTGGCTTTATGGAATTTAAAATCTAAATCTTACATACGGTTCTTTCAAAGTGGATTTGGGCCAGTGGAGTAAACAGTGCGAGGAAAAGGTAAATACAATAAAGACGGTTAACTTCAGGACTAAACATGGGGAATCAGTGTTTCAATTTTATGCAGCTAAAACCTGAAACAATCTTCCTGAAGATGTGAAACAGGCCTCTGCTTTGACAATGTTTAAATCCAGGCTTAAAATGGTTCTGTTTAGTTGTGCATATGACTGAAAGGTTTTAATTTTGCACTCTTCTCTTTTAATGTTAATTTTATCATGATTATTTATGTGTTGATTTGTTGTATTATGATTTTAAAGTATCTCTTATTCTTAACTATTATTAAGCACAAATAAACTTATCTTGCCAAGGCTCTGCCAATCATAAAACAAAAAAGTGCTCAAGCCGACACTTCAGCATCTCTTTTGAAATGTTGAGACTTTACTTAAAAAACATCTTTGAAATGTGAGAAAACAGGGCAGTGGGATAATAGAGCCGTGGAAACATAGCAACACTCTGGATTTCCATATTAGACAAAAAGTGCAAAATTGAAGCAGCGCAATTTTGCATCATATGAAGGCTAAGTAAATACTCCTCACCCAGCCAAACGGTCACAATGTGCTCTGATTACCTCCCCACTCTCTCTGGCCACAACCACGTATGCAAAGGCTTTTTCTCTGGATCTTCAAAAATGAAGTAGATCTAACCACACAAAAGTACCACTGTACCAGGATTTCAGTCTGTTTCTGTGTTTTCTGTGTTTCTCCCTTTTGTGTCTGTGCCTGGAGCTGGGCGGAGATTCTGGCACCACCCACTACACACCTGCAGCCGATCCGCAATCAAGCCTTCACTTCTGGAGTACATAGCAAATTTCTACGCACAGTGCCAGATTGTCAGTGGCCGTGTCTCAATTCGCCAAAATGCCCTTAAATGCACCATTCGAAGTGTACATTAAAGGGCACTTATGTAACTTCCTGCGTGACAAGGCCTGTCCCATTTCAATGCACCTGATGAATGTGCCAGACAAGGCGTGGCCCCACCCTTTTGCCAAACACAGGGGAAAGGACGCTGGTTCTGTGCACCTGTTCCAAGTTGACAGCAGATGTGGAGCTTAAAGAGGGCCTCATAAATGGACCAGGGAGGCAGATACAAGAGAGATCGGCAGAAGAGAGGATGAAAGGGAGAAGCACGGGTGGGAGAGGCCTGAGGGCACGGGCAGAAAAGACCCGTTGAGGCGTTGAGACGGCATCGGGGTGATCTGGAGGAGCCAGAAGCGCAAACCCGGAGCGACTCAGCGCGGCGGCTGGAGGAGGCGATAGATCGGAGTCAGACTGATTCTACTACGGGCGGACACTACTACTATTGGACTCTTAACAGCCGTCCAGCACGGTGAGTTGGCCACGCTTTTGGGTGGGTCTTGTAACATGCCAACCGCACTCCCCCCACTGGCAGTTGTTCTGTCCCCTCTCAGGAGCAGCTCCGGGTTCGAACCCCGGAGCGATGCAGCACGGCGATTTTGTCTTTGAGGGGCAAAGCGCAGATGGCAGAATTTATCCACAGGGGGGAGAATGCGCACTTGTTCAGTGGGGCCACACATGCAGCGTGGAAGTAAGGCCAAAAACACTGTGATATAATATAAGAAAGACCCTAGAAATACATAAAAGTTGGCCTTACTGCGGATTTAATACCCTTTTACATGCGTACATATGTGGATAGTAATGACTTAACCTGGATTTCCCTATTTCACTCCCGTCTGATCCACAGCCCGTACTTCTGCGATCACTGATGTACCTAAGATGCTGATCTGAGATCACAATGAACTACTAAATGTACCTCTCAATAGACTTGCTCACAAAAACACAGGAATTATTCATTTGATAATCAAAACTGCCTTCTTTACCAAAGAAGACTTCAAGATATAGTCAAAAAGACATAATGAACTACATAAATGGAATGATGGAATGTGCTGCATAGTAATTGAACAAATGTTTCCAATAACACCAGGAAATCTGTAACAGTGTTGTAGGACATTCTGATTTTCAATGTATTTATAAGTGGGTAAATCGTTTGTGTTTTTCCTTGTGATGGGCAAATGAGACGGAGCTCCGGAGCACGTCTCGTTCTTTGTGAAACAAATTGCTCCGAAGCTCTGCCTCGGAGCTTGTCTCGCAGCAGCCGCTCACGTGACCAAAGTGTTGAAGTGTCGGTCCCTCCCCCTCCTGCTTCACTCTGTGTGTCAGTCGCTTCAGTGAATCGAAGTGTTTCATTGGTTCAGCGAATGTTCCGCTCTGTGATTGGTTCAGAGCTTCAGAGTGTTCAGCGCACTTCTGTGGTTTGACAAGCGCTAAACTGCTACAGTATAAAAGATGCACCAATATTTCTGAAAAATGTTGGGTAATGAGGAGTATTGTATGACGTTAGTGGTGATTTTGGTGACTTTTGGCGACTTTTGGCATTTGTTTCATTTTCGATGGCATCTACAAATTGAAAAAAAACGATCCACGGTTTGGAATCACACAAAGTTTCTATTTCTTAATAAAAACATGTGATATATAAATTGTTGTATTTTTTTTTATGTTCAAAATAGAATATAGAGTTTGGGTTCCCAAATCATGGGATATGTGCCGCTTTGCAATGGTTAAATTTGTCCACTGTTTCTTCGAGGCCTCAGACACGTCGAATCATTTGAGACAATATTGCGACTGAGGTGTCAATGCCCCCTCCCTGAACCGCCACCTTAACGTGGTGGAGGGGTTTGAGCACCCGAATGATCCTGGGACCTATGTTGTCGGGGGCTTCATGCCCCTGGTAGGGTCACCCATCGCAAACAGGTCCAGGGGACGGGTCAGACTAAGAGCGGTTCAGAAGCCCTTTATGATGAGGAGACAACAAAGGGTAGTTACCGGGGCCCCACCCTGGAGCCAGGCCTGGGGTGGGTGCTCGAGAGCGAGCGCCTGGTGGCCGGGCTCAGCCCGAAGGAGCAATGCGGGGCCATCCTCCCTGCGCCTTCGGGTCGGGGACAGGTCTCTCACTGTTGTGGCAGCCTACAGGCCAAACAGCAGTGCAGAGTACCCGGCCTTCTTGGAGTCCCTGGGGGGGGGGCTACTAGACAGTGTGTGGCGGGAGCGGTGTAGTGAGGCTGGTGGTTTGGTTCTTACTTTAAATAATTTAATAAAAGGCAACGCCACCTCAGGAATTTCGCCTGAAGAATATAAAGCCCAAGGCACACAGGTTAGATATTGTAACCCAGTACAGAAAACGTGCCTTATTTCTGTTAATGCACTCATTTTATTTTGAAAACTTTTATTTTGGAAAGAGGAAGTGTGATCCTCACACTTGTTTCATTGACTTCCTGTTTGCCAGTCACGTTGGGTGATAATGACCTTCTTATTCGCTAAAAGTAAATAAGTCCCACCTCCTTCAGATGTGATGCCAGGGTCTCATTAGTTTTTTGTTCTTTTGCGCTTTGGACACACACGAGAGAGGCTGGTTGACGTACTGTTTAAATTGAAAAGCTAACTTAAGGTTGGTGAGTGTACCTCGAATTAATTTGATGTAAATATTGTACCAAATTGTAACTCTAATTGAGAAAATTATTCATTTTAAGTGATTCCATGTGTGAACCCGAGCGGCCGTGACCGTGTGCTGTGTCACGTCCATGCAAAACCCTCATCTTGGTGAGTCCGCATGTGCTCATTAAAAGCTAACCTGGCGCTAACCTGGTGCTAACCTGGTGCTAACGTGGCGCTAGCGCGGCGCTAGCGCGATGCTAACGAAAATGCTAATGCTAATAGCGAGTGGTAAAATACTACTTTGTCAATGAGAAACGCACTTGTGTTTGTTTTTGTTGTTTTAAAGTCACCATTAAGTTGACAAATGTACTTTTACTTAAGTTTGCACTATTTTCTGGTGAGATTCAATGTTCATTCTGATGTTAAATGCACAAGAAGATGCTTTTTGCATAAACATGTAATGTAATGTTAAACCAGCTAGAGTTTACTAATTCAATTGGATGAAAATATTAATCAAGTCACATGGTTAATGGATTAAGATTTAAAGGAACAATTAATTTTATTATTATTGCATCTGTTAGAAACACATTTCATGTGCAACAATGATATTTTGAATTTAAAACATACATGTATGGTACTGATATTGTACATTTGTACAATGGAAATACAATATTTGATAATTTGAGAAAGAAACAAAGCTATAGCTACTTTTACTACTACTACAAAGATTAGAGAATGGAAATAGACTTTAAACTAGCTGTCTACATTATTGTTACACAGGCTAGGTTTCGTATGGTTGGTGATGATTCAGAAGATTCTCAGAGGAGATGGCGAGCCTGTCCCGGAACCCTGAACTGTCAATGGAGAATAGCAACTATCTCTGTTCTTCTTGTTGATCATCAAGTGGTAACCACATATCTGCCACAAGGAGGAACTTACAATTGACTGTGACTGAAAAGACTACAATACCACTGAGCTCAGTAGGACTTTGGGTTTTTGATTTATATTGTACATAAGTGAATTTACAGTTTTTGCCGGCTGTTCATATTGTAAACTTTTATTCTAATTTTTTTCTAAATAACTAAATATTCATTGCTCATTCCTGTCTCCTGCCATTTCATTTATACTCACTTTGTTCTTATTTTATTGTAGCCCTTACGAACCTAGCGCACGGTCTAACCTATTAGATTATTTTTAATATACTTGAGTCAGGGGTTACAGTAAGTTTTGGCGAGCCAGCCAGGAGCCTTTTTTCTTGTTACTCAAGCCTAAAAATTTACCAAAATGGATGTTATTCATCAACAATCTGTGAAAATCCCTAATGCAGTGATAGTGAGTGGAATAGCAGGAGATGAGCAATCGGATGAAGTGGTCGAGTTCTTAAAACGGTATGGGTCAATCACGAGAGTCCTAAAAGTAGATGACAGTACTTCCAAGTTTCATCAATGTATTATTGTTGAGTATAACTCGGGAGCTGCTATAGATGGTATTGATCCTTTGCCATTTGTTCATGTATCTGACAGCGGAGCTAGTTCACGTATACAGTCCCTTGCTTGTGTTTACACACAAAGTGTTGGCAATGACACCACAGAATCATACCTCAAGAATATTCAAGACCTAGCTAAGATGAGCGGTAGAGACTTTACAGATATCCTGAAAGATGTGATGTCACAGATTAATGACTCAATCAAAGAACGCACAACTGAATCAATCGAACAACCAGACTTAATTGAAAGCCCTCCTGTGTCTCCTTTAGTGGAACCACAGTCTTCTGTAATTGAGCCCAGCCTTAGAGCTGTAGGACAAAACTTGACAACCCACACATTTAACCCTGTGGGTATCCCAGCCCTTTCTGCACATGATTTAAATCCCCCAGAGGTGCAGCGAGTGGTAGTTGAGCACATCGTAAAACGAGATGATTACGCAGGCCAACAATCCTCGCAAAAGCTCAGAGTTTTTTCAGGCAAAGAACCTCGCCCTGCTTATGAGCCCGATTATGATACTTGGCGCTCCAGTGCAGAACTAGTCATGACTGATCCATCCATGTCACAACTGCAACAGTCACGGAAAATCATTGAGAGTCTCTTACCCCCTGCAGCTGATGTTGTAAGACACTTGAATCCCAACAGCTCACCTGCAGAATATCTTCAGTTGTTGGATTCCGCTTATGGAACTGTTCAAGACGGCGACGAGCTGTTTGCGAAGTTTCTTGACACGTTTCAAAATACAGGTGAGAAACCGTCATCCTATTTACAACGCCTCCAAGTAGCCCTAATTCGCACCGTAAAGAGAGGTGGTGCTCCAAGCCATGACTTTGACAAGCTACTACTGACACAGTTTTGTCGAGGGTGTTGGGATGATTCCCTGCTAACTGAGCTCCAGTTAAAACAAAAGAGAACGAGTCCCCCAACCTTTCCAAATTTACTGTTGCTATTGCGCACCGAAGAAGATCAACATGCTTCCAAAACAATGCGAATGAGACAACATTTGGGTAGTACGAAACCAAAAGTGATCTCTCACACGCAATCAGCCAAATGTGTCAATGGGGAAGACGATAACATTGCCACTTTGAGCACAGTCACAAAAGAACTCTCAAAACAAGTTGCTGAAATCCAAAGTCAGCTGGTAAAACTAACTACCCAACCACGAAAACCAAAAATCCAAAACTCAAAAAGTTCACTAAGAATGGGACCAAAAGAGAAACGAAAGCCAGAAAGCGAAACCAAAGAACCCGCCGAACAGACCAAAACTCAAAGTAAACCACCCAAACCGTGGTATTGCTTTCATTGTGGAGAGGATGGCCACATAAAGCCAAATTGTGAAAATGAACCAAATGCAGCTTTAGTTACAGAAAAGCGAAAGTTGTTGAAAGAGAAGCAAAGAAAGTGGGAAGCTGAAAACCCCATAGCTGCTAGTGAACAGTTAAACTAAGAACAGTCTCTATTACGGGGCAAATGGAGACTGTAGCCAGTCAATCATGTCCCACTAAAGCAAAGCACAAAGCTAATCTAAAACAGTCTCTTACAAAGTACCAAAAGTATAGCTTGCCAAAAGGGTTAATTGGTTCCAAATGTACAGCTATAGTTAGCATCTCTGGCGTTAATGTTAACTGTCTTCTTGACTCAGGGTCACAAGTGACTACCGTCACTGAGTCCTTTTACAAACAGAACTTTCCCGAACAAGACCTTAAACCACTGTATAACCTTTTAGAGGTTGAAGGTGCTGCCGGACAGCCTGTCCCTTATTTAGGTTATATAGAAATGTGTATTGCTTTTCCAAAAGACTTCTTAGACACAGAGATTGAGATACCCACCTTAGCTCTTGTGGTACCAGATACTCATCCTAACAGCCACACACCAGTGCTGGTGGGGACAAATACTCTTGATGTTCTTTATGAGAAGTATTTAGACATTGAGACACCCGAGTACTTACCTGGACCCTATGGGATTAGAGCACTTTTGAAAACTCTTGAAGTGAGGCACTCACTAAACAAAGATGGGAACATTGGTTTAGTTACCTTAGTTGGCAAAACAACAGCTGTTGTTCCAGCGGGCCACACAGTAGTTTTAGAGGGGTATGCTAATGTTCACTGTACCTCATCCGATACCTGTGCCTTAGTTGAACACCCCACTCAGTCTTCCTTGCCTGGAGGCCTTTGTGTGAAAAGTTGTCTGATAACACTCCCTTCTCAAGCTCCATATAAAATTCCAGTTGTGATCACAAATGAAACTGAGCAGAATGTCACTATTCCGTCCACCTGTGTCATCGCAGAGCTTGGAACCTTTCATTGTGTTTTGTCCCAGCAAAATGTCAATGCCAAGAATGAGTCACATATAACCAGAGAAACAAAACTGAACTTCAATTTTGAAGATTCTCCGATACCACAGGAATGGAAGGAAAGGATAACCCAACAACTCAGTGACATGACAGCGGTGTTCGCTCACCATGACCTTGATTTTGGGTGTACGAGTAAAGTGAAACACACCATCAAACTCCACAATCCAACTCCCTTTAAACACCGTGCACGCCCCATCCACCCCCAAGACCTGGAGGCAGTGCGTAAACACCTCCAAGAGCTGCTTGCTGCAGGTGTTATAAGAGAATCACAGTCACCCTACTCGTCCCCGATTGTTGTAGTGAGGAAGCGAAACAATGATGTACGTCTTTGTGTAGACTACCGAAGACTTAACCTGCAAACAATTAAAGACTCCTATGCCCTTCCAAATTTGGAGGAGACGTTTTCAGCACTTTCAGGATCCAAGTGGTTTACAGTCCTTGATCTTAAATCTGGATATTACCAGATTGAAGTTGAAGAAGCAGACAAAGAAAAGACAGCATTTGTGACACCACTTGGATTCTGGGAATTCAACCGCATGCCTCAAGGTATAACCAATGCCCCGAGCACCTTTCAGAGATTAATGGAACGTTGTGTTGGTGATATGAATCTGAAAGAGGTACTTGTCTTTTTGGATGATCTGATAATCTTCTCAGGCAGTCTTGAGGAACACGAGAAACGTCTCATGCGGGTACTTCATCGTCTCCAAGAATACGGACTGAAATTATCCCCGGAGAAATGTAAATTTTGTCAATCTACAGTCCGGTACCTTGGCCATGTCATATCAGAAAACGGCGTCGAGACGGATCCGGAAAAGATTCAGGCCCTTAAGACCTGGCCAAGACCCACAAACCTTAAGGAACTGAGGTCGTTTCTGGGATTCTCAGGTTACTATAGGCGTTTCATAAAGGGTTACTCGTCTATAGTGCGCCCACTTAATGACCTGACTCGCGGGTATCCGCCGCTCTACAAAAAGACCAAGTCAAAAGACTCTAATCAGACCTATCACGATCCCAAACTGCCATTTGAAAGCCGATGGACCCCTGACTGTCAGATAGCTTTTGATTCAATCATTGAAAAGCTTACCACAGCTCCTATCTTAGGTTTTGCAGACCCAAAGTTACCCTATTTGCTACATACTGATGCCAGTACTACCGGGTTAGGTGCAGCACTCTATCAGGAGCAAGAGGGTCAGCTTAGGGCTATAGCTTTTGCCAGTCGAGGGTTATCTAGAAGTGAAGCACGCTATCCAGCGCATAAATTAGAGTTTTTAGCTCTCAAATGGTCAGTTACAGAAAAGTTTCATGACTATTTGTATGGTGGTCACTTTACTGTTGTAACAGACAGTAATCCGCTCACATATATATTGACTTCTGCCAAGTTAGACGCCACAGGGTACAGATGGCTTGCAGCTTTGTCTAACTTCAATTTTAAGTTGCAGTATAGAGCGGGTAAACAAAATTTAGATGCAGATGGTCTTTCCAGACGCCCTCATGGTGAACTTGTTAATGACGTACAGTCAAGGAAAGAGCAGGAGAGAGTGAATAGATTTGTGGAATGTCACCTAGCTGATAGTGACACCACAGAGCTTACAGATACCGATGTTGTCCAAGCAATCTGTCAAAACCATCTTGTCAAAATCAGAGATGATGCTAGTGACAGTGGTCCTACGCTAGTAGAATCACTTACCATCTCGGCCGATGCCATTCCATATGCTTACCTTTCCGAGGAGCAACATGGCCTACCAACAGTCCCTCCTTTGTGCAACTCCGAACTAAAAGACAGGCAAAGAGCTGACTCAACAATCAGTCAAGTGATTGCTCAGATTGAACTTGGTCAAACACCTCCTCCGACGTCCAGAGAAGAACTTCCTGATCTCCCTCTCTTACTCAGGGAACTAAATCGATTGGAAATGCACAATGAAGTCTTGTACAGAAAGAGACAAGACAGAGACAAGGTGACTTATCAGCTTGTTCTTCCTGAGGAGTTCAGAGCTTCTGTACTCCAAAGTTTACACAATGATATGGGCCATTTAGGTATAGACCGAACCCTTGATTTAGTCAGGACCCGTTTCTATTGGCCTCGAATGGCAATGGATGTTGAGCAAAAAGTCAAAACATGTGATCGCTGTATCCGCAGGAAAAGTCCTCCTGAAAAAGCAGCTAGTCTGGTCAACATAACCACCTCACGACCACTACAGCTAGTCTGCATGGACTTCCTCAGTTTAGAGCCGGACAGCAGCAACACTAGTAACATCTTAGTAATGACAGATCATTTTACCAAATTCGCTCTTGCTATGCCAACGCCTAATCAAAGTCCAAACAGTTGCCAGGTGCCTGTGGGACCAGTTCATTGTCCACTACGGTATACCTGAGCGTTTGCATAGTGATCAGGGTCCCGATTTTGAAGCAAAACTGATCAAAGATTTGTGTGAGATCTCAGGAATAAAGAAAATTCGGACTACTCCATACCATCCGAGGGGTAACCCTGTAGAGAGATTCAATAGAACACTGCTTGGTATGTTGGGGACACTTGAGACAAAGCAAAAGTCCCACTGGAAAGAATACGTTATGCCATTAGTTCACGCGTACAATTGCACACGCAATGACGTGACAGGGTTCAGTCCCTATGAATTAATGTTTGGCAGAAAGCCCAGATTGCCAGTTGATCTAGCATTTGGACTTCCCTTAATCAAAGATCAGAAAGTATCACATTCACAATATGTTCAAAGTCTCAAAACTCGTCTGGAGGAGGAAAGCTATGAATTAGCTTTGAGAAATGCACAGAAGGTAGCAGACAAAAACAGGCTAGATTTGATAAAAGAATCACTGTCTCTGAACTTGAACCTGGGGATAGGGTTTTAGTCAGAAATGTACGACTGCGTGGTAAAAATAAGCTTGCTGATAAATGGGAGACAGATATCCATGTTGTTGTAAAACGTGCAGGTCAGTTACCCGTATACACTGTAAAACCTGAGTCAAAGCAAGGTCCCTCACGAACCCTACATAGAGACCTTTTGCTTCCCTGCAGTTTTCTCCCTGTTGCAACCGCAGACATACCTGATCCAACACCCGTTAGACGTCCTAAGACTCGTCAAACTGTTGCCACGGAAATCACTGATCCTGATGAATCTGTTGAACCTGAAAATGAGCTTTTGATCCCATGGGTTGATGACTCCGCATGTAAAGAGGTAGCGAGATTTACCACAGTACATGAATATTTGAAGCCACCGAATATGACAAAAACACTGGATATGACAAAACAAATGGATATGACAACAACTGACTGGAACTTACCTGAAATTGCTGCCGACGCAGACCCGGATATGGAGGAAAATGAGGATGAATCCTTGGAAAACTTACCAGATGTGGAATATACTGCTGATGAGAGTGAAAATTCACCCCAAACCCCTAACAAAGCTGAGGAGCTGGTAACAATGAGATTACCTGAAAGTACTCTTGAAGATTCAGTTAAGGAACAAGGCAATGACTTACCTGACGAATCAGATAATGACCACCCTGTGATCGCTCAGCCACTGCGGCGATCAGAACGAAACAGACAACCTCCAATGAGATTGGATTATTGTAAGCCAGGTAACCCTCTAGTGACCGTTGTGAAGTCCCTGTTTCAGGGTTTGAGTACTGCTTTCTCAGACTCTCTCAATACTACTGATGGACAGTATTGGTTGAACATGCAACGAGACGTGCATGATATTTAACGGGGGAGGGTGTAACCCAGTACAGAAAACGTGCCTTATTTCTGTTAATGCACTCATTTTATTTTGAAAACTTTTATTTTGGAAAGAGGAAGTGTGATCCTCACACTTGTTTGATTGACTTCCTGTTTGCCAGTCACGTTGGGTGATAATGACCTTCTTATTCGCTAAAAGTAAATAAGTCCCACCTCCTTCAGATGTGATGCCAGGTTCTCATTAGATTTTTGTTCTTTTGCGCTTTGGACACACACGAGAGAGGCTGGTTGACGTACTGTTTAAATTGAAAAGCTAACTTAAGGTTGGTGAGTGTACCTCGAATTAATTTGATGTAAATATTGTACCAAATTGTAACTCTAATTGAGAAAATTATTCATTTTAAGTGATTCCATGTGTGAACCCGAGCGGCCGTGACCGTGTGCTGTGTCACGTCCATGCAAAACCCTCATCTTGGTGAGTCCGCATGTGCTCATTAAAAGCTAACCTGGCGCTAACCTGGTGCTAACCTGGTGCTAACGTGGCGCTAGCGCGGCGCTAGCGCGATGCTACGAAAATGCTAATGCTAATAGCGAGTGGTAAAATACTACTTTGTCAATGAGAAACGCACTTGTGTTGTTTTTTTGTTGTTTTAAAGTCACCATTAAGTTGACAAATGTACTTTTACTTAAGTTTGCACTATTTTCTGGTGAGATTCAATGTTCATTCTGATGTTAAATGCACAAGAAGATGCTTTTTGCATAAACATGTAATGTAATATTAAACCAGCTAGAGTTTACTAATTCAATTGGATGAAAATATTAATCAAGTCACATGGTTAATGGATTAAGATTTAAAGGAACAATTAATTTTATTATTATTGCATCTGTTAGAAACACACATTCATGTGCAACAATGATATTTTGAATTTAAAACATACATGTATGGTACTGATATTGTACATTTGTACAATGGAAATACAATATTTGATAATTTGAGAAAGAAACAAAGCTATAGCTACTTTTACTACTACTACAAAGATTAGAGAATGGAAATAGACTTTAAACTAGCTGTCTACATTATTGTTACACAGGCTAGGTTTCGTATGGTTGGTGATGATTCAGAAGATTCTCAGAGGAGATGGCGAGCCTGTCCCGGAACCCTGAACTGTCAATGGAGAATAGCAACTATCTCTGTTCTTCTTGTTGATCATCAAGTGGTAACCACATATCTGCCACAAGGAGGAACTTACAATTGACTGTGACTGAAAAGACTACAATACCACTGAGCTCAGTAGGACTTTGGGTTTTTGATTTATATTGTACATAAGTGAATTTACCAGTTTGCCGGCTGTTCATATTGTAAACTTTTATTCTAATTTTTTTCTAAATAACTAAATACTCATTGCTCATTCCTGTCTCCTGCCATTTCATTTATACTCACTTTGTTCTTATTTTATTGTAGCCCTTACGAACCTAGCGCACGGTCTAACCTATTAGATTATTTTTAATATACTTGAGTCAGGGGTTACAATATACTTGAGAGAAGCCAAGAGACAATTCCTGTTCACAATGTTTATTGAAGGACATAGAAAAATATTAAAATGCAATGCTTTATTATACAATACCTAAAAATTGACTAAAACCCCAATAAAACCCGCCCCACACGCACACACACAAACGCACACGCACGCACACACACACAAGTTGGGGAGCTGAGGCCGTGCTGGGAAGAAGGAGGGGAGCAACTAAGGAGGAATCTAAATAAAACAGCAAAGAAAAACACCCACACAAATAAATAGTGCACTGCAAATGAAAAAATACCACCAGAAGGACCGCCACCAACACCAGACCGGACACTCAGCTCCTAAAAACAAACAAACACGTCAACATTAAAACGGAGGTTCAATGATATTTTACATCAACACACAAGAATACAACAACAATAATGTTCTGATTGCACGAGTGTTCAGATAGTCAAGTATTCAGTGAAATGTGTCTTTATCATTCAACTCCCCAAAGAGCGGGGCAGACGGGTAAATCCGCCGCGTGCGGATGCACGGAGTAATGCTGCATGGCGTGTTTGGGTTCACGACATAATTCAGAGGCGTTCGGAGTTTGGCGAGTTTCATCACTTGCTCCAGGAGCTCCGTCTGGATGATCAGCGCTTCCAGCGGTATTTCCGTGTGACCCAGGCCCAGTTCGATGACCTGCTGTCCCGCATTAGTGCACGGATAACGTCCCTGTCCCCTGTCCCCGTCACTGTTTGTGTTTAGTTGAACTTTTGAGACGTTAGACGCGTGGAAGCTCAAGACGCGCCACTCTGACACCAGATTCGCGCCGCCTTGACGCTTGAAAACGCGCCGCAAAAACGCTGCGTCACCAAGACGCGAGTCCACCATAGACTTTGAATGGGAGCTTGACGCATCTGACGCACCGGTGTGAATGCACCATAAGGCAGAGGAGTCCTGGCGCACACCTTCGGCGCGGCGCCGGCAGACCACGTGCACGCGCACGGTGCAAACGAGCAGCGGACAATGAAACAGGTGATAGGCAACAGACAAGGACAAAACGGCAGCGTCTGCACGAGAAAAAGGAGGACGCACACACTCAAAGATCAAAATTTAGAGGTACATGCACCCGTGACGCAGGCGGACTTACCACTTAAGCCTAACTTGAAGCTTCTGCGAGGGAGCAGGCAGGGAAGCAGCAGGCTACGGTGAAACACCGGGCAAAATTAAAGGGCCCACTAAACACCAATTAGCATTGGGACTCCCTTACCGTCATAAGTATCGCGCGCTGATGTATGGCTATCCGTGCTACACAGAATATTAAGTTAGCGCACAGATAACTATATTTTTACATGAAAGCCACCGGCGCGTTCCTTACCTGCCTAGAGGCGCAAGTATACACGGAAGTGCATGAATGGCAGTGGGCGGGCACCGGAAGCCAAAGGGAGAGGAGCAATGAGATGGGCACTTTTATGGCCCGACAGCTGGCGCGAACAGCCAATAAGAACCCGGGCCTCAAGTGGCAGAGCCCGCCCATGGTCCGTAATGCCACAAGTGCACCCACCGGGGAGTCCGTTGTTCTCCTGGGGGACTTCAATGCCCATATGGGTGACGACAGTGACACCTGGAGGGGCGTGATCAGGAAGAACGGCCTCCCTGATCTGAACCCGAGCGGTCTTTTGTTATTGGACTTCTGTGCTAGTCACAGTTTGTCCATAACAAACACCATGTTCGAACACAAGGGTGTCCATCAGTGCACGTGGCACCAGGACACCCTAGGTCGGAGGTCGATGATCGACTTTGTAGTCGTGTCATCTGACCTTCGTCCGCGCGGCAGAGCTGTCATCTGATCACCACCTGGTTGTGAGTTGGATCCGCTGGCGGGGGGAGGAAGCCGGATAGACCTGGCAGGCCCAAGCGCATCGTGAGGGTTTGTTGGGAACGTCTGGCGGAGCCTTCTGTCAGAGGGGTTTTCAATTCGCACCTTTCAATTCGCACCTCCGGGAGAGCTTCTCTCTGATCCCGGGGGAGGCTGGGTACATGGACTCCGAGTGGGCCGTGTTCTCCACTTCTATTGTTGATGCGGCTGCTCGTAGCTGTGATCGTAGGGTCTGCGGTGCTTGTTGCGGCGGCAACCCCTGAACCCGATGGTGGACACCGGAAGTAAGGGATGCCGTCAAGCTGAAGAAAGAGTCCTACCGAGCCTTGTTGGCTTGTGGGACTCCTGAGGCAGCTGACAGGTATCGGCCGCCCAAGCGTGCTGCGGCTTGTGCTGTCGTGGGGCCACGATGTCTGCTGCCACGATGTCTGCTGCCACGATGTCTCCTGCCCCAAGACAGATGTTATGGAGGACAGCAGAAAATATGTAGTCTTTTGCACCACATGTAAGTGAAATATTAAATATCATTTGATTGTAAAAGTGTGGTGGACCTCCAGCACATGAAGAAAGATGGACCTGAATCTTGTTTTCATCATTCCAAAGGCATGCTCAATAATTGAGTGTGCGTAACCAGGTTGAAAATCCCTTAATTTAAAATCATTATTATAAAATAAATTGTATATTGAATACCTGTACGTCATTACGTCACTTCCGCCACGTCGCGCTTACGTCTTCACGCACGCGCCGTCACGTGACTGCCGCTAGCAAATCACGGCGCTCACAGCGCTTCTTAGGAGCCGGCCGCGCTGCGCTCAAGCAGAAGCGTGGAGGGAGGAACATGGGACAGCTGCTACAGGTCGGTTTACGCAAACGAATGCCTTTCACTCTCGTATATAATAATATTCCTGTAATCTAACGCCTGCCGTCACACCTATCTTACCTTTAGAGCCCAACCAGCGCAGGGGCAGGACACGTGGTCGCGTGGTGCGTCGGATATTAAAGGGGAATTGGTGAGTCTGTTTGTTGGTTTCTGTTAGCGTTAGCATTAGCACCTGTCAAGTGTTCACATGCTAATGCTGGCACTCAGATGTATGTATTGTAAAGCTGCTTCACTGCAAATGTGCAAAGGTAGATACTGCTGTTATTTGCACTACTTTTATGACAACTTGGCAAACTAATTATGTTATTTGTCATTTATTTATAAATAACTATTTGTATTGTGTATAAATCAATGCACTTTATTAAGAAACACTTGAACATGCTAAACTATTTATTCTATTGTTGCTAATAGAGTAAATTGGAATTTATTATGACCATTGTGTACACAAATGAATGTAACTAGCTAGTGAGCTAATTTTAATCCTGGTTTATATTATACAGGCCAGGTAACTATGACTGATGGCGAGCTAGAAATTGTCCTGGAGCCGAATCACGAAAGAACCTACAGTTACCACCCTGCTGGTCTGGTAGGAGGCTTCAGCAGCCTTGTTCCACAAGGTCTTCATCATTGAGGAGGTGGATGACTTTGTGACAAAGGCCCACCACCTCCACAGGTCCCATGGACCAAGATGTGGATGATGCGGTGGACAGTGGAGCATGGTACCCCAAACACTCTAGAGACCACCCGGTATGATGTCCCACTTGCCAGAAGATCAGGACCTCGAACGCAGCACCCCATCTGTGTCGTTGGTCCCGTTCCAGAAGGCGCATTAGCACTGCCAAGGATTCCCTGCTCACTGGTAGTCAGGTAGTGTCTCCATGATCAAAATACCTGTGCAGCACTAGTACACTCAGGTTTATTTTGTTGGGCTGGTTTGGGGAAACAAAAGCAGGTGCATTGAATAAAGGTATGTGCAGTTGTTCCCTGACAATAAGAATAATACATTGTTATTATTGTTATTATAGCAATAATAATTTCTAATAATAAGATTAAATGAACTGGCATGACATAGAAGGTAAACAGTACCCTCTAATGGTACTCAAGTGGTTTAGCCACAGATCAAATTAAACCTGGCCCAAATACCGAAATCGTTAAACTATGCAATATCCCACTTTATGTACAACTAACATGTGTTCTCTGGTTTATAGACTATGAATGTAAAAAAATATAACAGAGACAGAGTAAACCAATATAATGTTTTAACAAGGTATATTTGGTTAAAGTTAGGTAGTGGCTAGTAGCTTTGGGAAAAAAACAAACAAAAAAAAAAAACACCTGGAACCTTAGATTTGCCTATTGATATTCCACAGGAGACATGAATTACTTCATTCAATCTAAAAAGAAATGAACATTTGCAACGACGACATCTTCTTCTATTATCATTTTTTAAAAATCTTTATTTATCATTGTCATATGTCTTAAACACAGGAACACAAACTACTATTTACAATATATTAACTTAATAACTTAAAACACTAAAGTAACGGTCAAAGTGCAAATCAATAAAGTTGAGTGTACCAGTGCCAGGTTTTAATCAAGAAGACACACTTCCACACATGTTATAGTGCGCATGCGCGAGCCGTGTGCTGCCTGTTACGATCGCTCCGACCACTTCTTTGCTTTTTTCTTACTTCTTATTGTTTTTACGTTTTTACTTGTTACCCACTTTTGGACATTTGATTCATTACCATATTGTACACATACTGGTGGATTTTGGCGACTTTTAATTGCTCCTTTACAAGTTTTGGAACTTTACAAGTCGCCATGCGTCTCCAGTACACACGAGATCAGTTGATCAGCCTAAACAATGGAGCAGCTGTAAACCGGCATGATATCCCCGAGTTCTGCAGACGACGAACGCACAGGGGCTGCAGAGGGAGTAAAAAGCTACGACGGAGGAGGATTGCAGCAAAACAACAGAGACAGAAGTATAAGCCGAGTCTCCCCTCCATCGTGATGGGTAACGTGAGGTCACTCGCAAGTAAGATGGACGAGCTCACAGCGCTGGCCCAGAGTCAGAGGGAATATCGAGAGTGCAGCCTGATGTGTTTTACGGAGACATGGCTGCATGAAGACGTCCCTGATGACAACGTGACCATCGCGGGCTTCTCTACAGTCAGGGCAGACAGAGACCGCGCCAGCACCGGTAAGAGCCGCGGGGGAGGCCTCACTCTGCTCGTCAACCACCGCTGGTGCAGTCCTAACCACATCACCGTAAAGGAACGGATCTGCAGCCCTGATGTGGAACTATGCACTGTTGGATTACGTCCCTATTATTTGCCAAGAGAGTTCTCACATGTTGTTTTTGTTGGAGTCTACACGCCCCCCTCAGCCAACCCTCACAGCGCCTGTGACGCCATTCACGCAGCTGTAGCCCGGATACAGACGGTTCACCCTACTGCTCTCATTGTGATTTCTGGGGACTTCAACCATGTTAGTTTGGACAAGACTCTCTCCCATTTTCACCAGTTTGTGAACTGTCCCACCAGGGAGGAAAGGACATTGGACCTTTGTTATGCTAATGTACCTGGCCACACCACCACACCACTGCCCCCACTGGGGGGGTCTGATCACATTCTGGTTCACCTCAAAGCAGCTTACCTCCCTCTGGTGAAGCACCTCCCCCCAACAACAAGGACTATGAGGAGATGAACGGATGAGAGCATGGAGATGCTACAGAGCTGTTTTGAGGAGACAGACTGGGCTGTACTAACAGAGCCACATGGAGAAGACCTGGATGGGCTGAACGACTGCATCACCAGCTACATCGACTTCTGTGAGGACTCAATAGTCCCAGCAAGAACTGTTAAATGTTATCCTAACAACAAGCCGTGGATAACCAAGGACATTAAAGCCACATTAATCAGAAAGAGGAGGGCCCACAGAGCTGGCAACAAGGAGGAGGCCCGGTCTGCTCAGAAGGAACTGAAGGTGAAGCTGAGGAAGGCCAAACAGAGACACGGGAGGAAGCTGGAGGGGAGACTTCGGCAGAATAACATCAGGGAAGTCTGGAGCGGCATGAGAGCCATCACAGGACACAAGCCGACCAGAGGGAGAGGCGTTGAGGGGGATGTGAACTTAGCCAATGAGTTCAACATCTTCTTCAATCGCATTGAAGTGGCAGGCAACAACCATCTCCAGCCAGTAGCCTCCCCCACCCCCCTCCACCGCCCATCTCCAGGAGAAGACTCTGCTCACACCTCCGACACCTCCACCCCTCCCCCTCCTGACACCGCCACACTGACTGTCACTGAAGACCAGGTGAAGAGACAGCTGCTGAGACTCAGGGCTGGCAAAGCTCCAGGGGCTGATGGAGTGAGTCCCAGGGTCTTAAAGAACTGTGCCCCTCAGCTAAGTGGTGTCCTGCACCTGATCTTCAACCTAAGTCTGAGTCTTCAGAGAGTCCCCCTGCTGTGGAAGACATCGTGCCTCGTCCCTGTCCCGAAGACGCTGCACCCCAGCGACCCCAAGGACTACAGGCCTGTGGCACTGACCTCCCACATCATGAAGACTCTGGAACGACTCGTCTTGGAGCAGCTGCGGCCCAGGGTCCAACATCTGCAGGACCCCCTCCAGTTCGCCTACCAGCCCCATCTCGGAGTAGACAACGCCATCCTGACCCTACTCCACAGAGTCTACCCCCACCTGGACACGCCGGCTGCCACTGTGAGGGTCATGTTTTTTGACTTCTCCAGTGCCTTTAACACCATCAGGCCGGCTCTGCTGGCTGAGAAGCTGGCGGTGATGCAGGTGGAGGATTCCCTGGTGTCCTGGATTGTGGACTATCTCACTGGAAGACCACAGTATGTACGCTTACAGGGCTGTGTGTCGGACAGAGTGGTCAGCAACACCGGGGCTCCACAAGGGACAGTCCTCTCTCCCTTCCTCTTCACTCTCTACACCACGGACTTCAGCTACTGCAGTGAGACTTGCCACCTTCAGAAGTTTTCTGATGACTCTGCAGTGGTGGGATGCATCAGCGGTGGTGACGAGAGGGAGTACAGGACTGTTGTGGACAACTTTGTCACGTGGAGTGAGAAGAACCACCTTCAACTCAACGTGACCAAGACTAAAGAACTGGTGGTGGACCTGAGGAGGACCAAAGCTGCTTTGACTCCCATCTCCATCCATGGGGTCAGTGTGGACGTGGTGGAGGAGTACAAGTTCTTGGGAGTGTACTTGGACAATAAAGTGGACTGGAGCAGAAACGTGGACGCAGTCTACAAGAAGGGCCAGAGCCGCCTCTATTTCTTGAGGAGGCTGAGGTCCTTTGACATCTGCAGGACGATGCTCAGGATGTTCTACGAGTCTATGGTGGCCAGTGCCATCATGTACGCTGTGGTCTGCTGGGGCAGCAGTCTGCGCGTGAGGGACACTAATAGACTCAATAAGATCATCAGGAAGGCTGGCCATGTTGTGGGGGAGGAGCTACACTCTCTGTCTGTTGTGTCGGACAGGAGGATGTTGACCAAAGTCAGGACTATTCTGGACTCTCCCCTCCACCCCCTCCACAAGGTGCTGGCCAATCAGAAGAGCTCGTTCAGCCACAGACTGTTACTGCCACGCTGCTCCACGGAGAGACACAGGAAATCTTTCCTGCCTGTCGCCATCAAACTCTTAAACTCCATTCTGTAACCAGTCACAATACGCCAATATTCCATATTCCATTTTGTACATAGATGTAAATAGTGTGGGATTATTTGATGCTGAGATTTATTTATTTATAGACTATTTTATTTTATTTTTTATATCTTTTATATTTTTTACTGTTTTTGCACTGTGTGTGACACTTTATATTTATTCTTATTCTTTAAATTTCTATTTCAAATTTCTATTCTGTGGTTGTGGGATCTTAGAACGAAGAGAATTTCCCATCGGGGATCAATAAAAGTGATTCTGATTTCTGATTCTGATTCCAGGGACCTTGACAGTGCTAATCAACCTTCTTTGCCTGGACCGAGTGCTGAGATTGAGGTCTTCATCTTGTGGCTGGTAAGTGGGGCTCTCATACCGGGTGCTGCTCTACTGTCCACCACATCGTTTCTAGGCTTGTAGAATCAACCATTTACATTACACGCGGTTAGTGGCATTTTCCACTTACAGCCAATGAGCAGCAGAACACGACGATGTATGGCATGCCATGCTTTTCCGTACACAGACAGAGCTTGTTATGTGTGTAAACAAAACTGAGGGATCCAGGGACTATGTGCGTAATTTGTGCCCATTTTATGCACTGTTGTTTTGCACCAGTTTTGCATTCTAAACGTGACAAATTGGACAAAACAAAGGAAGTATGCAATCGAGGACACTGTGGATGTTTGTATGTTATAGTAGAGGCATCTCTGACTCGGAGAGGTTCGTGGCAAAGAGTGAAGATTCCACGGTGGACTCAGGAGTAGAGGATCTAATTTTTTGATGGATTGGATGCTGTTCTTGATTGGCAAGCGTGGTTTATTCTGCTATTGACATATATTTAGTGTAATTAATTAGCATTGCTTCTGTGCTCATATTGAGCATTCAAGCCATGTTTACCTGTGTTTTAGCCATATGTGTTTAGCTGAAGTTTGCATTATTGTAGGTAAAAATATAAGATGTGCACACATTAGCATCTCATCTGTGCACATGGATGAGGCGCGCTCTGGCACATTCCTGTGGAGAGTTATGGATCAGAAATGTTTATTGTTGATGTCTGGCAGAATATAGTTCAGACAGCAATGACTGTGCTGCCCAATGATAAACCCAAATGTCCCAATTATCTACTGAATGACACCTAGTTTGACAATCAACCAGCCATCAGAACACCCACTGTGTGAGGAATAGTTCCGCTATCCTTCTAGGTCAGGGGTCGGCAACCTTTTACACTCAAAGAGCCATTTAGACCCATATCCCCAAAAATGAAACCACTGGGAGCCGCAAAAGCCTTTTGATGTATATTAAAAAAACGTTATACTGTTATTTCATAATAAACATGTCAGCTAACAAAAATGTGTTGCATTTATGAATTCAGTTAACGAACAGTCAGCTACATAAAACAAAATATTTCCAACTGAAAGAAATAAAAAAAAAAGAAATAATGACAAGCATAAATGATCCACTGGAAGCAAGCCAAAATGCCATCAAGTGCAGCGCTGTGCGTCCCTTTTCCTGTGTTCAAACGTGCCATATATATATATATATATATATATATATATATATATATAAATTTTATTTTTTTCCCCCTGGGCCTCGAGAGAGCCGCAGCACTGGGATGAAAGAGCCTCATGCGGCTGTTGCCAACCCCAGTTCTAGGTGGTACCTTGATTGCAAACTGCAAATACTCTGAATTTAAGACCTTGTGAGCTTGTTTGAACTTCCTTAAAGAGGGGAAATGAAACAATGTGCCTGTCTGTAAATCTCTGGCAAAAACTGTCAACGCTAACACCTCCTCCAGCATGTGTAGTGCTGTGCCACCTCTCCCCTGAAGAGTTGTATTCAGCGTGTTCAGGTACAGTGTCATGTCCACCATGAAGTGCAGCTTTTCCAGCCATTTTGGCTCTTCCAGCTCAGGAAAGGTGAGCCCTTTGCTTCTCATGAAAGTTTTCACCTCTCCCAGACATGCAGCAAAGCGTTTCAGCACCTCGCCTCTGAACAGCCATCAGACTCTGTTACGCAGCTGGAGATCAGAGTACGTGCTCTTCACCTCCAGTAACAAATAGAACTGATTTAAACCTTTTACCATTATTTTATTGATAATCTGAATGACAACATTCATGAACTGGTGCAGGATGCAGTGAAATGTCAGCAGTTTTCTATCCAGTGTCTTCTGCAGCAAGGCCACAAAGCCCCAGTGTGCTCCAGTCATAGTCGTTGCCCCATGAGTAGCCACTGACACTAGGTGGGTTGATTTTATTTCTTTGGCTCTTAATCAAGCACAGCCTCACATCTGTCCCCTCCCCGTGTCGATCATTTTAGTGGTTATCAGCTCACCCATTTCTCCCCGTGGTCCAGCAAAGTTAACAGTACAGCAATATTTGTTCAATGTCACTTTTGTCTTTGGACTCACAGGCGATTGAGTATGGTGCAGCTGAATTGATGTCTTTAATTTGCTGTCTTGTGATATTTTCTATCATTTTTATGGTTCTGTCTTTGACAGTCTTCACAGAGAGAGGCATCTCAGATTTTCTGCACAATTTCACTCTTGTTTTTAAAGTTAGCGAATAGGTGTTCTGAAATCTTAATGAATGACTTCAGGCATCGGAAGCCGTTCACAGACAGAGAATACATGACTATTTCCAGAGTGGCCACAAAACTTGCATATGTTGCTGAATTTGCAGACTTCATCCACTTCTTGAATTGTTTTTTCCTCAGATCCGCCTTTCGCATCAGTTCAGAAACAGCTCCCTCATTTGACCTTTTATTGTTAGCCAGTCTCTCCACAAATTAGGCATACTGGTAGGCCACTCTCATCAGAGGTAAATGCAAATGAATCTGCCCAAGCATCATTAAATGTTCTCTTTTCTTCAGATATTTTTCTTTGAAAAATAATTAAATATAATTTTATTTTAATATTTCAAGATCACAATAATCTTCCAATTTAGAACTACAATTTTTTTTAAATAACTAACACCAATAAAATACACTTCAATTAAATACTTTATAATTATAATACTATATAATATAATTTATTTTCCCAAGGCAAGAAGAGCCTTGGGAAGCTCTTTCATGCCTAAGGATGAAAGAGCAGCAGGGTCTGGAGCCGCGGGTTGCTGACCCCTGGTCTAGAAGATGATGTCCAGAGAGATGCAAAATGGGAATGCTGACTTTTTAATACATTGAAAACATGTAAAATAGTCAGAAATAGTTGATTAAAATAATAATAATAATAATAATAATAATATATTTTATTTATAGGGCGCCTTTCTGGGCACTGAAGGTCACCTTACATTACAATTACAATTTACAGACAGTTAAAATCTACATTTATGATCATACAGTTAAAAGCATTCAGATAAAAACAAAGAGAGGAGGAGGAGCGGAGAGAGCGAGTGGGTGTGGCAATATGGAGGAGGTCTGAGAGTTATGGAGGTGCAAGGTTATGGATGGCTTTGAATGTGTGGAGCAGGATTTTATATTGGATGCGGTGTGAGATGAGCCAATGAAGTTGCTGTAGGATGGGTGTGATGTGGTTGATGGAAGGGCTGCGTGTGATGATGCGAGCTGCTGAATTCTGAACCAGCTGAAGTTTATGGAGTGTTTTTGTGGGAGACCAAAGAGAAGAGAATTGCAGTAGTCCAGGCGGGAAGTGACGAGACTATGTACAAGTACGGCTGTGGACTGTGGTGTGAGGGAGGGGCCGGAGACGATTAATATTGCGTAGGTGAAAATAGGCGGAGCGGGTGATGTTATTAATGTGAGAAGTGAAGGAAAGTGTGCTATCGAGGATGACACCCAGACTCTTAACCTGAGAGGAAGGAGAGATGGAGGAGCCATCAATAGGTATGGAGAAATTGTTGATCTTGTTTAGGGTGGATTTGGCGCCGACAAGGAGAAGTTCAGTTTTATTGCTATTGAGTTTGAGAAAATTAGAGGTGAACCAGGATTTGACTTCATTGATACAGATAAGAAGGGTTGATGGTGGGAGTGATGAGTTTGGTTTGCCAGAGAGGTAGAGCTGGGTGTCATCCGCATAACAGTGGAAGTGGATGTGGTGTTTCTGGAAAATGTGACCAAGGGGGAGGAGATAGATGATGAATAGGAGGGGACCGAGGACAGAACCCTGGGGAACACCTGTGGAGATAGAGACTGGATGAGAAGTGAAGGATTTGAGCTGAATAAACTGAGTGCGGTCAGAAAGATAGAAGTGAAACCAGGTGAGGGCAGTGCCAGAGATGTCGATAGAAGAGAGTCTGTTCAGGAGGATGGAATGAGAAATGGTGTCAAAGGCTGAGCTTAAGTCAAGCAGAAGGAGGATGGATAATAAACCAGAGTCAGCGGAATAATAATAAAAAATAACCAAAACAAATTAGTCATAGGACTATTTTTTAGATGAATTAGACAACCTGATCTTGTGTTCTTGTAATAATTTTGAAGCAAAAGGCAACATCAGTTCTGTAGCTGACATTAACCAACAGAAGGCCTCAAAAAAAACATGTTGACTGGATACCAGCTTCAGTTTATGGATGACATTTTTTGGGAATTACTTCCTTAACCTTAACTCTCTGATTTAAAACAAACAAAAAAAAAAACTCAGCTGGTTGTTCTGAATACTAATGAAATGTATGTAAACTTCTGACTTCTGAGAAAGTAAAGAAAAATTGTTTAGCAAATAGAAATAATTTGGTAATTCTAATTGACCTAAAACAGGTAAAAGTTTATTCTGATTTCATGTCAGACAGTGAGAAACGAAACAAAACAAAAGAAAAACAGACATATATTTTAATAAAGTGTATGTAAATTTCTGATTTCAACTGTAATTAGGGAAGCTCTTTTAAGGTTAACCATGTTTGTAAGGTCCAATAGTCTGTTTTTTTTTTCAGAACGTGACAGTAGTGGTGGGAAATGGGTCTTTTATCAAGTATTTTTAGACCTCTTTTGAGGGTTTTCAATGGTTTGAAAAGTGTTGTGGGGCAGGCAAGAGACCAAGTCGTTAAGGAATAGTCTATGTGAGAGATAATCTTAGAGTAAAAATATATTTTAGGTATTGCAGATGTGATGAAAATTGTGATTATTAAATTGAATTATGTAATGGGTATATTGGCTATAGACCAGTAGTAGCGAGAGTAGCACTATGACCAAGTGCAGATCATTGGGCTAGGATCAGAAGACCAGAGACGACTCCTAGAGAGAGTGGACAGAGACGGTACGTTGTGTGGCACCATATTTTAAATGTTAAGTGGAAAACACAATAGGTAGACACTGGTGAATGGCCATGAATGCAAATGAGATACAAAAACACTCATTGAGCAGTTCACAATGATCATGTACATTTCGACTAGTTCAGTTCAAAAACCCCACAACCCCTCCCCCTTGAGTTCATTTTGTGGGCTGCGATCAGCTTAAGAGTTCAAACACATTCATAGTTCATAAATACTTTGACCAGATGTTGTGGTAGACTGTATCAATTGAGAAAAAGGTGGAGGTAGAAAAGATTGCCTACAGTAAGCCGCCTACCCGGCCCGACCAGAGCAGGTGCAGTTCGATATAGAGAGAAGTCTTCAAGTTTAGGCTTGAGGGTTATTCCATAGCTAACCATCCAAGAATGAGAACCTGACCAATTCCCCTTTATATCACAGATTTAAATCTCACTCCCAATTCGGCAAGGAACTGATGACTGGTACCGGCTTCGCATACTCCTTGCGCTAGCCCCACCTACCGACCGTGTGTGTTGCTGCCGGCTAATATGGTCACACGAAAGGGAGTGCCAGACTCACGAGGGACACAGCAGAGGGGAGGAGAGAGACAACTAACAGAACGGAGAATCTACATTTTTCACCTGCGACACTTTTTTTTACTAGACTTTTGATGGACAATGTTGGGTTTAGGATAAGTCCAAGGTATTTAAATTCTGAGGCCAGATCAAGTTCTACTCTATTAAGAAAGACATTTGATTGCTTTAGTTCAGTGTGACGTTTTGAGAAGTACATACAGACCGTTTTTGTGGTGTTTCACAAGAGACATGAGTCCTTAAGCTAGTTATGCACAGATGATAAGGCGTCTGTGAGGTCCTCAGCAGCTTGTGGAATGTTTTTGGCTTGAGTGTATATGACTGCATCATCCGCATACATCTACATCTGTGTATGCTCATAGTGGTGTTGCAGGTCACTGAATTCAAAGTAAAGTGTAAAGTCTGACCACTGACTTTGACCCGCTGTTAATTCTCTCTCTTTCCTCTTAATCAATAGAACTCTTTTCATTTATCAGGGGTCATTAATCTTATGTGGTACATTCAGACACATGGTGACACCTGATACAGCAGGTTCACGATTGGCACACTGCCCTCATCTATCAAACTGGACACAGGAGAATGCAGATCAGCCCAAGAGGTTTTCGAACGAGACACGGCCTTTATTTTTTCCAACTTTTTTGGACACCTTTGCATCAGTAAATTGCATTTGATAATTAAAAGAACTGTGTATGATTATGATTTTAAAGCACAGATATTATGCAAAATGTACTTTTTAACTTTTAAATGTGTTATATTGTTGTCCCCAAAAACATACAATTGACCTTTGTTTCATTCATCCATAAATCTAAAGTTGTGTTTTCTAAGCACTCAAAAATGCCCTGTTTGCATTTTTCCTGTTTGTTGTGTCATAGGTAAAAATTCAGACTTCTATACAGTTTTTGATTAATGATCAAATTGTGTTGACAACAAACGCACGCCTTTGTTAGCATAGCATTCACGGGGGATAAGGACCTCATTTATTTATTTTCTAATTGTTCATTCCTGTTGCTGACAGAGAGCTCCAACACCTAAATGCCCCATTGGAAATAGAGGTGAAGTTTAGAAGTATATTTTCCAAATGCAGAGATTATTTTAGGTAAAAAGCATGTTTAAAAGTGAATTAAAGCTACAGTAATGCGTAACGTGTTCTTTAAAATCTGTTCCAATTTCACTGTGGTGTTTACTTAAGAATATAGAGCTCTCTTTTGTAGACATTACAATGTGACAGTCAATATTACAGTCTCTGGATGCACAAAAATACCTACTTTTAAGTGCAACTTTAGAAAACCTTTACAGATATTTCCCTTGTGGAAAGACAAGTGCACTTCTCGATGACTCCAGGCCGAGCTGACTTTATAAAAGGAATGAGTTTGCCGTTTCACACTTTCTGCACAGCGATCTCTGAAGGAGGTAAACAGAGCGAAATAGAAAGTCTGTTTTTAGCTTCAAATAAGGGTTAAGTCTCTGTACTGCAGTCTGTCACTTCTCAAGCTCACCGAAAGGCCTATTATAACTGTTCAAGCAAGGCAAATATAGCATTATGGATCTACAGAATATATATCGTACCATTCAAGTTTATTGGACTTTTGTGAAAGTGCAAATGAGAGCGAGCGAAGGAGTGCAGGCAGAGGGTATAAGAGGGAGAGGAATGTGGAAGCTGCTGGACTGTGCAGTTTAGTGAAGCTGTGGAGGAGCGCGTGTGTGTACATGCATGCACGTGTGTGTGTCCATGTGTGCGTTCTCACGAATCCTATAGTGTGAGGACAGCTGCGCGTTTTAGACCAACAGACTGAGGATCATTTTTCAATGTCAGGAACATTTTGGTGTGTCCTCACTTTGCTAAAGAAAAAAGGTTCTTGAAGGTGACCTTATGCTTCCCAGAGAAAGTCCTTAAAACTGTGGAAACATGAGTGTTTTTCCCTGAAATTTCACACAGATTTTGTTCTGGATAAGCTAGTACTGCAGGTAAAAAAAATACTCAAGTGCGCCATAGTGGACAATACAAGTACTGCAATACATCAAGGTTTTCCACAGTCCTCTCCTACAAAGGAAAAAATTAAATAAAATACAGATATTAATTTGAAACTTTTGCTGTAGATTACTGACATATATAAGCGGGGGGAAAAAATCTGATTTTTTTTTTTTTTTTCACGAGAGAAGTGATAAATGATTACTATGAGTACAAAATTCAGATGAGGCTTAATAGAAAATGTCCAAGTTTATTAACAAAAACATTATAATTTCCAGAAAAGATGTGTGGAACATAAGTGATTTCACTGTAGAAACTGGGATTAACCTCAGAATATCACAAAATATGAAACATTCAGATGGTTTTGTTAAAGTAAAAGCATCAGACACATGCGAGCAACATCAGAGCCTGGTTTAAACACATTTAACACTGTATTTTACATTATTTATTTAAGTAATTGGAGATTATGATGGGTATTTTATGAAGGCAAAGTCCTGAATTCAAAGTTTGTTGTGAAGCTCAAATACAATTTTGAGACTAGAAAGTACTTTTTTCTTTTGCAATATAAATGAAAATTAACTTACATTTCTAACCTGAAAATTCAAAATAGTTTCTTAGTTTTTGTTATAAAGATTTAAGCCTTTTCAATTCCTTTGTTCTAACCACTCATTATTGAACAGTCATACAGTCATTTTATTATTAGTAAATCCAGGCGTTTTATGGAGGGACTTTTGATGTATCCAAATTTATCCAAACCTCTCCAAATAGAGACATTTGGAGAATGTTTGGAAAAAATTGAATAATTTTTGAACGCTTCAACCCACAGACATCAATGAGGGCTCTACTGAAAGCTTAAACATTTCACTAGAGTTTTGGCATGACACTTCCTGCACTTCAACCTGCCTTGTCTTTTGTCACCGTCCGGGTTGATGTACACAAGACGATCATGCTACTCCCTGCTTTCTTCTTCCTGCTGTGTTCTGATGCTCCTGCCTCTGCTCCAACACAAGAGTTTCTCTAAAGGCCTTTTGGTGCATGTAGGGATTTTACCCTTTGATCTACAGTGTCATTTATAGATAATTAATGTCTTCAGAAAGGTAATGTCCACAAAATGGTAGAAAAATGTCTTGTCTTTCCTTTTTTTTTGTTCAAAACCTCATAATAGTCGATGAGCATCTGATAGATCAACGTCACCTATGTGCTTAAGGAAAAACACAAACACATGAGTAACAAGAAAGCACAAAATTCAGAGGGGGTGAAGTAATATTATATTATATACATATTCATAATCATCAAACAAAAACAGTAAATGATGCGCAGTGATGCAAGATTTACACACAGAGCGGAGCTACGTCTCTACACTGTATTCTACCTGTACAGTAAAGCCAAACTATACATCATCCTGTTCAGCTAAATAGAACAAATGTGTCATTATACTTGCTCCTTTTTAAGTTTACAACCCTGAGGGATACTTAACCCTGTTTAGAGAAGGTTTTATTCTGACATCTAGCTGCTGGATGAAAGAATGCTCTGAAACAACTTTCAGAGCATTCTCTTAATCTTAATGTTTTTGGGATAAGATCATAAAAACATTTTACAGAAGTTAAAGAAGTTTCCGGCTGACAAGGTAATAGGTTATTATGCTATTATGCTATTGCCTGGTTTTTACATTATTGGCTTGAAGAAAATCCTTCAAACAATCCTTCACTGCCAATAATGTACTGATACATGGTCCGTGCATCCTTTTTTCATTAGATTTTCAATTTAAAATCAAAACTAAAACAAAGAATAATTTGATTTTCTGTTTTGTTTTGTTCATAAAAACAAATAAACCAAAGTATAACTTTTTTTTTTTTTCCAATTTAGTCTTAAGCATTAAAAATACAACATTAAAAATAAGTTTTAAAGTGCAGATTCCAGTGGTGGGTCATCAGGGACAGCAAGGCCTACTCTACTGGCCTAAACATGCTCAGAAAAGTGAATTTATTTTATTTTCAAAAATATTCTCTATTCTCTGTTCTCTTTATGTTATATCCACTTTGTTGAGTGGCTTCCAATGCTGTGTATTGTGGTAGAGTTTTTATCCAATTATATTTCAGCTCACTTGTGTTGTGGCCTTCAGAATAAACAGAGCAGGCGCCGTGCACTCTAAGTAGACACTGACACAGTCAATAGCCAATCAGATCTTGATTCTGCATCCCAAGGCCAGGTAGGTCTTATGGTGAACTGGACATGTACGTGTCCTGTGATTGGATACACACTGCTACAGCCTGAAAGACAGCAGTTTGCAGAATGTCAAACTAAACCTGGAGATCCAAGAGACTGATCTGAGTGCAGATATACTTTCCACACCATTTTCAAGACGGGCCTTTCACGAAAAGCTGGATATTGTGAGAAGAGGTCGACCAACCCCTGTGCTAGCTAACCTGTCCCAGCAAAGAAAGGTTTTGTCTGTCATTTTGAGACGAGCAACTATGAACATCACCCGTGGCTCACAGCTCCTGAGAAACGCTGCAAATTGTACTGTTGGGAATGCCTGTTGCTTGCAACTGATCGATTTGGTGTTTGGAGCTACACTGGGTTTGCTAACTTAGGTTGTTTTACCAAGGCAGCAATGAAACATCCGAGCACGGCTGGGCACTTACAAGCTATGGTGCTTTCAAAAACATCTGGAGTAGACCTGCAGCTCAGCGAACAGGCACGCAGAGAGATGGAGCTCCACAATGAAAAAATGAAAACTGTCCACTGCGTCTGTTGAGCGGGCATTCTCAGCTTTAAAGCATATCCAAACAGAAACTTGATTGGGCAGAAATGGCTTTCAGCCTTAGCCTCCATGTCCATTGAAAAGGACTTGCTGATAGAACTGAAATGCACAGATGAACTGTACAACAGAGTCACATCAAGTGTTCTTGAGAAATGAAAAGAGGATGGATTTTATTTTCAAATAAGAAAAGACGCTGTGGAGGAGATTTGTGTTGGTGAGTACACGCATTTTATTAGGCCCAAGCCCCTGCTTTTGCCCATTTTCGTTTCCAACTGTTTTGACAGTTGGCAATGCTGTTCGTGCAATTTCGTCCTACCCCGCCCCCCCGCCCTGACTCCAGTATTCAAGCAATCCATGCCATAGGCATGGGATATGCATATTTGTTCTTGCTAACATGTCATTGTTGACATTGAGTCAATGGGCAAACCCAATTTCTTACATTTAAACATCTCAATATGTAGTATTGTCCTTAAATTCTTTGTGCAAAGATCACAATGAAGAGCACAATGAATTTGAATTGTATCAACTTCTTTTTCTCATCAGAAGCTCAAAAAAACTAAGAGACCCTTGAGTGAGGAGGAAAAGTGTGCAGTGGAGAGAAGAATGGGCAGGTTCATAGCTGTGAGGCGAGAGCCTGGGATGTTGTGCATCACACAAGAGTCTCCTGCACTGAAGAGCCGCTCCTGGAAGGTTAGTTTATAATGAAATACTTAAGGTCAAGAAAAAGCTGTTTTAAATTTTTTTGGCAGCTAAGGTTTGTTGTGGCTTCATGAAGAGAGAAGAATGAAGTTTGATTCTCTGCAGTGTCTCTATCAAAGTAAAGCATCAGGTAAAAAATAATCATTTCTTGATGTGGTGAAGCTTTTTCTGCTGACCTGAAGTTATGAGTGACAGAAGTTCACCTCTAAATTAATTTACTATAGAGATTAGAAAGTATGAGTATTTGAATACGTCTGAGCTAAAGATTACCTCAATCAGACAGGACGTTCAGACACTCACAACTTGACGTTGGCAGAAATAGCTCAGCCATATTGTGCAACGAGTCAATATTAAACTAATTTTTGTCTTCAGGCTTTTTATGTTCAGCCGTGTCCAACACTGCCTATAGTTAAACAGTTTGACCTGTCTGGGGATAAAATTGATCTTTAAATGCGTTAAGCCAAACAGGTTACAAAGATGAGGCACAATCTGAATCTCTTATTTGCAAGCTGAAAAGCTTTGCCAAATCCACATTTATTGATGATCAGAACTACTGAAACAGTGACATTGTTAACACACAGATTCATCTTTAGGCTGACCTTTATTATTTGGTTTGTTGTGTTAAAATCTGTTATTTAAAAAAAAAAAAAAAAAACGCACACACGTGTATATACATATATATATATTATATATATATATATATATATATATATATATATATATAAGAATAAGAAAATATGTTAAATTCTTTTTGGCCCGGTTCTTGCTATTTGATAATTGTCTTAAAGTTGTAAATGTCACATTTTGTCTCTTAGACATCTGACATTTTTATCAGAATTGAGTTCTTCATGTCCTCTTGTTCCTGGGTCACTTCTGTAACTATATCCACATTTTTTAAAGTTTGGTGCAATTTTCAGGAGTTTATGAGCAAAAACATTATCAATTTTAAAGATTATCTTGGAGTTAGAAAGTTCTATATACCTGAGTCAATCAGAACACAGAATACATTTGAATTGCCCAATCACAGCTTAACATTGATCTATCTTTGTACTCTATCAGAAGACTTTTTTTCTATAAAAAGGGCATGACATATTTCAGATCAATCTTTATATTAGTGAATGTTCTTTGAGACATTGAATGCTAAACGTTAAATCTAATAACATTTGAAATGTTAATTTTACTTTAAGTTTTGATTAAGTAAAACACAGTTAGCTGTTAGCTTGTTGACTAAACAATTGAATATTTCAAGTATAAAGATCAAAGTTTTAATTCTGATTTTTGTCTGATAAAATCTGGTATATTAACATTAACGTTTTATCATATAAAGCTAACAGTTTTTCACAATTTACAAGATAAACATTGTCCAAATGTCACAAACTTTATATTTACAAAATGCTGTCCTCCAAATAAATGTATCCAATTTTTATTTTTGGTTTACAAGTGATTAAAACTTTACACATTAACATCTCAGAACTGCTCTAAATGTATTAGACCCAGGTTCTGGGCCTGTTGAGCAGATTACCGTAAATTCCGGACTACAGAGCACACCTGATTAAAAGCCGCATACTTTAATTTTAGGGGGAAAAAAATTCTATAAGCCGCACCGCACCATAAGCCACAGGTATCTCACGTAGTAATTTGAAAAATTAGCTCAAAAATGTTCTTTTGCGAGGGACCACTAGTGCAGTTTTGCATGCTATTTTTTTTTTACAGTGTATGCAGGCGAGTGTTCTGCATCTTGATTGGCTAAAGGAGGAGCCTTGTCTCCTGTACAGGACAGAATGCGTTCAGCCAAATTTACCAAAATGTTCGGTGCTGCAGCGTGACTCTGAAACAATCGCGTTGGACACCTTTGTATTTGAGGACAAACGCCTTCGACACGCATTGTGGACGCTCTGGACACGAGTCCATGAGAGACTTTACATGTGAAACAACATAAAGAAGGAGGAAAATAACATGAGGATGACAGCAGAATAAGTTTTAACGAGTTAATAACGCACAAAATGAACGAGCGCGCACAGCTGAAGCTCACGTGGACGCGCTTCAGTTTCACTTTTGTTTTCTCTTCTGAGGATTAATCACAAATGCAGCGCTGCGGAGCACGTGCTTTTTGTTTTGATAAATTACTAGATTTAGATTTTCCTGTGGGGTCACCTGAGTGAAGGAGGAGGATTATGGAGCTTTGCGCACGCGTTCCACATGGATACACCACATTTACCTGGAATTACACCTTCACCTAAAGACCGAGGAGTTTTTTGGCGGAGTTTGGTTCATATGTGTTTGGTTTCAACTTTACGCGCGGAGGCTGCCCTTTCTTCTGTTCCTAGTAAGAAAATACACTGCGCTTGGCACAAACATTAAACCCAGTGGTAAAACGTGGGTGGTGCTGGTGTTGGCGCAGGGACAGTTGTGTCTTGTGTTGTGACCTGAGCTGCTGTTCATTCAGTTGTAGTGTTTGTTTTATCTCAGTCACACTGACTGTCCAGAAGCATCAGTTCAGATGTTGTTTGTATCAAGCGTAAACTCATCGTTTCCCTCTGGTTTTGTCCTAAGTTTCTAAACCAAAACTTGTGACTTACGTGAGACGGAGTGTGGTTAAAGTTTTGTAAAGGTCTGCTCCTCCTTCCTTTCTGTGGTCCTGTGCCTACGACATTAAGTTATATATATTCACTCTTCAAAGTCTTTAACATTATATTTGGCAAACTGCAAGTTTAGTAACTTCCTCTGCGTTTGCTCTGACCTAATGTCCTTTTCTCCATGTTTGGACATTACTGTGACACGTGACGTTTTACATAAAGTAACAAACTGAATTTCTGAATGATACACTGAGGCTTTATTGGCATCAGCTAAACATTTTCGCTGATTTTCTGTGTCTTTGGTGCGAAAAATGACACAAATGAAAACAGCCCTGGTGCCGCGTGCACGTCGTGGAGCAAAGGACTAAACCAATGTTTTCAGACTTATTTAATGTCAGTCAACTGTGTTGATACTGTTTATATAATTAGGTTTTACTATAATTTACCATTTGTCATAAAGCCTTAATGCAAGGGCAGGGGGGACAGTACGACGGGTGTTGTGATCCTGCCTGTTCCTGTGTCCTGTCCTGCCCTGCTGCCTGTTCCTGTGTGCTCTTCCCCCTCCCTCATCTGTCTGACTTCGGAGCTGGGCGGAGTTTCCCGGCCTGCACGCACCTGCTACTCATCACCTGCACCTGCTGTGTATAAAAGGACCAGGACTTCAGATGTGCGGTGCCAGTTCGTCCGCATGTCAATGTGACTACTTTGCTCTACTTCTTGTTTGCTTGTTGCTGATTTTTGCCTTGCTTACCGGATTTTTGCTCCTCCTAGACCCTGCATCCTGTCTGTCTCAGCTCCGTTGTCTCCGTCGACCCTGCACCCTGCCTGGTATTATTCGTCTCTCCTCTTGTTTCTGGCTCCCTGCTCCCTGGACTCTGGCTCCCGTCCCGCACCTAGCCTGTTTGGACTACCTGCTAGTTTTGGACTCTCTGTTGAGCTTGCCTTTGAACTTTGATATTCACTTTTGTAAATAAACACTGTTAAAACTGCCCCGAGTGTTGCACCTTTTGGTCCGCCTCACACACCCGTTACAACAACGGGAGAGGGGGACACTAGTCAGCAAGGGGGGTCCGGACCCCCGTCCCCCCCGTGATTTCCGCCTATGATTGTGAAAAAAACTAAGTTTTCTACTTAATGGATTTCGTTTATACTAACTCCCGGATTAAACCAGACCACTGTCTTCTTATCACTGTAAGAAATGAGTCAAAGACAGCGGGTGATAAGCAGACAGGTAAGGAGCAACATCCACTCTTTTCACTTTTATGCCTACTGTTACTTGGCAAAATGTTTTAGGGGCCACGGGAAAAAAAAAAAAAAATGTACAAGCCGCACTGCGCCTTAAGCCGCAGCAGTTAAAAACTGGAACAAAGTAGAAACACAGGGAAATTATGAGAGGCGACAGTGAAGTTTGTTCTTTGCCACGCTTCTGTCATATTTATTAATACACACTTGTACATACATTCTGTTGTATTTCGCCGAATTTCACCGGCGCGATGTGCGTGGGACCGCGACCACCCATTGTTTACTCCAGAGAGCAGCTGATGGCACTACGCGGGTCTGTCGTGCTCCCGCAGGACCGACACGACATTCCAGCGGAGCTGCTGTTGAAAACGCGGAGGGGCAGACGAGCGGGACGTAAACTCCGGGAAAAGAAGAGACGCTTCAGACCTGTGCTCCCTTCTGTCATCGCGGGAAACGTGCGGTCTATTTCGAACAAGACGGACAAACTAGCGGTGCTCACGCGATTTCAACGGGAATACAGAGACAGCAATATCATGCTTTTCACGGAGTCCTGGTCAACCTCATTAATCCCGCAAATCCTGGATTCAGCTGTGTCTTTGGACAACTTTCACCTGCTGCGCGCGGACAGGACGGCAGAGAGCGGCAAGAGGAAAGGAGGAGGCCTGGCTCTGTTTGTGAATGAGAAGTGGTGCAAAGCTGGACACTGTACAGTGAAGACGCAGCTGTGTCACAAAGACACTGAGCTGCTGGCTGTTAGCATGAGGCCATACTATCTGCCCCGGGAGTTCTCAAATGTGATTGTCATCGCTGTGTATGTTCCTCCCTCTGCTAATGCTGAGACGGCCTGTGACACGCTGCACTCCTGTACCAGCACA